>VXAD01003666.1:1399399-1481049 GCA_013399195.1 Dicrurus megarhynchus | reverse complement strand
CCGATCCTCTTCTCACCCACCCCGCCAGCCCCTGTCGTCGTTCCTCCGTTCATCGAGCACCTTTTACCCCCAACCCCTCGCTCCACCCGTTCTTCCCGTCCCTGCTCCCAAATCCTCCAGCCCTGCTCTCCCCGCATCCCCCACCCCGGCTCCCCGAGCTTCCTCTCCCCCTGCCCAGCGCACCCCCAGCCCTCCCGGCCGCTGCGGGGTCCCTCCGGCGGTGCCCTCCCGGGTGTCGCCTGCGGGGGTGGGTGACACACACAAAGGGAGAAGCGCTGGGTGCCCCACTGGCCCGAGGACTGCGCGGGGATGCTGAGGCAGAGCTAAACCCCGCCACGAGAAGCACAGCCCCCCAGTATCTTTATTTTTCTCGGCGTGGGGGGCTCTTTGCAAAACCTGTGGCTGACCCCTGACTCTCAGCCGAGCCACCTCGCAGCCCCGGCTGCCTCCCCATCGGATCGTCACCTCCCGCAGCTCCCAGCCCAGCGCTGCTGCCGTTAGAAGCCACTTTCCTGTAGTCAGTGTGGACAAAACCCCCCGCCCCTGTTTCCCACGTAAATATTTCAGCATCCCGGTAATGACCAACCAAAAATTTCTCCAGTTCCAGGAGCATACCCCGCACGCACACCTTGCCTAGGAAATACTAGCAAAAGGTAGACGGGGTGGTTCTTTCAGTGAATCAGTGTTTTGTTAAACAAGCCAGTAAACGTTAAAGCCAAGAGGGTTCTCACTGAAGTCGTTCAGGTCTTTTTTTGTTGCGTGTTTTAAAGTTGGTGGAGGAGCGTCTTTCCGGCAGATTCCTATGGGAGGGCTTGGTTAGGGTGAGAGTGAAACTGCTGTCTTGCGAAGTGTGTCTTGTGTTTGTGGCTTTCGTGAATGAACGAGCAAACAGGAGAAGGTTTTGGGTACCCCTGGAGCTTGTTTTACTTTCGTGTTAAGCCCAGCTATTAGCAGAGAGAAGAGGGCTTTGGCTCGGCTTGTGCTGACAGCACTGAAATGTGGAGTAGGGTAGTACTGACAGTCCGAGTGTTTATGTAAAAGTCTTTAACACGTGGAAGGGATGAGCTTCCTTGTGTATCCGCCAATGTCAGAAACACGCTGGGTTTCTGCAGGCTGCAAAGTGTGGGTTCTCTGAGAAGAAAGATTTCCTTTTGTGTGGGCTGAAGCTGTCTACAAAATTATATTTTTAGTCTGCGCTTATCCAATTTCCACATGCTGACCCTGCAGCAGAAAGGAAACGTTAAAAATGAATCTGAAAAACCTCAAGAACTCTAATCAAGTCTTGACTTTGAAAAATAAACACATGGCTGTGGGGTGGCATCTACCGAAATTTATGGTGGATATGCAGAAAAGCTCATTTATCAAAGATGCTCTCGAAGCTTTGAGGAGCAGATGGCAGTGGGATAGACCTGCTTCTGGAAGCAGTCCCTGAGCGAGGAGTGCAGACCTAGACAGAGGAGGAGCCACAGGCATTTAGGGCATAGTGCAGTCCTCAGTGTCGGGGGTTTAATTTTCCAGAGGTTTGGTCTTGATCTTGCAGCTCTTATTGCTTGGACGTGCTGTCCCGCGCGCTGTTTGTGTAATCATTATGTTTTAGCAGTTGGCACATGAGCGCTCCTATTAATTGCTGCAGTTTGTTTGTTCTGGTATTTGATGTACTGAGTTTCTTTTTTTTTTTTTTTATTTTTTATTAGCCCTGTGGAGGCTGAGGTACAGTGAATTCTTTGTATGGGATCATTCCTTTGAGACCTAATCTTGCTGGCTTTGCTTGTATGAGTAATCTTTGCTAACACACGGAGTCCCGGCGCGATGGCAGAGCTGCGGTACCAGCGTTGCTGGTCACCACTTACCAGCCTGTTACAAATAACTCATTTAAAACCCTACCTGTCTCTCCCCGTGGCTCGTCGTAATCTTTGATGAGGGTTCAGTGCTGGGGAAACGGCCAGATGTTTGCCAGAGGTCCCGATTCCTTATCTGTGGCATCAGAGGCTTAGGTTTCATGTGCGCTGCTGTTTCCCAGCAGTCAGACTAAACAGCGTCATTACAAGGTATAAACACTTGGGTTTGTTTTCAGCGCCAGCAGGAAGCCGGCACAGGCAGCCGGTGCCCTGGCCCAGGGAACAAAAAGCTGGTGGCTGTTGCAGAAATTGAAGAGGCAGCCAGCCTTTGTAGCTGGTGCTGTTGTCACTGGAGCACGGAGGTGGCTGCCACAAGGACGCTGCACCAGGCAGGGTGGCTGTGGGGTTTTGGGCGTGAGGAGAGCCCTGGTTCCCCCTGGAAACAAAAGAGAGGTGGGGAACAGGCTGAGCTGTGGCTGCAGCAGTGGGATGGTGCTCCCGGAGCAGCCAGTCAGAGGTACCTGTAGAGGCAGTGGCTCGTGAGGCACGGGCTTGGTGACATGCAGGTCACCTGCCGGGGTGCCACACAGCGCATGGAGACATCACCCAGTGCATCAGACGGGGTCATGGTGTAGCTCTCACAGCCTGAGCTGTGCCTGGGTAAGGGGCAGCTGTCCCCCCGAGAAGCTGACCTTGTAAAAACCATCCGTGGGGTTTAATTTGGTGAGTGTGACACCTCCGTGTGGGCCCGTGTGTGGGTTGAATATCAAGGGGAGTTGTGTGCCGAAAGGAGCTTTTCCTGTTTTGGGTTTGAATCCCCTCAACCAGTGGGGACAAAAGCAGGGAGGGGGCAGCCCACAATGCTGGCATTGACTCCAGTGCTGAGATCGCTGCTCCAGCCCTGAACAAGGCTATTGAGCTAACAGAGTTCAATAGCAGGTGAGTATGGGCTTTAACTGCCATCCCCCACCCAAGTACAGCTCTACAGCCTGGGGAAAACTCCCAAGAATAGGGGCTGAGCCAGTCATGTAAAAAAAGCCCGGATTAAAAGAAAATATCTGTGTTTGCGGGTGATACTGTGAATCTGGCTCTTTCCCTCTGATCTTTTGTTAGTCTCGCGCTGATTGAGCTGCCTGTTGGAATGCCATTATACTGTCAGTCACCCCAGGAACGTTTATTTCATATGTTTTAATCTCCCTGCCTCTGCAGCTCCAGTGCCACTTTCACTAGAGTGAAGCCAAGTTAATGTCATTAGATTACATCTGATCCAGGGGAAGATGAAAGATAATTCAAAGTTGCTCCGTCAGGTTGGGAGTTTAAGTATCGCTCGTCCTCGATGTTTCCAGAGCTGGGGAGTTCTGACTCCTAATTAATGTCCTCTTGGGATTTTTACCCAAGGCTTTTTTTTTTTCCTTGCTTCTTTGTAATCTAGGCAACCACTGATATTTCTGAGTCAAAGGGAACAGAAAACATCTCAGTTGCTGAAGAGGTCTGGGATGGAGGAAAAGGAGGATCGTTGGGAGGGGACACGCTCACAGCAGCTGTGAGCAGCTGCATCCCGCCTGGTGCTGTGTCCCATCCTCTGTGCCTCAAATCAGGGTGTAATCAGAGCCCTGGGGATGGGGGAGTCAGGCTGCTCCTGGAGCAGGGGTTTTGAGGTCGTTGTAATCCAGCCGTGTATTCTGTGAGTGAGTGAGTGTGGGAGGGAGGGTGGGGGTGTCGGTGCTGGGGGCAGGAGTGTGTGGATGATGTTGGGGGGACATCAGGGCACTGAATACAATTTATAGAAGGTGGTGCAGGACCCGGTGGCCTTCAGGAGGAAAGACCTTGTTGCAGACTCCCCTGCGTGAGGGAGATGCTGTAGCAGTAGCTGCCTTTAAGTGATCCTCTCCCCACCTTTCTTCAGCCATCCTTGCTGCTTGTGCAAGAAACACCAGCTCTTTGACTGTGTTCAGCACAGAACATGGCTTGTGTTACTGGACATTGAGTTCAAACCAGTTTGGCCTTTCCACTCCCTGCTGTAGGAAGGTCTGGTTTAGCAGTTCCTTCCCCTTGTCCTGGGAACATCTCACCTCCCAAACACATTTGAATTACTAACAGCATCAAGCACAGCCTGCAGCAGTTTCTCTGGAGATTGCAGCCTTGGACAGCCCCATGCTGAAGAGGATCAAGGTCCTTGTTTATTTATTAGCTGTGTAATCAAACACCTCCTGTATTGAGCTCGCAGGGCCAGGTACTGCATAAAAAGGGAACAAAAGGTGGTCTTGGCCCCAAAGTGCAGGTAATTCACTGTAAACAGCAAGTGGAGATGGGTGGCACAGACAGTGGAGAGTGCGTGTGTTGGTTGGGCAGCGTGGGTCTCCTGGGCAAGGAGTCCCTGGAGATGGAGGATGAGGTGGGTCTGTGGGTGGCTGAAGGGACCTTTCTTTGCTGGGGAAAAGCAAGGGGGAAAAGGAGCTGGAAATGCTGGGGAAATCAGGGCTGGAGCCATTGAGTCTGTGTAAGACAGTAACTGGTTCTGGTGCTCAGGTATGTTGCTGCTGCCTTTGTGTGCAGTCTGGACTTGGATACTCCAAGGAATTTCAGCAGAGACCTGAAACAGTTTGGGAGTTGGCACCCGGCTGCTGGGGAGGTGTCTTGGTGTGCCTCAGTTTGCCCATGTGTCAAGGGGAAGGGAAGTCACTGCCCCGTGCTGCAGGGATGGAACCAGCAGGGCTGTGATGTGACACCTTTCTCCAACACAGACACGAGGAGTTCTGTGGGCTCTGATGGGCTCTGCTGTGGGTTAAATAACACCCAGAGCAGGTGAACCCCAGCAGAGCTGCTGGCAGAGCAGCTGTAGCCTTGACACAGCTTTGACTGGCTGTCCTCTTGCACCTGGATGGATTATCCAGGGCTGGCACTGTACGGACACACACTCCTTGCAACATCTCCCTGCAGAGAACTGGGGCTGCGCTCTTTCCCTTCTTACTCCTTAAATAGGGTTATTATTATTTCTTTGATCGTTCTTTCAAGCATTTTGTATCTCTATAAAACACATTTGTATTCAAGCATTTTGTATCTCTACAAAATACATTTTGTATTCAAGCATTTTGTATCCCTTCTGTTTTCTGTTAATGGGGAAGTTCATACCTGGGGTTTGTATCTGCTTCTGATGTTGGAGTGAGCTCCTGGGCTGGCATATCAGGAGAAGTCAACCACATTCCTATCAGAAGGCATCAAAACAAATACTTAAGGTTTTATTGGACTCTTCTTTCCAGATGCTGTGGTCTGCACAGGGATAAACTGGGGAGGTTCAGAAGTCTGTGGACCCATCCTCCTCTTCACTGCTGCTTCACACCCTGATCCTGGAGAGAACAGCACCTTTCTCACCCACCTTGTGGCTCTGCCTCAGCCCGAGATGCTTGAAAACAGAGGTCACCTGGCCCTGTCTGCTGGTGCTGAGCAATTGTGAAAATACAGCCTTGGCTGTCCAAGGCATCATCAGTAAAATTCTCGGAGCCGGCTTTCGTGGAGAGCAGCTCAGAGCTCCAGCTGGCTGGGGTGAGAGCTCATTTATGGCAAAAATTTGGATAAACTTTTTAGAGAAGCAGCAGATTCACCTGCTTTTAACCACTAGGGTTGGGTTTTGTGAGTCTCCATCTCTGCACGTAGCCTGTCCTGCTGCCGTGGCTCTGCTGCCCTCGGGGGGACTCCTGGGAGTCATTACCTCGAGTCTGGGGTCCAGGGCCGTGCTCTGGCCACACCATCACCACCAGGATGTCTTTCCCACAGCCCAGCTTGGATTTCACCCTGACCTTTTGAAGTTTAGAATAGGAGCAGTTAGGTCTGGGGAGGGGGAAGGGAGCTGGTGCATTTCCAAAGAGTTCAGAGCAAGCAACCGGTGATGGGAAAACCTGAGAATAACCCCCCATGAGCCCCCTCTGTGACACAGGCATTGAAACTCCTGAGCTGCTAATTATGCTTTTTTTCCCCTGGAGAATTCTGAGGTAACCCAAACTGCTTTCATGGGGAAACAGCAGATGCTGGCGAGGGGCAGCAGGGGCGGGTGTTGTGGCCATAAATCTTTGCAAATTCTCATTACATGCAGGTATTACGGGAGGGAAGTGAATTAGGCTGCAGTTAAATTTGTGTTGCTGGGGTTGGATACCTGGGTCTTACCCTGTTACAAAGCCCCAAGCGGGGCAGTGGGGGTGTCCATGGGACTGTGACAGTGGCTGGTGTTTCTGCCTTTCTCCTGCCTCACCCACCTCCTGGGGAAATTCACTTTTTCATGGTTTGGAGTCGAACATGTTCAGCTCCAAACCGCGCCCACCTGAGCCCTGTGCCAGGAGCTACGTGAGCAGGATGGTGCCCGCAGTGAGAGTATAAATAGACTTGCTCAAGGAAGTGAATTATTCCTGGCATTTCTTCCCTTGAATAATGTGCTTCTGCAGGAGGAAATCTTTCAGCAGAAGAAATCGCCAGTTCCCTCCGTGCGTGGCAAGACCATCCCTCTTGCTTCCTGGAAGTGAGGAGATGCGTTCTGTGCTCTTTCTGTTGCAACACCATCTGTTGCAGAGATATGAAGATGCCTGCTCAAACTCCCCCAGGCTGCTGGGTATGTCTCTGGTGGGAGATAGAGGAGAAGCTTCTCACTGCTGCCCCAGGGGAGCTTTGGAAGCCTCGTGTGGTTGTTTTCCCCGTGGCCGAGCAGCTGTGCCCAAGCACCACGTAAGCAAATCCCACTGAGGCAATTCCAGGCATCTGGGCACCTTTCCTGCACCAACCCCTGCAGTTCATGGATGCCAGCACAGCAGCTTCAGCGGGATGGGACCCTGCCTGGCTCCCAACTCTATCCCTTGACTCCAGTTGCTGAGCGCAGCTGGTGGCTGCGAGCTGGGATATTAACAGTTGGATCTTTTCCTTCCACAACCACCCTTCCCACATCGTCCCCTGGGGAGAGATGTTCAGGTTCAAGTGCAACATCATGATGGGAAGCTGGCTGTTTGTTTATTTATTTAATTATTTGTTAACCTCTCTAGTGGGGTCTTTTTTTTTTTTTTTGCTTAAAAATTCCTAAAAGCCAGGCTGGTTTGTTCTGCCATTGCCCGTTGGAAGAGGGCTCCCTCCCATAAACCCTGCTCTCTGGGGAAGCCTTTTATGGAAAATTACCAGATCAATAGTTTTGTCTTCTGTGTTTTTCCATGTGTGGCTCTGTGTGCTCACATCTGCAGCTTTCGGCTCTCAGTGTTGCATTTTGTCATTGCCATTTCACTGCTGCCTTCATGGCCTTGTTATGTAACACAGAGCGTCTTTTGATGTTATTTAAACACTTTTGCACTGTCTGAACTGGACTGTTCGGGAAGCCTGATTAGGGGGAGAAATCCCAAGCACTGGCTCAGTGGAAGAAGTGAGGACACATCTGGATTTCCCATCTGGGTGGTGCTCTGTGTCCTGACTCCTCCAGTACAGAGCTGGCAAGTGAAAGGCTGGAGGTGTTGTGCCAAGGAGGTGCCTGGCTCAGCTGAGACACCCAAAACACCCTGCACATCAGTGACCCCACGGTGCTGATGTGCTTCAAGCCCCTGCAGCGTGCCAGCTGGACGTGCTGCTTTTCCCATTTTGCAGCTGGACTTTGGCTCCAGAGTTGTTGCCTCAGTTGGAAACCTGCTCCTTAAATCTCTTTGGTTTCCAGCATTGTTGGACTCCAGGTTGTGCCTTGCCAAGTTTTGTTTTGGGCCTCAATAAGAAGCTATTGGGAGGTCCCTGGGTCTCCAGGTGCATCAAGACACAGCTTTCCCCTGCTCCTGGGGGACCTGCGCCCACGACAGGGTCCCCAGGCCTGCATGGGGGGAAGCAATTAGTGGGTGCAATTAGTATTGTGCCATTAACGTGCTGTGATTTGCATTGGTAGAACTGGGGGTGGCAGGAGGAACCTGGGTGATGTGCCAGAGGCACAAGTGAGGGAGATCTCCCTTCTGTGAGACACAGGCACTGGGTCAGTGGCCTCGTCTGGGGAGTTCCTCACTGCCCAAAACCTCGCTGGTGGAAAATGTTGGCAAAGCCACGGCACGGCTCATCCCACCCGCCGTGTCTGTCAGCTGGTCCCGGGGTTAGCATTGGTGGAGTGGAGGATGCTCCACTCTACCGATGGGGAAAAGAGGCAGAAAAGCACCCAGAGCCTCTGGGAAAGTAGGACTGAGCACGTGGGACCTCTTGGCATGTGTTCAGCTAGTGCTGATCTCCCCTAACCGTGGTGAGAAGGGAGGTTGGATGGTACAAGCATGGACCATGGGCGTCTGGCGCGTGCTGAGCTTCCCCTGGCACCAGCCACATCCTCTGGCTTGCTCCTCAGCCTGTTGCTTGTGCTGAAGGTCAGGAAAAGTTCCCCTGACTCCTCTCACAAGGGTTGAGGGTGCTAATCCCCACGTCTGGGCTAACTTCCATCTCAGGTAGTTCTGGTCTCTGCCCCTAAAATGAACTCCACCGTTTCGGTTGGCTCCAGTGGTCTTTGTTCCCTGTCCATGGACCTGCTGCTGGGCACCACACTGCTGGCAGAGCCCCACCACAGGGCTTGGGGTGCTTGGCTTTTGACTGCTGCCAAGTGGTTGTTGTGGAAGACAATTTGGGTTTTTCTGCATGCAAAAGCTGCGTGTCACAGCGAGACACGAAGGGAATGTTGTGCAATAATTCCGTCCTCTTGCACTGCTGAACTCTGCTGTGTGAATGTGAATATTTGCCCATAAATGTTTGCCTGGTATTCAGCATTCTTGTACTTGTGTGGCAAAGGTTGTTACTGCCTTCATCACCTCTAAGGGAGGATAAAAACACAAAAGGCAAATCCCATTGCCTGCAGCAAGCAGAGCACAGGCAGTGGCATGCAGAGCTGGGCCAGAGGAGCGTGGTTTGGGGTTGACAGCTGGCACAGCCACCTCCTGTGCAGGGCTTGGGGAGCCCTGGCTTCTTCTGATGTTCATTCCACGGGCCCAGAAGCCTCTGGGAGGAGATTTCGTGGGGTGGTTATGAAGGCAGTGGCTGTCCCTCCTACCCTTCTCATGTGTCCATCTGTGCTATCAGCAACAGGTTGGAAAGAAGCAGAATTAGAGACTTCCTCAAACAGTGTGAGATTAAGTTGTGAAACTGGCTGCCACAGGAGGTTTTTAGCTAAAAGAGTCTAAAAAGGGCTCTGGAATTGCTTGGCAGAGAACAATGCATCAGGAGCTGCTAAGTGTGATGGACCAGAAGCAAAGTCCAGCTGAGGGAGTTGCCAGGTCTCATCTGGGAGGGACCCAGGGGTCTGTTCCTGCTGCTGGCACAGGAATTGGCTTGTGGATCATCACGGGGTGACCCAGGGAGGCTCATCTTCCCACAGCTATTGCTGGGGGGAGCTAAGCTTGGTGTTATTTGGTTAAAAGTCCAGCTGGTGTGCAGGGATGAATTTTCCAGTTGGCATCATGTGGCTGGTGGCTGGTAGTGAAGGGAGCATTGCACTTTGCACCATGGTCTGGGTAATTTGGGTGGAAATGACCATCAAACCCCTGCTCCCTGTCAGCTCTTGTGCTGCCTGGAGGTCATTAGCCCAGCTCCTCCACCCCGTGCAAACCTGCCTGGGTTTCAGGGCTGCCAGAGATTTCTGGGAAAGCACAAAGAACCCCCAAAACAGTGCATGGGTGGGGGTGAATGGTTGAGAGTCAATGTGGGTCCCACGAAACACCAAATGTTTCTTGTCCAGCTGCTCAGCTGGACCCTCCTTAGGGCCAGAGATGGGATTTTGTTGGGTACCTGCGGAGAGAGAGGTCCAGGGGACAGCATGGGCATTGCTGTGGCCTGGACATGTTCTGTGTCATGTCCAGGGCAGCTGAGGAGGCTTTGGGACACACGCAGCTGGCTGGTGGTGAGCAAGGGCCTGATGAACTCGCAGAACGCTGAGCTTGTTGCTAAAGGTGCAGCTGGGAAGGCTGGGACTGGGTTTGCTGCAGCCAGTGAGCCCCATGATCTGTCCCTCCAGCACTGCCCTCCCTGGCTTGTGTTTGCTCTGATGCAGAAGGTGCCCAGAGGCTTGCACATGGGAGTCACACCGGGTTGAGCTCTTGTTTCTGCATGCCCAGGGTGCGATATCCCTGATCAGCCCAGAGCTGCCTCTGCCACAAGTCACGATGCTGCTCTGCCTGCTCCTGGCCCTGCCACCCTCCCTCCCCGCACTGGCAGATCCTCTGAAAGAATTTAGTGGGACATGCAAGCAGTTGGAGAGGCCGAGACAGGGGAAGGACTGCCCAGCCTGACCCAGATGCAGCACACAGCTCCGTTAATTGAGTTTGACCGCTGCCGGTGCCCTGGGTCGGGGTCAGCCCTGGGCGGCACAGCCTGCCCCAGCGCCGGAGCTGCTTTGTTTGGTGTTGGACAGGTTGAGCTCTGCCCTGCCTGCACGGGGGGGTCGTGGCCCCCCTGTCCCATCCTGGGGACCCTGACACATCCTGTCCCCACAGCCCTGTGTGGCGGGGTCAGCGAGATGAGCCGAGCTGCGCCTTTCGAGGGGGCTGCGCCGTGGAGTTTGCGGCTTCCTAATTGCACTGGAGTTTGTTTGGCCAAGTTACAGCAAACCACTGGCTCACAGCTGATGCCTGGGTGTGTCCCCGTTCTTGGTGCTCCCATCTCTGCTGCCAGGCTGCTTGGGGGGCTTTAAGAGAGGAAATAGCTTTCTGCTCTTCGGGGGGCTTTAAGAGAGTAAAATCCAGCATTCGTTGCCCTCCCTTGCAGCCTGCCCCAAAAAGGAGGTGGGAGGAGGAAATCGGTGCTTCCTCATTACCTCCTGCCTCTTCTGAACTGTGTGGCTGTGCAGCATCTCACTGGAGCCGGGCACCAGCATTGCCCACAGTTTCTTGCAGCAGGAGGAGCCGTGGGCTGGATTTATCCTTCGGGACCCACCACTGCTCCCAAGCCAAATGTAAAGCCTCTAGATACTTTGGTGTATGAGAAATATGCTGTCACAGTACTGGAATTTTAAAATATTATTTATTTTTGGGCAATCTAATCATCTCCCCAGCATGTGCTGGTGCTGCTGCTTTCTCAGCAATGTCCCAGCCCTGCTCTCACTTGGAAGCTGCCTGGGCTCGGTCACGTTATAGCCCTGAGAAGGTAGATGGGAAAGACATCAGGGGTGGTGACTGCAAAGAAAGAATGTGGGTGTGTTTCCTCTGGAATAAATCTGTCTTAAAATTATGAGTGACTCTGGATTTTAAGCCCTGAAAGCAGCGTTTGGTTTTGTTGGTCAAACAGAGCAGCTGGTGTGAGCCCACACCTAGGTGAAGGAGCCCAAGGTGGGGTGACCTGCAGGACTGTGCTCAACCCTGGCTGTTTCTGGAGCTTTCTTGGCCATCACCCCCTGGGGACACGTGGGGGTGAGTGGGCTGGAGGAGTGTGGACCCAGACCCCTGGGTCAGAGAGGCCCAATTATTTCCTGGTGATATTCCTGCTGCAGGGGAGGATAAGCCAAGGTGGCAGATCCAGATCTACCTGCGCCCCCAGCTTTGGAGCAAAGTAAGGGCAGAGACAATGGGGACATCCCCCGAGCCCTGCTCACACTCTCTGCAGAAGGACTTACAGGCACAAGCCCATGGGTCACCCTGACATTGCTGACTCAGCCATGGGCCCTTCCCTCAGCAGAGATTTCCAGGAATGCTGTCCGTAACATCTCCCACCAGGCAAATCATGGCCATCATATGCTTAGGGAAAAAATTGGATTTACCCTGTAATCTAATCAATGTTAAATAACAGCAATTCTAACTCCGAGCTCCGTGTTTAAAGTGCTGTTGGTCTCTGGAGTTCATTGGAGTTATTTAATCTAATGAAATCCCCATTACTGTCTCACGAGGGGGCACCATGGGGATGTCTTTCCTAGGAAGAAAAGCAATGGTTAAAGAATTGGCAGCCAGGGACAAATACCTAGCAGGGGAAAGGGGCTGAGTGCAGTAGGTTGAGGGTTTCACCTGGCAGGAACTCAGAGCACTTTGGCTGCACCGTTCCAGTGGTGACTGTCATTGCTCAGGACATGGTGGTGGTGAGCACACGCCCGGGTTCCTCCCGTCACCTCCCTGGGCAGGCTGTACCACACCAGTGCCACCTTCTCCCTTTTCCTGGCCCAGACAGGAGTTAGGTCTCTTAACCCATCTCAATACTCTACCCAGCATCACGCTTGCTGTGCTTCCTGCAGTGGGTTGTTCTCAGCACTGCCTCTCCCTGTGCTGGTCCTGGCTGTGTGGGCTACAGGGCTTTCACAGAATCACAGAATCAATGGTTTGGGTTGGAAGGGACCTCACAGACCATCTCATTCCAAGCCCCCTGCCATGGGCAGGGACACCTTCCACTAGCCCACGTTGCTCCAAGCCCCATCCAACCTGGCCTTGAACACTTCCAGGGGTTTAAGATGGTTTCCCCCAAACCTGCTGTACTTTTTCTGTTTGCTTGAAGCAATTTTTCCTAATCTGCTTTATAGAGGGAGATAGGACCTCTTCCAGGTCACATTGCCCACGCTGGCTTTGTGACAATCTCTAAGCCTTCAATCAATGACATCACAGCAGAGTCAAGCCAAGCCTATTGCACCAGTTGCTTTCCTACACGCTGAGCTTATTGTATTCAAATATCTTGGAATTGTATCAGCAGAAGGCAGGGACTCTGCTGCTGTCAAATACCAGCAGGGCAGCATCCTGTGTACCGGGGGAGTGTTCCTTCCCCTGTAGTGCCTGCTCCACTTTCCCATTATTACTTCTTTAATGAGACTGATACTTACTCTGCATCGCTCATTTGCTGCTAAAATTGGAACCATTAGAGCAGTAAGTGACAATTACCTTTTGAGCAGTGCAGGGGTAGGAGCCCAGCGTGGTGCTGCCCCAAAGGAGGGGGATCAAACCTGCCTTTTGGGAGTAAATTCCTGTCTCACACTGGACCAGCTTTCTAGGGACAGTTGGGATGACTGTCGGGGTGTCCAGCATCCTCTAGAGGAAGGATTGCACCCATAGGTGCTGGGACAGGACACATCTGGCTCAATGTCTGTGGATGATGGGGATGAGGGGTTGTGTCTCCGTGCTGCTGAGTTATCTTGGGACATCCTCTGAGCTGCCCATCCCCAAGGAGCAGCTTCTTTCCTCGAAAACCATCTCCGTGCTGAAAAAAAAAAATCCAAAAGGAGCATGTCTGGTAATTTAATCATGTTAAGTGCTCCTAAAATCACATCTGCGCTGCGCAGCAGCATGCCAGAAGTCTCTGGAGGAGCAGATGTGGCAGGACCTGCAGGGTTGGGTGCAGAGATATGGGGCAAAGGAGGGATTCCTGGAGGAGGGAGGGCGAGACATGCCCCATCCTTCGTGACCACAGCCCGGCCAGCACTGCAGGACCAGCCCTTGCCCTCGCTGAAGGGTGGCACTCTGTCCTGGTGGGTGAGCCTGGCAGGGTCCCCTCGGGGGGCGTGGGAGCCCAGGGCAGGCTGGGTGTGCTAACGAGGGGGTCGGGAGCCGCGGGTCCCCGCGGGCGGCGGCAGCCGGGATGTCTGTGCTCATTATGCGCGTCCCTTTCACGCCGCCTTCATTATTCGCCTGCTATCTAGTGTCATTAAGATATCAAGTTCATTTAGGTACATCCACATTGGCAGTTTAATTATGTCTGGGTACCACTCTGTATTTTATTCATGGACTATCTGGGGGCGGTTGTCAAACACAAGACCAGCAGATAAAGGTTGGGTGGCTGCAGAATGCTAATGTCCTGCTGGTTCCCTTTTGACAAATACACATGCCAGTTATTACCAAACTGATTATTTCGTTCATTAACACCACATACATCAGCTCCCTTCAGCCGGTATTATTGTATACATTCATCTTTTCATAAACAATTACCTGACAAAGTTGAGAAAGGCAAGTACTGGGGAATTAATGCTCTGCTGGGAAGTTGCTGGTGTGGGCTGGTAACAAGGTGCTGGGGGTGTGTAGAACGCTCCGTTAGCGTGATGGCTTCATTAATCAAATTAGGGACAATAGCATGTCACATGTGCGCCGTGTTTCCCCACCGCCCGTTCGCATTGTGCCGGGGGCTCAGCGGACGAGGCTCCCTGACCGCTGTGTGGTGATGAGGTGAAGGAAATGAAATCCAAGGGACCCAGTGGGAAGGCGTGGAAAGCAGCCGGACCATGCTCGGCATTTCTCGTTATTCTTATTTTCAGTAGTATTATTGTCATTGTTGCCATGAGGAATATTTGCATGAAAACGGGTTCTTTGTTTGTTGTTTCTGTCTTTTTTCCTCATACTGCTTTTTGGGAGCTGGAACCCTCTGCAGTAGGATTAGAAGTGGTGGTAGGAATGATTAGGACATCATGAGCATGTAACCAGCTGGAGAACAAAGCCCCCGCCGTGTCTTCTTTCTACAGTTTTTGACTCTAAAACGCTGGTGACAGAAAAAAAAATAGCAGGGAGATGTGAGCAGTGAAGAGCAACCAAAGTCATGAAATAAGTGATTCCTGCAGCTTTCTTAGAGATGGTGAAGAGACGCACCAGGAAGGACTGGGCATGCTGCTTGCCCAGATGGAGATGATTCATAGCATCCTCCAGCTCGTTATGTCCAGCACAACCAGACCTGGAGCTGCTCCCAGCCAGCCCCTTGGACACACAGCCCACATGGCTGCAGTGCGCTGTCTTTCTTCAAACACTTTGTACCCCCAAGTGTTTTCCTCGAGCAGACTCACTCCCTCCGACGTGGAGAAGGAGCAGCTGCAGGAGGCCACCAATACAGCCAGAATCAATTCAGCTTTTCACTCAAGCAGACACGCTGGGAAAGCAATGCTTCAGGGGTCACACTGCTGCACTGCTCCAGCGCAGGATTTGCAAACTAAATAAAGGATCTGAGTGAGTTTTAAGTGCCTAACTCCCTTAGGCCCCCTTTGGAAAAAACCCCACTGGAATAACTAAGAAGCTTTCACTGTGCGTTTGCAGAAACATTAATCCTCCTTGCTATGGCAAGTCTCTTTGATCACACTTCAAAATCTTCATCTCCGGGGGTCCTGTCTGGGCTTTCCAAAGTGGCTTAAGAGCAGAAGACCTGGGCTCCCAAGACTCAGAACCCTTTTCCAAATCCCTCCGTGGCTCTCCGTGTTGGAATGGAGAGATCACACCATGCCGGAGGTCCCAGTGGTCCCACTTCCCTGCAAGGTGAGGCCCCACCACGGGCTGATGGGTGACTGTCGTGGTGGGCCGTGGTGTCAGCAGGGATTTGAAATCCTTGCTGCTGTGAAGAGTATCAGCGTGGGCTTAGCCAGTTCTTCCTGTGTTTCCTTATGTATTCCCAGGGAAGCATGGTGGAAGAGGAAGCAACCTCAAGCTGGGTTTTCTCTTTGGGATGCTGAGAAATGAATGGTGAAGGAGGGTTGGTCTTGCTAAGCCGGGCAGCCCTGGAAAAGGAGAGGCTGGGAGTCGTCTTCAGGAGCTGTTCAGAAGCCTCCAGCCCACTCCAGTTCGGTGCTGAGCGAGGAAGAGCAGTGTTTATTGACCTGGATCCAAATGACTCGGGTTGACTTATGAACCTGAGGTCACTAATTGGGGTTTTTACATCCATTCATATTCTGGAGAACATTTAATCTTTCTTTCTTTTTTCTTTTTTTTTTTCTTTTCACATTACTGAGCTGCATTCACTCTGAACAACCTTGGTGTCCCACTCATGCCCAAGCCTCATCCCCCACATCCCTTCCCTGGGACATGGAGGTGAGGATGGCACAAACCTACAGACCAGCCAGAGCTGGGCTGGCTGCTGTGTCATTTACTCATGAAATTTAGATCTGCTGCAAACTAAAACTTCCTGAAATATGTCAGATGACTCCAATACTGGATTAGACAGTGATGCATTCCCTGGGAGAAGGTGGAAGTGCTGAGCACAGGGAAGAGCTCTTGCTGCATAATCTTGTGGGTAGGGGCTGAACTCCCTGCCTTGACTGTGGGGCTGGAGAGACCAGCGTCCATCTCTGCTCAGCTTCCTCAGCACTGGCCCTTGCCTTGCCCAGAACTTGCAAATTAGGCCAGGAAGAATCTTTTTAAGCTTTCTATTTTCTGGAGACTTTTGCCCTCTTTGCACTTGACTGCTTTGCTCCAGGAATGAAAGCACGGAGCCCTTTCCCAGCCATTAAAGTTTCATTTAGCAAAAGGACAAAGAACTGGCACAGGAAGGATGAAGAACCACTGCAAGAGTAAACTTGTGTGACTCTATATATTTTAAATCATAGCCTGAGGTCAGGCTCCCGTTTTTGTAACACAGACAGAGGAATTTTTGGCCATGCAGCAGGAGGAGATGTGTAGTGATACATAAAGAAGTCACTTCTCAGCACAATTGAAGGAACAGCCTCTGTTGTCAGCAGCGAGGTCCTTTGAGGTGTCTGGGTCTTCCATAAAACTCTCTGCAGGCACAGACACACACACACAGACGTACACACACCACCTCCAGCAGTACAGGGCATGTCACAGGAATTTCCAGAGCTTTATTATAATCTCTGCTGAACTGTTTAGGACTCCACAGCAATATCTTGGAGGACAGATCCTTTTACCTCTGCAGATAAGGGAGAAAATCCATCTCTTTGCTCCCAAAACCCCAGCAGCCAGTTCATAATCTCCAGAGACACAGGGGTGTCCAGAACTCCTCAGGTGTGGCTGTACAGCCCAGTGGGTCCCAGCCTGCTGCATCCACTGCCTGTTTCTAACTCCAGCTGCTTTAATTTAGCCAGTTTAGTCCCTGCACTCACTAGGTCCTGATTTTCAGTCTCTGAGATGTGGTGGCATTTCTTCAGAGGGAAGGGGAATGGAGGAATGCTGTTTTTTCACGGATCACCTCAGTTTTGTGGTTTTTCTGCATCCTTCCAATTTTCAGACAACATTTTATTCCCCTTTACATTGCCTGCAGCTTCTCAACCACCACCCCTCTCTCCAGCTCCAGTTCCCATCCTAACTCGTCTCCCATCCTTCTCTCCTTCTGTGGGAGGAGCACATGCACTGCACTGTGCTTGCACCTAGGAACAACGAGGCAGACATGGAAAATGAGCAAATTGCATTATATATTGCAGGCAACAGCGTAGCTCCCAGGGGACAGAGATAACACAGTGAGAGACAAAGGAACAATAGACTTTGCTGGCCTCACCTGATTGTGGCCTTTCTGGAATTATTCCTGACTTCTTCTGCCTGAGTGGTGAATGGAGCTAAGGGCTCAGGATGTGGGCAGGGGCATCCCCCAGCACCAGGGATGGGGATTATTTATGGCTGTGATTTTTGTGGTTTGTCTGTCTGGGCGACTTTGTCCAGAGAACTGGTGGGTTGGGTTCCCATCTATTTACTGGTGGGGGCAGATGTGCCATTGGCAGCGGGAGGGAAGCAGTGGAGGAGTTTTGGGCCAGAAAGAGGCATTGGGATGAACCTGTTGGCATCAGCCACGCAGGGTGTGTGTGTCCCCAGGCCACACCTGGGTTAGGGGTGCTGGCAGGACACCATGGGGCTGGCGATCCATGGGATTGCAGGACACCAAGCTGATGGAGATGGCTTTCCTCAGCAGCCTAGGTGGTGAGAAGCTGTACAAATGAAAGCTCCACCAGCTTTTGGAAAAATCCCATCTGGGATGTTTGCCTGGGGGCTCCCCAGGGTCCCTCTACAGAGACAGCCACGGCTTTGAGATGTGCTTTGGACTCCTCTTCCTTTTCCTCTTCCTCTTCCTCTGCCCCTTCCCCTTCCCCTTCCCCTGCCCCTTCCCCTTCCCATTCCCATTCCCATTCCCATTCCCATTCCTATTCCTATTCCTATTCCTATTCCTATCCCTATCCCTCTCCCTCTCCCTCTCCCTCTCCTCTTTCCTTTTGATCTTTTTCTTTCCCCCTCTCCCATCTTTCTTCCTCTCTTCTGCCTTTTCTGTCTGTCTTGTCTTGCCACCTTTCTGAGACGTAAGCAAATTCCAGGAAGGCATCAGTTGTCTTTAACACCCAAAGGAAAAATCGAAGGGAAGGGTTCAATTACTCGCATGAAAAATGAGTCTCCTAACGGAGGTCTATCCATTTGCTAGTTGTGCTTGTTTTAAAACTGAATTATAGAGACTGCACATTTTTCCAGAGACAAATGCATTAATTTTTCTGAAAAACAGACAAGAGAGAAGCAGAGGGAAAATAAGATAATAAGAGTTTCCACAGTGATTTATATGCCTTTGTGAGAAATAATGGGGGCAGACAGCAGCTGGGAGGAAGGGGCAGGGGGGTGGCAGGGACGACTGCAAGGAAAACTGCCAGAAGTCCAAGTATGATTGTTGGTTTTAGATGATATAAGATCGCTTTATGTCTCTGACTGGCTTGAAAAATCTCTCTTTCTCTCTCTCTCTATATACACATATAAAATATGGACCATATGATGCACTTAGAGCCAGCACAGACTACAGTGTTTATACAGGAAAGGATTGTGTTTCTGGCCGACCTCTCCCCAGCCCTCCTTCTTCTGACGAAGGATAAACTGGGACCTTTAGAAAACAAAGTGGTGGCTGCAATTTTTAACAGATTTGCTCTTGTATATATTTATACAGGGCAGGGGAGCCCTTCCCCAGGGCCGTCTGCCTGTGCCTGTGGGCAGAAACCAGGGGGGTTGAGTTTATTTTTTTTTTTATCTGTTCACTTTGGTTTGATTTATATGGTAAAAGAGATATTTTTATTATAGTGCACAGTAAATTGGGTTTCTTTATTGCTCATGAGAGCTGTTTTCCAAAATTGGACTATTTATATCGTACACTGATTGCAACGTATTTCTGATCTCGATGTCTAACTGTAGGGAGTAAAAAAAAATTACACTAAATCAGATTTTGTTTAAGAAAACCTGCAACTTCTCTTGAAATAAGATGAAATGGGCGGCTTTTTCTTGAGACGATGATGTGGCACTCAGCAGCTCCCAGGAAATCATCTGGGTTTGGTGACTAAAGGCTTTTGGTGGGAACTGGAGACTCTGGAAGGTTTTGAAGCGGTTTTGCGGTTTGTCCGTCGGTGTCATCCACAGGAAACACATCCGGGAGGCCAAAGGCCACCAGGGCTGTGGTACCTACGCTGATGTTTCTCTCCAATTATAGGAATGATTCAATGAATTCATTCCCCATCGGTTTCCCAGCCAGAAAATCCTGCGGCCTTCAGATGGATGTGAGAGCGGAGGGAGGCTGGAAGTGATGCTTTAGAGCAGAACTTGAATCTGTCCCTGGGCAGATGGTTAATTGTGTGGCTCCATTTATTTGCCTAATGCAAATCATGCCCCGTTTGCCCGCGGCACCAGGAGAACCAGATCCCTGTTTGTTTTGCTGAAAGCTGAGATTTCACGGAATATTCTGCAGCTCCCACGTGAACCTCCTGTTTGTGCTCCCAGGGAAGGATGACTTGCACAGGGGACAAACAGTGGCTCCCACGGAAAGGGGCTGGGATGGGGATAAGCTGCTGTGTTGGTTTGCAGGATTCAACCCCTCATCCTCATGGCTCCAGACCCAAGAAGGTGCTTTAGCATCCTCTTCTCCCATCCCCAAAGCAGGCACCAAGAAGGGTCTGTGGGGCAGGATTCTGCCTGCCTTGGGCCAGGAGGGTGCTTCTCAGGGAACTCCCCAACTTCCCAAAAGGGCCTAATTGAAGCCTGTAGAGGTTTTTCACAGATTCATGGCTTTTCAAAGGAGAAATTTGCATATTAATAAGAAGCTGTTGAGACTGATTGGCTTAATGTGTTTGGGGTAAGTATAATTAAATGTCAAGGGAAATACATCATGAAGTAATGAAGCTGGAGTTAATTTATCAAAAACCGACTCCTAAAGAGGGAGACACTTCCAATAACAAACAGTTCTTTAACCTTCCTCCTTAAGATGATTTGCACAGTCAGGGCTGAAATGTGTGGTCTTGGAGATCCTTGAGTGAGAGAGACATGAGATGGTTTTTGGCTTGGGGGTGGAGGTTTTTCCATTTTCTCCCTATTGTAGACCCTTCTGTCCTGGCTGAGCCCATCAAGAAGGTTCCCCTGGGTCCAGGTGGGGGAAGGGACAGTCCTGGTCCCTCCGAGGTCAGCAGCAGCACCTGGGGGGATGTCTGGGAGGATGTAAGACTTCAGGGGTGCCCTTAGGGAGGCAGAATGAGATTGAGATTTATTTGTATCAGGTGCTGGGCCGTTTGTGCCCGGTTTTTTTCTCATCCCTCAGTCTTTACTCTTTAAACTTTAGAACATGTGCCACCTCCTGCTCTGTTCACGTACCAACTGGGCATAAACCCCAGCCCACACAGGCACATCTTTACAACAAACACAAATTGCAATGCAGGTGCCGAAACTGGATGGTTTAAGATCGTAATTGAGGAAGGTGAGGTCCAGGCTGAAGGCTGTGCTGATCCCTGTCAAGGCTGTGACTCCTGGCATCCTTCTGTGTGATGGAAAGAGGTTGTGAGCTCCCTCTCCATGGTGCAGATATGCAGAGGACAAACAGGCAAGGACTTCCCAGCAAAACTCTGCTTTAGGTGAGTGCTGGGTTCATGGGATTCATGTCCAGCCATGTCCTCTGCTGTCCTCTTCCAGCAGTGACTGACCCTCGTGCGTGGTGGGATGGCAAAAGGGACCTCTTGACTTGCACTGGCAAGGGAGAAGGGCAGGGTGCAAGGGTGTAAAAGGATCATGTCCATTGTCTCAGCTGGAAAATCCTCCTTTGGCACAGGATAACACAGAGGGGAGTCAGCAGGTGGTAGAGCGATGAAAGAATCAGAACCACAAGTTGTTTTGTGTTGGAAGGAGCACTAAAGGTCATCTTGTTCCAAACCCTTGCCATGGGGCACCTTCCACTAGCCCAGGCTGCTCCAAGCCCCATCCAGCCTGGCCTTGGACACTTCCAGGGATCCAGGGGTAGCCACAGCTTCTCTGGGCACCCTGTGCCAGGGCCTCCCCACCCTCACAGGGAACAATTTCTTCCCAATATCCCATCTAACCCTGCCCTCTGTCACTTTGAAGCCATTCCTCTTTGTCCTGTCACTCCAGGCCCTCCAGCTCTCCTGGAGCCCCTTTAGGCCCTGCAAGGGGCTCTGAGCTCTCCCCAGAGCCTTCTCCTCTCCAGGTGAACCCCCCCAGCTCTCCCAGCCTGGCTCCAGAGCAGAGGGGCTCCAGCTCTTAGAGCATCTCGTGGCCTCCTCTGGACTCTCTCCAGCAGCTCCACATCTTTCTGCTGTTGGGGAGCTCAGAGCTCTGCAGGTGGGGTTGCACGGAGCAGAGCAGGCTCCCTGGACCTGCTGCTCACGGTGCTGGGGATGCAGCCCAGGACATGGATGGTTTCTGGGCAGCAGATGCTGAGTCATGTCAGCCTCTCACCCCTCAGTGACAGTGGCATCTGTGGAAGAGAGCAGGAGTGTCTCTTTCCATTAAGAGGCGCCACAGTTACAATAAAGCAGCACCAAAAAGCCAACAGAGCCAACCACCAGAAGCCTGAATTTACCCAAGCAAATCCAGCTGGGAAATAAAGAATCACTTTTCATTTGGGAACTACACTGGAAATATGATGAAATCACTGTAAGCCTGATTTTCTCCCTTGTGAGAATCAGCTGGTGCTGCAAGAATTTGGCAGATGGCTCTTGCCTCATGTGTGGAGCTCTGCCTGCTGCTGGGGTTAAGCTGTCACTGGGAGAGGTACATGGTGCTGGAGACACCAGAGGTGATGAGTGTTGGGTGCCTGGTGGGGACAGGCAGGGTTTATCCTTCCCAGTGCATGACGTGCCCCACTCACTGGAGCTGCTGGGAGTGCTGGGAGAGGAGCTAAAAGGGTTAAAGAGCTCATGGCCAGCCCAAGGGGGGAAGCACTGCAGAGAGGGCTGATGAACCCAGCCCCAGCCCCAACCCTGGCAGAGAAAGATCCTTTAGAAGATGCCTGGTGGTGTCTCCATTCCCACACGAAGGATGGACACGTGTTGAAGGGGCTCTGACCAAGAGCCCTGGGGCTCTTCATCTGTTCCTGGTAGGCAGAGGGCTGGGATTTACCAGCAATTAGCCACTGGAAAGAAAACAACTGCAAAACGCCCCTTTTTTCCAAACCCCAGCTGGTCAGCCCAGAGGAGGTGGTGGTGCCACCTGTGATTGCCTCAGCCCTGATGAGTTTCTTGTTCCAGCAGAGAAAATCAATGGCTCGCACGGCTAATGACATCAGGGAGTTTCTGCTCGTCAATAGCACTTAGGCACTGGAGGTCTCCAGATGTGCTTTCCAGCACAGTGGGTTTTTGGGAACCTCTTGGCACGCTTTCCTCTCCCAGACTGGTCACGGGATGCTGGGACATGGGCATCACCGCTCAGCACAAGGAACCAGGAGGCCCCTGGGCGCCTGCCTGAGCACGGGGCTCCCCACGACCTGCTGCGCTCAAAGCAGCAGCTCAGCCCGTCAATAATTAATCAGAGCAATTAGACAGAGGGTTTGCGTGCTGTAATTAGCTGCGATCCGCGCAACCTCCGTCCCCGGGAGGCAGGAGCTGAGCACGGGAGGCGCAGCGGGGCTGGTGAGCAGAGCCCCCTCTTTGCGTGCAGATGCTCCCCGCGCTCTGCAGCCAGGGCAGTGACACGAGGGGCAGCTGACACGAAGCTCTGCGTGCTCTGGGGGGTCTCCTGGGGGTGTGTGAACCCCTTCTCTCGGGGGCACCGCTGCTTCCTGCCGGCTTGGCTGCCCTGCCCTCGGCCCGGGATTGCCGCTGCTCCTCCCGACCAAGGTCCTTGAGGTCCAGGAGGAATCTTCACCTCTGGAGTTGTCAGCGAGCTGCATTCTCCACGGCATTCCTCAGATGGATTTCCCAGCTCCTCAGGAAGGGACGAGGCTTCCTGGCTGTGAGCTCGGGACAGGGTGATACCGGCTGTTGCCTCCCTCGGTGCTGCACTGGGAGCTTGGTGTCCCTCCCAGTCCGTTTCGGAGGCAGTGAGATTCCTGGAGTGTTTTTTTTTTTTTTCACTGCTGAGGTGGTCAAACCCAGTGGTGGAGGGAGTGGAGGTGGCACTTGGTGTGCAGCTGGGAGGGTCTGCTGAGGACCCCTGGCACAGCCCTTGGGTGGACACCTCTGCCAGGATGTCCGTGTGATGGGCACACGGGTGCTGGATGGGCACGGCTGTCCCTGTGGGCTGGATTTGGGGCTGGCACCGCTGGCTGTGGTCAGTGCTGGGGGTTCGGATGGGGCCGGAGAAGACACCTCAAGAGCCCTGGGGCCTGCAGTTGAGGTGGGGGTTTGCACCCGTGTCAGGCTGTCACTCAGACCTAATCTTCAGAGGGAGCTTAACTGGAAGGAGCAGGAGGGAGGGACGGGAAGGCAGCTTTGCTGAGATGCTGCCTGACAGATACAGCGTGGAAACAGCTGCTGCTGGCTGCAGACGTAATGAGAGACATAAATACCGAGGCTTGCTCACATAAACGCCGGCGTGCACCGTAAGGACGAGCCCGGGAGCTGCTGAGGCGTGCCAGCAGCAGCCACAGAGCGAGCAGATTCGGGGGCTGGGGGCAGGAGAGGCTGAACCTCTTGGAGAGCGCTGTGCTTGGGAAGGTGGCACGTTAATGGCGTGCTGTGGTGGTCCCCAGCAGCCGTGGCTGGGACCAGGGCTGTCCCTGCAGCGCCCTGCAGTGACTGTCCCTGCAGCCTGGGCTCTGGCACAGCCTGCCAGCCACCAGGTCTGGTTTTTGGGGTGCTTTTGTGAGTTCCTAAAAGTGTCCCACGCACTCTGAGAGCTGTCCTTTCCATCCCAGCACAGCTCAGTGCACTGGGCTCGTAGAATCCCAGGATGGTTTGGGTTGGAAGGGACACTAGAGCTCGTCTCATTCCAACCCCCCTGCCATGGGACACCTTCCACTAGCCCAGGCTGCTCTAAGCCCTGTCCAACCTGGCTTTGAACACTTCCCTGGGCAACCTGTGACAGGGTCTCACCACTCTCACAGTAAAAAATTTCTTCTTAATATCTGATGTAAACTTATCCTTCATACTTCAGCCCCTCTGGAGTACTGGAGGTGATAAAAACCTGTGTGCTGGGAGGGACCTCACTGCACTGGGCACAGGGACCGTGCCATGGTGGCAGGACAGCCACCTCAGCACATCCCGTGGAAGCAGATAATCCAGGGATCATCCTCTGCTTGTGGAAATGAAGCAGTCCTGCCGGACACCTTTCTGACCAAGGGAAAGAACCATGAGTATTTCAGCAGCTGATATGCTCATCCTGCACGGTTTGCAGTGCTTCCATGGGGATGGAAGAGCGGAGACAAAGGAAGTTCCAAGGCCCCTGCCTTCAGTGCAGCTGTTTAGTGAGGGTGCAGTGTCCTCTGAGAGAGGACAGCTGTGCCACAGATCCCTCCCATAACACCACGACTTCCCTGAGCGCTGTCTTTGTGCAGAGAGAATGCCTCCACAGCAGGATGGGCAAGGATAGGAGAGACCCAGGGCTCCTTGTCCTCTCCTAGGACTATTCCTGCCTCGTATTTTGCTCCAAGCTCAGCTTATTCCATCCTCATTAAAATCAGTGGCAAGGGTGTCCTTTTGCTATTAATGCCAGTTGGATTTGACTTTACATCCAGCAACACAAGGAGTGATTTTCTTTTTTCCTTGCAGACCTCCCCGATCTTTTGCCCCTCTCCTTTCAGCTTCCTCAGTCTCACAGCTTTTCTTGGAGGTTTGGTTTTTTTTAAATTTTTCACAGTTTCCTGAAAAGCATCTTCCCATGTATTGATTCCACCTGAGATCTAAAGGAAGGCAGGGCAGGAGGCTCAGCTCACTCTGATGTACACTCACAGCTCATCAAAGCAAATACAGAGCCTTGTCAGAGCTGCTGGGGCAGCAGAGCCCCTGGGCTTAGCCGGCCTCATGGGAGGGAGGAATTAATCTCTTTAGGCAGCATTTTTGAATTTATATATACACATGCGCTCCTGGTTACATCAAGTTATCACTCTTGCTAGAGCATCTTTCTTTTCAATCATCTCCTGAACATGTTGTAATGGTACTTCTGGGAGTGTGGGCTGGAGGTGGGGGAAGGGGAGTGCTTGTCAGAGCAGAGTTTTGGGTTTTTTATAAATTCCCGTTGCACAGTCACTACTTAAAATGGTTTGGAAGAAAAAGAGAAATGGTGAGGGAAGAGGAAGACAAGTTGCTGGTGGCAGCAGTGGCCCAGGGAGCAACACACATCTCTCTGAGGGTGTGAGGTTGCACCAAGCCACAATGCTGGCTGTGCCTCAGTTTCTCTGTCCTCCTTGTTTGATAGCTTCATGATGGAGAAGGCTCCGTGTTTCCCCCAGGACTGCCAGCTCTGTCACACGCCTGTCACCACGGTGTCTGGCTCCTTCCTGGAGACAGAAATTCTGGCACTGTTTCTGTGGAGAAGTCAGAGATGAAATAAACCCCCTCAGAGAGTTCATTTTCCTCTCTACCCTGTCTAGAGGGTCCCATCCACCCTGTGACCCTGTCTTGCATTTCTGGGAGCAGATATGGCCCTTCCTTAGAAGAAGGACTTTTCCAGGGGATCCAAGGTCCCACAGATGATTGCAGAGCTGTCGGGCTCTTTCAGAAAGAGCAGCATTTCTTTGCTGAGAGTTTTCCCTGCAGTGACCCCTCCAGTGGCACTTCCTTAAAAACAGCACTTGCCACCACCACAGACTTCCTTTCCCACCACTGCCGCAGGCTGGGCTGCCCCAAATCCCAGCCAGATCCCTGGACATTGCTCGGGAGGAAAACCAAGCTGCAGCAAACCTGCTGAGCAGGGAAAAACTAACAGAGGGCAGATTTTCCCTTTGCAGTTTGCTTTAAAGTGTTTGTTATCCCATCCATTGACAGCTCATCCTGAGCCAGGAAAGCAGGGAGGGTGCTCTAACACCTACCCAGGGGTTTTTCCTTGCCCACCATTCCTTTGTGTGGATCTCACTGGTTGGACCAGTACCTCAGGACTTGTGGCCTTGGCAGCACCAGGGGATGCCAAATTCCAGTGTAGAATTATGTGTCTGCCCAGCAAACACCACACTTACTGTCAGCGGGGACTCCCTTTGTCCCCACGTCCTTCAGGATCCATGAGAGTTCCTTCATACTCCCCAGCTTGCCCGTTCTCCAGCCTGAATGTCCCAAATTCTTGGAGTTTCCCCCAGACAGAAACCCTCAGCACAGACCTGGCTTCTCTGGGACCACGTCTTTGCTCAGCCTCTCTGTAATGTGGTTGCAAAGGCAATTGCTTTGGGAAGGGCCATTCCTCGCTCTCTCATTTGTAACACAACAGCCTGGGGTTTGGCCATTATTGCTGTTTTTAGCTGCTGTTGGCTTTCCATTGTTGCTCTTTTGATAGATGAGTTCAATTTTGCTGGCATATTGCACAGGTTTGCAAACCAGATGTTGCTGCTGCTGGATGGTTGCAGCGAGGCGGGCAGGGAGCAGTTCATGCCACACACGGGGTCAGAGCCAAGGGGTCAGGGCGTGGGGGCTGCAGTTGCCATGACAACTGCTGGTGGCATGGTGGGGAACCTCACCCATCCATCTCCCATTCCTCCTTTAGCAAATCACACCCAGTCCTGGCCCAGGAGGGCTCGGAACTCTCAGGATGGACCCTGGCCCGAGCCCCAAGCCCCTTCCCACTTCAGTCTAGGAGAGCTTCCCAAAACAGCCGGTGTGTGGGACGTCTTGGGGTGAAAGAAGGAAATTGCTGAGGTCAGGGGGCTGATGTTGCACATTTTTATGTGGCATCAACTTGCTGCCTCCTTGGAAATGCCAAAAAATAAAGTCTTGCATCCTGGCCTTTGAAATTTCCTCTGTCCTGCAGGAAGGGAGTGTTGTTGCTCCAGGAATTCACTGTTATTCCAGGGAATTTAAGCCTCTGTGCCGGAAACCCCAATGTGGGCAGGGAGGAATTTAAAGGGATAGGGCATTAGGATGGTTGGGATGTGCTGTGTTCCTACCACTGCAGGAAGGGAGGTGGGATCCCATCAAGAGAGCGGGCCTTGAACAGGCAAAATGAATTCAGGACTAATTCCAGGTAAAGGGGCAGTGAAAGGAGGTGGGAAATCAAGGACGAGTTCAGGTGTTTGCAGAATCAGAGCATTGTGACAAGAAACGCAAGGAGGGACGGGCTGGGCCGGAGGCTCAGCACCATCCTGCCCTTGATTCCCAGGACACCCCCAGAGCGCTGCCCACACCCAGCTCCCCGACCCTGCCCAGGGGCTTTTGGCACTAACACCTCCCTCCTTCCCCCCCTGGCAGGGACCTGATGCCCAGGACGCTGGAGGGGCAGATCACCATGGAGAAGACCCCCAGCTACTTCGTCACCAAGGAGGCCCCAGCCCGCATCTCCTCCATGTCCAAGGGCACAAAGCTCATCGTGGTGGTGCGGGACCCCGTGACCAGAGCCATCTCGGACTACACCCAGACGCTCTCCAAGAAGCCCGACATCCCCACCTTTGAGAGCCTGACCTTCAAAAACAGGACTACGGGCCTGATCGACACCTCGTGGAGCGCCATCCAGATTGGCATCTACGCCAAGCACCTGGAGAACTGGCTGCTCTACTTCCCCATCGGGCAGATCCTCTTTGTCAGCGGGGAGAGGCTGATCAGTGACCCTGCAGGGGAGCTGGGCAGGGTCCAGGACTTTCTGGGCCTCAAGAGGATCATCACCGACAAACACTTCTACTTCAACAAAACCAAGGGGTTCCCATGCCTGAAGAAGGCGGAAGGCAGCAGCAAACCCCACTGCCTGGGGAAGACAAAAGGCAGGACCCACCCCGACATCGACCAGGAGGTGGTGCAGAGGCTGCGGGACTTCTACCGGCCCTTCAACATGAAGTTCTACCAGATGACGGGGCAGGACTTCGGCTGGGACTGACGCTGAAAGAAATAATTTAAGAAAAGGAAAATATAATATAATATATATTTTTTTTACGTATCAGTAGAGAGGGGGAAAATACAGAAAAAAAAAAAGAAAAATAATAGCTGTGCTGAAACATGATTTGCTCTGATTTTTTTTTTTTTCCTTTATTTTTACACTGCTTTGTTTCCTTTCTTCTCTCAGAAGAAGAGGTGCTGTGTCCGTCCGGAAAAGGAGGCTGTGAGCTGCAGCCTGGTCCTGTTAAAATGACCAGCTTCCCTCAGTGGGTCCAGGGTTTAGCACTGCCTCTGTGAAAAAACGCAGGTGCAAAGCTTTTAGAAGTGACAGGGGTGCTTGGGGTAGCTCAGTGTCTTCCTGAAAGTTCAGCCAGGTTTTGGCTTGCAAGTGCCATTTTGGCCAGACCTCACCACTTCTGACAATAAAACAAAGGGAGCTTAATGCCTAATTTGGCTTTCCAAATGTTACCTTAGGGGATTTTTTATTGCATGAAACATTTGGTGGATTTTTCTTTCACTTATCCAATTTTTTGTTTTACTTTTACCCCCCTTAAATCAAGCTCTTTTCATCAACCAAACTTATTTTTCCTCTTAAGGAAGCCAAAACCAATAATCCTTTGTTTTGTTTTGAGACAAAATAATTCTGGTAGCCAAAAGTGAAAGAACACAAATGATTCTTTTGTCTCTCTAATGAAAATTGCCAGGTAGTCAAAAGGCCTCATTCACAGGAGCTGGCTCTAAACCAGTGCTCCCTATTGCATCCCTTTTGCTCCTCTGACAGCAAAATGGTTTTCTGAGGGTTTTCTTTTTCTAAGGGGGACCCATCTGAAGGGATCTGGGGGATGGGAAGGAAGGTCCACACTGAGGTGATGCTCATGGCACACCTTGAAGGTGTTGGGGGCCCCACCATCCCACCAGGCACATGCAGGAAACTTCTTGGCGTGCAGTGGGTGTGATTTAAGCCATAATGATGAATGTTTTAAGCTGGGCCAGTCTTAAATAGACTGGAGGAAGGGTTGGTTGGGAAAAAGTGAATAATAATCATGTCCAGAAAGAGGAATGACAAAACAATAGTCCTTTCCTAAAGGAGAACTGAGGGGGAAGCAGAAAGGTTGTGAAGGGCTTTAAAAACTGTCGGGCAACACAAATCTCCTTTACCAAGTTTTTTTAGCTGGTGGAAATGTTTCAGTGACACAAATCTTTTAGTGAAGCGGAGTCTTTTTATTACCATGGGCTCATTTATCTGCTGCCTCTCCATCTTCAGCATTTCTGAGCTGTGGGAGTGCCCAGTTATTCCTTGGTGCTGCATGAACAATGTGACAGGGCTCCCTCTCCTGAGTCCAACTTGGAGGAGTACCTGAGGGGGTAAAACAAGCTAAGTGGGGATCCCCCAGGAACGTGGTGTGGAAGAAGCCTGGGGATGAAGGGATGAAGTTCACTGGCTGCCCACATACCAGCCAAGATCTTAATAAAATCCCAGCAGAGCAGAGATTTCAAAGAGCCCCAAGAGAATTGTGTCAGAAGTTGCAATTTCACCTGAGAGGGAGAGGCATTTCCACCTTGGCAAGTTAAGAAAAGGGTTTGGTGCCCCACTCAGCTGAGTTCCACTGCATGTGTTGAGCCACATCTCCTCCTGGCTGCCCTGGAGCCACCTTCCCACTCAACCCTACCTGCCTCCTTCTGTTCCCAAACTTGCTGAGTCCTGGATCCTTCCTATCCCCTGCAGACACAAACCCACAGGGTTTTACATGCAAGGCCCGTTTCCCAAGGGAATGAAAATAACTTCATTCAACTTGTGAGGCCCCAGGAGCTTCTCCCACAGCTGTCATTGCCAAGCTCTAGCTGAGCCCAGGTTTCCCATGCCCCAGCTGGTAGAGAAGTGGTGATGGGTTGGTGGCACCAAAGCCAGACTGTGTTCAGCACTCTGTCCTGGTGCCACGTTCACTACTTCCACTGATGCTTTCACCCCTTCCCCCATTTATGTCCCATTTTAAGGCCTTTTTTGGCAATGTCCCATGCCACATCTACATAAACACTTCACCTAACTGCTCTTTGCAAACACCTTGCAGCAGAAGGGCAGGTCAGGCACCGCACAGACCCCCAGCAGTCCCTTCCCTTACCTGCCTCCCTTCAGCCACCCAAGGTGCATGCCAGACGTGACACAAGAACATCAGAGATGGTCCCTCCCAGCATCTCCTTTGGTTCCATGAGGTCATGGTCCCTCCTAGCATCTGCAGTTCAAATCAGAAGCTGGGAGAATGCTGGGCTCTGGGTGATGGTCTCCCCAGTGCGTCACTGGAGGTGAGGGGAGCAATCTGCCCATGCTGGCCAGAACGGGCATAAGGTGTAGCCAAAAGGATGGAGGGTAATTATTGGGAAAAATATTCTAAAAGCAAGGCTTGTTGGGGCAGGAATGGGAGATGGAATCCCTCCCATGCTGTGCTCTTCCATTCAAATGCAAAAGCCAAGGTGGTAGCGAGGACTGCTCCATTCACCCACAGGCAGAACCAAACAGTGCCAGCAGCAGCGAGGCACAAAGTCTGAGCTCTTCACAGCTGAAAAGAAGATTTAAGTGTGCCATTTCTTTGGTATTTCAAGGAGAATTAAGGTTGGGATGCCTTTGACAAGTTATTGTGGTTTAAGCCCAGCTGGGATCTCAGCCCCACTCACTCACTCCCCAGGTGGGAGGGAGGAGAGAATTGGAAGAGTAAATCTGAGGGCACCTGTGTGGTGAGATAAAGACAGTTTAATAGATAAAGCAAAAGCTACACACACAGGCAAAGCCAACCAATAAATCAATTCCCGACTTCCCACAGGCAGGCGGGTGCTGAGCACATTTGCAATGGTGACTTGAGGAGACAAACACTATCACTCCAAAAATTCCCTCCTTCCTTCTTCCCCCACTTTTATGTGCTGAGCATGATGCCATATGGTCTGGGACATGCCCTTGCATCAGTTGGGGTCAGCTGTCCTGGCTGTGTCCCCTCCCAGCTCCTTGTGCATCCCCAGGCCCCTCAGGAGGAGCAGAAAAAGCCTTGATGCTGTGTAGGAACTGCTCAGCCGTAGTGAAAACATCCCTGGGTTATCAATACTGTTCCCAGCACAAATCCAAACCACAGTGCTATGAACAAAATGAACTCTACCCCAGCCAAAACCAGCAGACAAGTATAAATATCACTTAGGAGTATGATGTTTTAAAAAATCAATATAGTTATATTGCTATTTTCTCCCACAGAGTCACACTTGGACCACAATAAAGCAGCTTTATAGGGCTACAGATTGTGCTCCCCATATTGGACAAGCTACAGCAACACCAAGCATTTCATACAGCTGAGCTCCTGCAACTGCCACCAAATCCCTGTCATTAAATCAGCAGAGCCTCGACACATACACGATCACATGTGCCTTTAAAAACTCTTCCCTGCACACCAAGCTCAGAAAACTTTCCCCTAAATATTTCAGTGTTTTAGTCCCCCTCATTTCCAAGGGTTTGAATACCTTGTTGCACACCTTGTAAAACTATTTAGGGATCCGAGACTGTGATTGATTGGTTTTGATCTGGGCCATAAGTAGTTTTGAAAATCCCTCCACATATGAACAATGGCTTTTAAAAACAGGTCATGCAACCAAATTGCTTTAAACTCTAATAGCATTTAAGCCTCTAAACTCTTTAGGCTTATTTGAAAATCCAGCCATGAAGTTTAGATTATTTTAACGTAAGAAGAATTGGAGGTAAACTATTGAAAACCACATCCCTCCTGGGCCTGCAGGGCTGAGCACGTGGATTGCAGGGGAAAGCAAAAGTAGCTACAAATAAAAAAGTGACCTCTATAGTGTTTTTCTTTAAAAAAAAAAAAAGGCAGAAAAAATCAAAACATTAACTATGCGAAAATAATTAGGTTATTAAAATGTTTCTGGTCTCAATAACCAAATCTGCCATTAGGCACTGATGAAGCTTAGGCTTGTATGCAATGTTTGGATTTTAGAACATTTATTTTAAGGGAAAAAAAACCCCACACCAACCTTTACAAGGCATCCTACCAGCATCAAGTGCCAAATTATAAGGAAGTTTTATACAATGAGGGTGGTGAGGCCTGGGTTCCCCATTCCCTGGAAGTGTCCAAGGCCAGACTGGACTTGCAGCAAGCTGGGATGGTGGAAGGTGTCCCTGCTCACGGCAGGGAATGGAACGAGATGAGCTTTAGGGTCCCTTCCAATCCAAACCATTCCATGATTCCATGATCTTTGGGGAGACAGACACAGCCCCCCCTGGCAGCACTGCCCAGGTGCCCTTGGCCAACAGGCTGGGGGGCTCTGAGGTGTGCACAGCACCTTGTGCTGCCCCACAGATGGCACCCAGCCCTCCTGCTGGCATTCTGTGAGATGTTCTGTTATGTTGGCTGGCAAGGCAATAGCTGTGGCTATTGGACTTTTTGCTGGACTGACAAGTGGAGGATCCACTGGGAGTTTGGGCTCAGGCATGCTGAGCACAAGGATTGCCCCAAAGTCTTCAAAAATCACTTTTTTTTTCCCCCACTGCTGTTGACACTCTTTGACACAGGCTCATAGAGCCCGGTTCAGAAAGGTCATTGAGGGTGAGACCCCCTCTTTAACCCTCAGCCAAACCTGGAGTGTGGGAAAGCTCTTTGCACTCTGTTGCAACTGAAAATTTCAGAGAAATGGGGTTTTCTTTACCAGTGCAGGTCTTCCTGCTGCTGTGAAACCCATTGCTGCCATTCCTGGAAGGGCAAGGCCAGGGCTGCTGTGCCCCTGGGATCCTTGGTGCTGATTTTGTGCCAAGGGGAGTTTTATCAGCTCCCATGGAAAAACGCTGCCTCTCAATGAGCTAGACGTTTAAAAGGAGTATTTACACCGAGGTGCCGTGGAGATCAGTGCATCAGGCTCCTCTGGGTGATGTCAGGGTGGCCTTTGGGTGCAGCACTAACAAGTCAAATTTCCAGCAATAATTTGGCCTTTCCTACCCTGCAAAGAGTGATTTTGACTTGCACCGATTCTCGGTTCTCCCACATGTACACTTCACACACTTCGGGTCTCCAGATGAAGGGGAAAAATTGCCCATTTTCCTAACCATTAAAAAATTTCTTGATTGTATGTAACAGTTTCTGGGTTTTCTCTCCTCCCTCCCCTTCACTTGGTGATACTGTCATCCTTCTCCCTTTGGTGCTATTTCAGTATGAAACAAACTGATTTTAATTTAATTAAAGAATGAAAAAGCACACATTTAATAAAGTTTACGGGTACTGAGAGGCTGTGCTCTCTTTTTGCTGGTGGCAGCAACCTGGAAAGAGGGGGCAGGTTTATGAAAAAAACCTGGAAAAAAAGGGGGAAAACCACAAAATTACTCATTATGTCTGATTTTAGTCTCCTAAACCTAACTCACTCCGTGGCTCTGCCTTCTGTGAATTCTCCAGTGGCATCTTGGGCATCGTTCCCACGACCTCTTGTCTTCCACCACATCAAGGTCAATGCCATACTCCTTTCTTTAAATTGCAAAAAGCCTCACACAGTCAAGCCTTCCCTTGTCCCCCAGTGCTCACTCCTTTTCTGTCCCTGGCCCTGCCACGTCCACAGCATTTCTCCACCGAGATGGATGAATTCCTGCTTCCCCTGACCTGGGTATTTCGGGAACGGTCCCAGTTCACAGTGAATTGTGTGAAACCCGAGGGGAAAGGAATTCCTCAAGAAATATATACAGTGGAGAAGCCCCCCTCTGAATCAGGTTTGCTGTGTGGTCAAGTAAAGTGATATTCTATTTACTTTCTTAGATGTATAAACAGATTAAGTCCCAGGGAAAATATGCTCCCAAACTTCATAATATTTTATTAAACCACTGAAGTTTAATATAATCTTTTGGCTTCCACAGAAAAATTTTCCATTTCTTTTCTGAGCACCTTTGATTTTATTTTCTTTTAATTACCGTTATCCGGAGTTAACGATGTGGGGTTTGCACTCCACCCAGCAAGGACTATCCAGATTGGAAGTGGGGAATTTTGCTGAAATACAGAAATATCTATGTGGTGGCAAGAAGTCAGCGGCACCTGGGCAGAAAACTCTGGAGAAGCCAGTGTGCAGTATTAATTCCCCTCAGCCAGGCAGTAACAAGGCTGCATTCCTCAGCTCACAGCGTTTATTACCTAAGACACTGGCCAGCTTTTGTAAAGAGTTATACCTCCTTCATCTTCTGCCTGTCCACGTGGCCTCCATCCCAGAGGCAGCTCCGTGCTCCACAGGGAAAGCTCTCGTTGCCTCAGGCCCAGCGCTGCCCTCGGGCTCAGCACTGCAGCACGAACACAGCCCTGGACCATCAGCCAGCTGGGTGTGAGGCTGCAGGAGAAGGCCAACGCTGTCCCGAGCCTCCAGCACACAGCTTGGCCCCCGACCTTCCGATTCTGCTGGGTGAGGAATGCCCTACAGGCTCATGGGGAAAGCTGCTGGGAGCCAAGCAAAGCCCCTCGAGAAAGACTCAGCGCCTGCATTCCGGCGTCGTTGATTAGGAGTAACAATGGCCAGCATCGTGTCATGGTTCTTAAGACAGCTGGGTGACTTCTGGAGGCCAAACCCGCTGGTGTGAGCCTTACCTGAGGTCCTCAGGGCAGCAGAGGAACTTCAAGTGTTGCTTGCCAGCCCCTCGTATGTCTCCCTGCAACTCAGGTCGGTCCTGGAAATGGAAGGTCCTTCTCCACAGACACACCAGCCTCTCCAAGTTTCTCCATGAATGCCGAGGCAATGGTGAGGCTGTAGATTAGACTTGCTTGGCCAGAGTTTTTCCAGCTCATTAATTTTGTTCTTTCACCAACCGCTGTGATTTAGGGCGTGTAAGCGACAATCTGAGAGGTGCTGGCTGGGGAGCACTTCTCTTCCCTTGTACGGGGCTTGTGGAAGAGAATCGATCGATTTTCTATCCGGCTCACTGCTGGGGACCCCCATGGCTGGGCACAGAGGAGATGGCAACGGAGTGGAAAGATTCTGCTGAGAAGGACAGGTTTGAGAGCACAGAGGAGAGCGGCCAAATGCGCCGCAGGGACGGGGCAAACGCAGTCACCAATCGAATTACTCCCCTCTCTGCACACCCACAGCTCTCCAGGGTTCTGCCAGTGTAAAACCACCACCAGTGGTTTCCTGGGAGCCACGGCTTCGGGATGTGCAGAGCTGTCTGTGCTCTGAGCACAGCCTCCCCCTGCACTTGGGGTGGGCAGGGCTGGTGGAGGCAGAGGGAGCGTCCCACCGGGACCCCCAGCACGTCCTCGGCTCAGCAGCATCCCCAGATTTGATGGAATGCCAGGGGCCATTTCCCTACTGGGTTTCAACCAGCTCTGTTAAGTTCAGGCAGGGCCTGTTGGCCAAGGTGAAGCTACAGTCCAAGGGCTGCAATTTAGGGGCACGTCCTATCCCACAGGCACGTCTCTACCCCCCTGCCGTGGGAATTATAAAGACAAAACCAATGGCAGTGATACACCGTGACTTAAAAACCCCCTCACTGTGACCCTTCCCTTTGACTCAAACCCAGTACTGTCCTGAGACCAAACTCCTTCATTTTCCACCATGGGAATTCAAGGTTAAATTAAGAAATTATTTGTATGGCTTCCCCTGGGAGCTGCTGGGGCTCAGGGCATGGCCAGCTCTGCCTGTATAAATTGGGTATTAACCCTGTACATCTGAGGGAGCAAGGTGTGAGCTCTGCCTGACCTGCAGTGACCGTGCAAGATGCTGCTGGTGTAGTAAAGGACTGCACATACACATCGTCACATCTGGGATCATATCTGGGCTTTCACCAACTTAGAAAAGTTCATAAATGTCAGAATTGGCCTTTTTCCAGCAGAGCCTGGTCCCGGATGCAGCATCCCACACCAGATCACAGAATGGTTTGGGTTGGAAAGGACCTTAAAAGATTATCTCCTTCCATCCTCCTGCCATGGGCAGGGACACCTTCCACCAGACCAGGTTGCTTGAAGTCCTGTCCAACCTGGCCTTGGACATTTCCAGGGATAGGGCAGCCACAGCTGCTCTGGGATCCCAGGGAATGGGAGTCCAAAGTCAGAGTTTTATGTTGGAACCAGCTAAACTCCTCTCAGGCACAATGTGCCCTGGACAGGGAGTGCATGGGGACAGGGAGGGGATCATGGTGCATGTTGGACCCTCACCATTGTCACTCCAGAGGGCAATGCCACCGAGGAGCCTGCCCAGATGCAACCAGTGCCTGGATGGACAAACTAGCCTGGGAAATTCATCCTGGTTTGACACCCCATATTTTACCAGCTTTACTAAAGAGAAAATTGTCATATGCTTCCACTTTTCGAGGAGCTGAGCTGTCCTTTTGCTAGCAGCTGCCAGCATAAATATACATGAGAAACAGGTTTTCAGTTCCTGAAAAATGTCTAAAAACTGTAAACAATCCTCAAGTCATATGGGGATAAACAGTCAGAATTTCAATATTGTTTATAGTTTAAAAAAGCAACAGTTGTCTGAGTCGAGTCAAGCCAAGTCCTTTTGAATAGATAATTTTCAAACATTTGGTTTCAATTCTCCCAAACCTTCAGTAGAGAAGTCCCATTCATGGAATATTTAGCTTACAATTCAAAATGAAAAGTGTTGTGGAGTAGAAAACTGGATATTTCTATTTCAAAACATAAATGGCCTCCGATATTGAACCATCTTGAAAACCCTTCTGAGAAAAAAAGGGGAAACAAAACCACTCAGTCAAGAAGTGTATCCAGGCTGTTCTTCTCCTGCTGAAAATTCCAGTTTTGCTGAGTTAGTTGTTTGTTTCGCTTAACAAACGAGAATGTTCCATCAAAAATACAGCCCTGACAGTCCTGCTTGTCAGGCTGAGAGCAGAATGTCCCTCCCTGTCCCCCACCCTCCAGCCCCTCAGCCTTCCCCCCGCTTCAGCCCCCACTCCAGCACAGAGGTTCTGCAACCAGGGAGAGTGGAAAAGAGAGTTCTTTAATTTCCTCTTTGCATTAGAGTTCATTAGGAAAAATCCAGAGGCCCCTCATTGTGCCTACATTTGCATGTCTTCTGTGGATGTTTAAATTATATTTTCCTGTTGTGGTTTTTTTTTTCCCCTTTTCATGTGTCTTTCCTCTGTCACTGACACTGGATTGCTTCCCTGCTCACAATTAATTCCTGAAATAATTTATTTCACTTCTGTCACTGTTTCTCAGCTGGATGGCTCACACAAACAGAATTTGCCAGTTCTGTTGGTAGGAAATTATTTATTTAAGCTATTATTTAAGCTATTTATTTAAGCTATGGTATTAGGGATTAATCAGTCAAGTTACATGGCAAGACTCCTTTTCCCAGGCTGGATAACACATCTCTCAGGAAGAAAGAAAAACTTACTGAAAAGTTTTACTGGATGCATTTTGGATCCTTCACTTCCCCTCCTAAAATCATAGAATAATTCAGTTTGGAAAAGCCCCCTAAGATCATCAAATCCAACCATTAACCCAGCACTGCCAGGCCCACCACTAAACCATGTCCCCAAGGGCCACATTTGCACCTTTCTTTAACACTTCCATGAATGGTGATTCCACCACTTCCCTGGGCAAAAACGCATCAGATCTGATGGTTTCTTGAACCAGTATTTAGTTCTTTCCTCAGAGGGTGGGCAGGCCCTGGCACAGGGTGCCCAGAGAAGCTGTGGCTGCTCCTGGATCCCTGGAAGTGCCCAAGGCCAGATTGGATGGGGCTTGGAGCAATCTGGGATAGTGGAAGGTGTCCCTGCCCATGGCAAGGAACTGGATGGTCTTAAAGGCCCCTTTCAACAAAAACCACTCTGTGATTCTCATAAATCAATTGACATCTTGCTTTGGGATATTGTTTCTGTCCTCTGATCCAGATTTCCTAGACGGACACGGGCGTGAGTTTATGCACACAGGGGCGTTCGTGTGGGAGACTGGAGCACTTGGAGCTTTGGCAAATGCTCTGTGCAGAGGATCAGAGAGTTCCTGCCCTGAAACACAGTGGAGGCAGCAGGGGAAAAAAAAAAAAAGGGGCTCCCAGATGTTTCGCTTGACTTTCTACAAGGCTCTTTGCTACCTGTGTGGCCTTGGCAGAGCACTGGGGTTTCTTGGATGAGAGCTCCCATGCTCCTGCTGGATCCATCCCAGGGTAGGGAGCTGGCTGGTGGTCAGAGAGGAGAAGCCAAGCTGCAGCTATTTCCTCCTTCCTCTCCCAACCCGTAGGCTGTGCTCCAGTATCTCTGCTGAGAGAAGAAGTTTTTTATTAATCAAATGAAATAAAGATTGGAGGGATGAAAGGGAAAGTTCGAGGCAGCTGCAGGTGGGGAGACGCCGCGTAACTGGGGTGCAGCAGCTGTCTCTGTAGGGCTCAATCTTGCAGAAGTGTCATTTGTGCTTCACCCTCCTTCTCTATTCCATCTCCAGCCTGGCCTTGGAGCAGTGAGGTTTTTCCACCTCTTCCTTGCTCCCAGCCTTTCCCCCCTCCCACAGACACACACACTGCGTTTCTGGGCACTGGCTAACAGCAGCCACCACACTGGGCACACTGCTCACCCAGAGCTGCCCACACATTACCTAGAGAGAACAGTGACTAGTTCTGTCAGATCCAGGGTTTGGGGATTTCCATGCCCAGCCCTTGGCTCTCATCCTCTCCTGTACCAACCAGCCAAACCCAGAATGAAGCAGATGAATGAGCTCCAGGGCGTAATAATTACTCTCTGCCTTAGTAATCTCAGTTCCAATTTATTGGCATATAAACTACCAGGTTCCTTTGGTTACTCCCTGCTGGAAACTCCTTTTCCAAGCTCTCCTTCCTTTCCAGCACCACCACACCCATGTCCAACCAGACATGGCACCAAGAACTCCTGCAACTCTCTGTACACACAGGGTGCAGCTCCATCCTCAGGCTTAGGTTTAGGCACTTTGCCCCATGGTCAACTGGAAGCAGAGACACTCAATCATCCTCCTGTTCTTTTTATACCACACCCCGCAAGCACTGAAACAGAGCCAGGTTTGGGAGGTATTGGTAGGTGGGTGGACAGCTGATCTCTGCACAGTGATATGTGAGCCAGCTCAGGAGGATATTGCATTCCAAGTCAGCCGGAGAAAATTTCTGCTTTGACATCAAATTCCTTGCTACCTTTTGGCAGGAGGCTCCCACTCATAAGGTCTTGTTTGAAGAGTCCTGCACTTGGCATCCTTGCACTCAGGTTAGGTACTGCAGAACTCCTCGTATCCTCCACATCACCTCACATCCTGCACAGCAAGCTCCTGCTCTTCCTGACTCCCTCTCCATGCTGCCAGCCAAGAGCTGAGTGTCCTGCAGCTGGTGGGTCCAGCAGTCACTGTGGCCGGGTCCAGCTGCAAGGCTCAGTCTCCAAAGAGCCAGAGGAGGGTGTGGATGGAGCTGGCTGGGCCTTGGAGGCAGGGAACGTCTCCTGCCAGGGCTCTGTGCTGTGGTTCCACACCGAGTCAGCTGTAATGGGAAATGACAGCTCCCGAAAGCTGCTATTCGTGGCCCTCTAAAGAGTTCCTTACCCCCTGCTCATCCCAGCCCCTCCATGAGATTCACTCTGGCTGGAGTCCAAGCCCAGACACAGAAGTGTCTGGAGAATCCGTGGCAGCCCCAGGAGCCGGTGCTGCACCAGGGTTTTCCACCGGTGCATCCCAGCTGCCCAGGGAGCACAGCCACGAGCTGGGTCCTGCCCCACTGCAGAGCCAAGGCCCATCCTAGCTCTCCTGTCCAGCCCATAATGCGTTTTTGGAGAGGCTCTGATGGTCACCAAGGCCTGTTTGTGCAGGTTTCTTCAGTGTTTGAGAAACTCCACAAATCACTCCAGGTGTGTGCACATCTTGGGACACACAGAGCAGGCACAACATCTACCCTCTGAAGAGGAAGGACCAAGGGATCTGTGTGTGCCTGGAAGGATTTCTGTTTCCACAGCAGACTTTCAGCAGCATGAACAGCCAAAGCCTAGGAAGCAAAATCTCTATTTGTGGTGATAAAGGCAGACAGATGCCCCCTGCATGCAAATTGCCAGTGCCTCTGAGACAAGAGGCTCTAAATAAATAATAATAAATCCTAGAGCTGAACGCACAGCTGCTATTTGCATCATAAATAAATGAGGAGGCTTTCATTTGCTCGTTCTGGGGGCAGAGCACAAACCAGAGGAAATCCTCAGAGCTCCCACACCAGAGATTGCCATTAGCTCAGGACAAGTGTTCGGTCCCCTTCCTGCCCCAGGAGATGCACCCACTGCTCCTCAGTGACAGGGAGAACCCACACAAGGTGTCCATCACTACGGATGGAAAGCAGGGCTGTGGAAAATGACCTGGCTATCCTGGTCAGTGGCAACTTGGACACGAGTCAGCAGTGCCCTGGCAGCCAGGAGAGCCAACCATGTCCTGGGGGGCATCAGGCCCAGCACTGCCAGCTGGGCCAGGGAGGGGATTGTCCCACTCTGCTCTGGACTGGAGCGGCCTCACCTTGAGTGCTCTGTGCAGTTTTGGGCACCCCAGTAAAAGAAAGACATGAAACTATTAGAAAGCATCCCAAGGAGGCCACAGAGATGGTGAAGGGCCTCGAGGAGAAGCCGTGTGAGGAGCAGCTGAGGGCACTTGGGGTGTTCAGCTGGAGGAGACTGAGGGGAGACCCCACCGCAGTCTCAGCTTCCTGGAGAACGGCTGCCATGAGGATGGGTGACAACACAGCCAAAGCAAGCTGGCTTGGTTTTCCAGTAAAACATCCCTTTTTACCTTTGGGTTTCCCCATTAGAGGAGAGCGAGCCTGCCCGTGTTTCCCTGGCAGCAAAGCAGGCTGTGACACGAGATCTGTGGCTAAAAATCACCATAAACCCGATGCTATTTCATTTTAAATGACAGCTCCACTTACGCTGCGGTGGGAATGAGGAAAGGCCTTCCCCTGCCATCCTGTTTGCTTATTTTTCCATGCTGGCTACTAACGAGCACAACAGCAAGTTTTTAACACTGGGAGTGTCAACCCATCCCATTACAACAAACTCCTTCTGTACTGCACAAGTAGCTAGACATGTGAATAATTTAACCATGGTTTAATCAACATTAAGCTAAAAGTTTAATCAAGACCAACTATGACATCTTTCCCTAAAAGAATTACAGAGAAGGACCAAAGCGCTGGTGAAAGGAGCATCTTTTACCGCTGCACTTCCACCACCTGAGGTGCAAAATGTGTGGCACACGCTGCACATTTCTAATGCCATCAACAACAGGCAAAGCAGATGCTGACATCCAGCTCCCCTCAAGCAGCATCAGCCTCTTCAGCACCCACATTTCACCAGAGCTGTTTTCACCAGAGGATTCTGAAGGAGAAAAATTCACTAGTTACAAGCTGAAACTCAATGGCAGCCAAAGGCAAATCCTCCCTCTCTGGACCTTTCAAAACACTTTCTGAAGTCCTTGTGCAGCCCAGGTCTCACTGTGCCCACGACCCCTGATTTATTAACTGTTTTAAAGGACTTTGTGGCTGTTTCTGCAGTGGGAGATCACTGCAAAGGCTCAGGCCCCACTGCTGGCTCAGGGCTGCACCTTTGTTCCTCTCCAAAATTCACAGCCACGCTGATTTTATTCCAGGCAGCCAGGGCATCCTATGGCCCAAACGGTTCATTATCTCTGGCTTTCTTTAAAAGGTCAAGAAATACTCTCTGCTTGGCAGATGGACAGGGGTAGGAGTCATGGAGTCTCAGGATTTGTAGCATAACAAGGTCATTAAATTGCAAACCCCGAGCAGAGGCAACACCAAAAATTTGCCTGAAGTTTTTAAAGAAAGAAAAAAAGCTAAATTTTTGGAGAAAATTATTTTTTCCCATTTTTTTACCAAAAAAAAAAAAAAAAAAGGCTCTCAAAGCAAATAACTCTGCTCTCCGAATAACTTCATTTCTCATTCTTTATTTATTTTCTGACCTGTTGCCTCCAGGCCCTTCTTCCTTTTTCTTATAATTTTTTTTCTTCCTGCTGCAGCTACTGGAGAAAAGAAGGAACTCTTTTCCTACAAGGAAAGAGTAGGAACTCCCTCCCCCAAAAGTTACCTATTCAACAGCGTTTCAGCTCCCATTGCCTTTGTGTCAGACTGAGAAATCCAAAGCTCATAAGGACCAAGTACCACCACCAGCTGCAAGCGCAGGCAGAAGCTCCTGCTGCTGCAAGTGAGCATCTTTGGGTCCATGATTATTTTGGGATGGGTTGGCACCCACAACCTGTACTAATATCCCACCTGGGCACCAAGAATGGGATCACAAAAATAGAAATAACAGCACAGCATTAAAAATCCTCATTCCCTCTTCACCTGTTTGCTGCCGAGTCTTGCTGACTGTTTAGGCTGTTTAAGAAGAGACCAAACGAAGACAAATGCACTTAATAATGATGAGTCCCCAGAACAGAAAACCTCTGGGAGTTTGCGGTGCTGTCAGCAGCACGGATCCGACTGCTGTGAAATCCAGCCACAAAACTCCTTGGCTAGCAAACAAACAAGTTTGGCTCTAACTTTCCTGGGCTGGGATGCTCAGGAGCTGTTCCCATACAACCCTGAGTCCTCATTACCCTTTGTAGCCCCACAGCTCTCCATGGAGCGTTGGACAGTGATCATGAATGCCAGCCCCAAATTCCCAGCCTGGCAACACTCAGCAGAACTCAACCTTTAACCTCTACAGAGCTTTATGGAGCCCAAGCTGAGTTTTATTAACTCCAGTAGCTGCCTGGACAAAGCGTTCTTTGTAAACCCCATTAAGTTCCTGCTTTCAGCAAACACTTTTCCCTTCCACATCGTAATTATCTGCCAGCAAAGCAGAAACCACCAGGCTGACAGGATCCACTCTCAGCTTACAGCACCCCTTCCTCCGTCACAGGTACCTGTGTCACACTGGCACAACTGGTCTGGTTTTGGAGTCACAGGAGGAGGAGCAGCGGGAAGATGGGTGCAGGGGGAGGTTGCAGGCTGGAGGAAGAGGGGCAGGGGAAGAGATGGTCTCTGGGATGATGGTCTTGTCCAGAACCTCTGCTTTGCCTGCTGCTGAACAGCACAGAGGGTGAAGACGGGGGCTGCAGAGGTGCTGCTGCAGGCAGGGAAGGAGAGGTGGGTTTGCCAGCCTGGGTTGTGCAACGTTAGCAGCCCTGTGCCTGTTTGCAAAGAGCACTCCTGCCACGGGCCCAGCTGCAATCTCAGCTGGGCCAGTCAACCTCAGGCTTGCAGTTCCCCAAATGCTGAGAGCTGGTCAGGGACAACAGCCACAGCTGGTGCATCTGCACAGCAGGAATGCACGTCTTGCCAAGCTCCGGGGCATACAGGGCTTCAGGTGGCTCCAGGAATGGAAGCTCCGTCTAGAACCAAAAACTGATGCTCCAGAGGATCCCCGAGCCCCACTGATCCACCCCGCGCCTTCAGGACATCCTCACACACGCACCTGACCACTCTGCCACACACAGACCTGCACTGGCCCAGGAACAGACAACACATCCAGACCTGTGTTGTCCCCTGTGGGAAAAAACCCCATGTGATAGATCCCAGTGGATCCCAACTGCCAGGGTGTCTGGGGCATGCAGAGGTGGCAGCAGATATCTCCAGGCTTTACCTGTCCATGGGGACTGAAGTCTGGCCATGGGACAAGTCTCAGCAGCTGACTTCCCTTCTTCTCAGCCAAGTCAGGACCTCTGAGGAGAGAGACGTTGGTTTGTCTTCCACAGCTTGAAACCTCAGCTGTCCCAAACTCAGAGATGTCCTTAAGGCTCCCACCTTGCTGTCAGGACTTGGGCAGGGCCACACGGGGCAGTCAGCCCTGCACACACCACTGTGTTGTAGGATTTTCCAAGGCACAGTGCTGTTCTCTACCCACATTGAGAGAGCACATCCCCTCCTCCTGCTCAGGTGTCCATCCTTCCTCTGCCTGAATCCCAGGGGAGATCTGATCTCAGCACTCCATCACCTCCAGAAGGCCACACAGCTCCATCCCTCGGAGCAATATTGCCTGAACCCTTCCCAAGAATTTATTTATAGGTGGCACAAATACCTTTACACACTTTATATTAGTTGTTCCTGGGACCTGACATCCTTATCCCCGTGACCCTGAGGTATTTGCCCTCTGGTATTTGCCCCGCAGATTCCCTGACATGCACACCTTGCCCAGCAGCCCCCAGACTCAGATGGGGATGCAGCTATTCACCCCCACCCTGAACCAAAAGTACTCGTGCCCTTTCCACTGCATTCGTTCAACTTCAAGAAGGGTGTTTGTGTCCCCCATCAGCTCAGAGGAGACTTTCCCCTGGGAGCAAGGACTGGTGGAATCCAGGGAAGCAGCCCTGGGAGCGTCCAACCTTGCTGGGGGTGTCCTGGCTCCTTTAACTTGTGGCCCAACCTTAACAGTACTGAAATACCATCTTCTTGCTCCCTGCTCCCTTTCTTTTTGTCACCTGCAAATTTAGATTAACAAGGAGGTTTGACAAAGTGCTACTGTATATGTTAATAAACCCATTAGTGTCGGCCCGCCTGACATATAACCTGCAGAGCCTCCAGTGTTTACTAATATGATTGTCAAAGCAGAGGAACATTACTTTTTAATGACATTTCATATCACTTCAGTTGAAGTAATATCCTGGGACACGATAATCAGAAAGCCATTTAGCCACAAAACTATGTGCCGAATCGAGGCTGGTGCATGAAAAATGCTCATTTTGTCAGAATTAAAACATTTGCGTTTGCCTCATAAGTTGTAAGTGCACTTGTGGAGGAGAAACATGTTGTGAAATATTCATTGGAAGCAGCTAGGCTCAGGTAAATGGGGCTTCGAAATGAAATGCTGGGAAAGGTTATTATTCTAGTCGCTGTCTCTTTTGCCTGTGATACATCAACTGACAATTCAAATGTATGAAATGCTTAATAAAGCAACGAGGTTTTAGAACTTCTCTTTACAGAACAGTTCTGAAGTGGTATGAGTGGCCATAAGCAGCCTGGCTGAATTTATTGCTGCTTTCAGAGTCGGGGAATGGCTGCCAGACAGACTGAGAGGGAGTTTGATTTTATAGTGCACCTCCCATGCTCCAGGTGATTCCAAAAGGCTTTCTAAAGCAATGAGTGTGGTACAAAGACAGCAGTGGCACAGGGACTGCAGGCAGCCCTGCTGCTCTTAATAATGGTTCTCTCCCCAGCTCAGCTGTCCAGGGCTGTCTCAGAGCTTTGCACTGAGCTCAAGAGGCAGCAGATTGAGGAGTAAAGGATGCTCATCCAGGGGAAAGCAAACTGGGGAACTCCCTGAAACATCCTCCATGGCCTCAGAGCTGCACTGGAGTCATTGGCTAAAACAAAGAAATTATCCTGGTTTAGATAAAGATACATGAATCAATAATAAATTAATAATTCCTCCTTTTTTTGAAATAAAGATCCAAGGGGATCCCTCTTTCCATCAGTCAGAACAACCCTCCTGATAGAAATCAGCGATTGATTTAGTTCAAGTCTCCCATTGGATGGTGGACAGAGCTGATTAAAGCTTTGCATGTGCTCCTAATAGGAGCAGGATGCCTTTCTGTCATTATTATTAATTATGCTACTGTGATTACTATCTGTTCATCCATCCACTCATCCTCCTTTCTAGAATCCCAGCACTGGCCACATATGTATGAATATAAATTCCTACTATCTTTTTGTTCCAGGTTTTTCCAGGGAGGGAATAAAACCCCAAACAAACAAACAAACCAGACCAAACCCCTCAATTTACAGGATTTCTTAATAGTATGTGTGAGAGTGTGAGTGTGTCTGTGTGTGTGAGAAAGTGGTGGGAGATGTGTGGGTGTGATGTACACGGGAGCACATTTGGCTGTGACAAATGCACAAAGGGAAGGTCAAGCCAAAAAAAAAAGAGACTTTTTGTTTCATGTTGGACCCGCTGGGCCCTTACAACCTCCCCCTGGCACAGCAGCATCTGGGTCTGACCCCCTGGCAGCCCTTCTCCCACTCTCACCAGCACATCCCTACCTGCAAGTCAGGTTTTGTTGAAGTCTTGGCCACTGGCCCCGAGACAGGCAGAAATTTTCCTTCACCAAATAATTAGACTGTGATAAGAGGAAACAAAGGGCCCTCGGAGCAGTGAGGGCTGCAATAAGAGATGAATTATTAGGCCAAGATGGAAATCTCTTTTGATAAATGACTGGCCCCGAGCAAGGAAGGACTCAGCAAAACACAGCGACACCCCTGTTGTGACACGAGGAAGGGGAAGGAGCAACATCGTAAGGTGCAACAAAGACTCCGTGCTGCCACCTGGACCAATTGATTCATCAAGCGATATCAACATTTTCCCCTCTTTCTTTGCATCAGTTACAGCATCTAAATGTGGTGGGCAGGGTGTTGTGTTCAGTTCAGGGCCTGGTTTGGAACCACGGAGAGGGTCCCTGACGAATACCGCCATGGCAAGGAGGGCAGAGTGAAGCTGCCAATGTGTCCCAAGGACTGGTGCCAAAATCCAGTGGATTCCCACAGCACTTCAAAGTTAACACCAGCACTGAGCCACAGCAGTCTGGGAACAAAAAAAAAGGAGAGAGAAGCAGGTTTTTCCCCTTTCTCCCCTTCTGTGGGGGTCTGGCTCAGAAGGGTGGGTGATGCCTCGTCCTCCAAGTGGAAGAGCTGCCATTTATTAATACTGGCCCAATTCCTGGGATTTTTAAATCCTACTTCAGAGCTGGGGAAACATCCACTGATGCCACTGAAAATAAACCTGACAATGAGGCTTTGGGTCAGGCACTGAAATCAGCAGGTTTGAACGTTGCAGCTACTCCTGGGCTTTGGGAGGGGAGGCTCGGAATGTTTCTACGCCAACAAGGTGCAAGGAGAACCCTGAACCCTCTGTGGATTGGTACCCAGCCACGAGCAATGACACTGCTGGAGTTCCCTGTAGCCTGGAATGCAGCTATCCCTGGGGACTGGCACTTGGGGCCTCTGGTGCCACTGTTTTTAGTGGAAGAATTAGGTAGAAACAACTGGCAGAATGTACATACATGTGTATGTGTGTTGGGTACACGTACCTACACACGCCTTTAAAAAACTGAAGTGGCTTGATCTGGAATTGCAAAACCTCTTTCTCTCTTTATCCTCCTCCAGCAACCCCTACCACGACACACCTCTGCATCTAATGAGATTAGCAAGGTACCATGCTAGATCTTTATTAGTTAAAGCTGACCATACTGCAAAACTTAGCCTGAATTGTAATGAGCTGACTGCCAGAGTGAGGAGTGCAGCCAGCAAGCAGATTTATTCCAAATGGGTCTCTGCCTTAGGGAATGTGCTTCCTTCTCTTTAACTCCCTGAAAACTGGTAGCCAAAGTTCAGCTCTCCTTGGGCTCCCCAAAGATGCTTCCCGCTCACCCTGGCCTTACACGGGCTTAATTCCACTGCTGGAGTAATTTGCATGAACACAAAGGTAAGAGGGAAATGAATTTATTTGCTCTGATGGCTCACAGCAGGATTTAGCATTGAGGACAACTATACATGGCAAGTCCTGCCCTCTCTGCTTTACTTGACTGGCGGATTGAAGAAACCAAAATATCAAATATTAATACTGTTGGGTGTTGATATCAGCAGCACTTATTTTTACAGCCATCTTCTGCCCTCAGACAAGTTATTTTGGATCCCCGTGTTTTATTTGCAAAATGGGGGGCAGGGAAGAACAAGTGAGAGAGAGAAAAGTTCTGTTATCAAACAAATGATGCTGACCTACCCCTACACCTTGTAGTGGCCCATCAGAAATCTTCCACGAGATCCCCTGCCTTTCCCAGGTCATGCCCAGAACTTCCTGTTAAAGGTCCCAGGAGGACCAGCACACGCCTTGGGGAAGGAGCAGAGGCCAAAGCATGGCCGTGGAGGAGTGTTTCACTGCAAACGAGTTTCTTGCTTTGGAGTAGAAATGGCAAACATATGCAGAACAGATCTGGTTTCCATCAGCCCGTTATTTATAGCACAGGTTTCACACCATGGATTATAGACAGTCGTGCTCGTTCTTGGGGGCTCTCTCAGTGCTCTGCTGCACTTCCTCCTCACCTGAGCAATGAATCTGTGTGTTTTGCCCTGCCATGATCAGGCTGTTCACGTCCCATTTATTTGTGTGCTCACTAAGCGTGCTCTGCAGAGCTTGTCTGCTCCTGAAAAGGAGGTTTGCAAGCAGAGCATCTCCAAAACATCCCTGCGAGCCTTGGGCTGCGGTGGTGAAGACAGAGCGGTTGATCAGCGGTGCACAGGGGAGAGATCTCCTGGAGCCTTTGATTCATGGGCCCCAAGGGACAAACTACCTCTCTACAGCTGCATCAGCTGAAAACACCTTTGGCACAGAGGAGAATAGAGGCTGGGGGAACAGCCAGGCACTCTGCTCTGCTGCTGCACTCTGACAGCAAGGACTTCACATCGAGTCCCACCTTGGTCGACTCGCTGGACACTGCAAAAGCCTCCTGTGCTCAAACAGTTCCAGACAGCAGAACTCTCTAGCTGGGCCTGAAACAAGCTCCTACCCAGCACAACTGGTGAGGCAATCTGCAGCCCATCCACATGCTGATTACTCACACAGAGCAGAGTGAGGGTGGTAGGTCCCATCTGGCACGCCTGGAATCATCCAACACTCTTCTAAGCACTGAGGTTCAACAATGGCTGTTTGGTCTCTGCCGTTGATTGAATGAGATTTGTTGTCCATAATAAAACTCCTGGCACTTGATCAGTCACTGTATATAAACCCAAATTACACTACAAAGAGCCACGATACGGTCAAACAGCTCTAAAACATCATTAAAACAGGGGCCATCCCAAGTCCAGGCATTCCAAAAAGCAATGAGAAATCTGGCAGTGCTGTTCAGGTCCCCCCTGGGCAGACCTGCAGGTGGAGAACATGGCTGGTGGTTGTCCTTGAAAATTCCCAGCCAATGTCTGCATCCCAGCACAAAGGCTGGGAAAAGTTCTTAGTTACCCAACAACAGAAGGTGACACAACGCTCTGTCCTGGAGGCCACAATAATCAGCATCAAACAGTTCAACTCTGCTGGATTTTACTGGCAAAGCAGGGCATGGGTCTACACCACCAGCATGTCTTCCTCCCAAACCCACAGAGATAAAGCTGACAGGAGCCCAGAGTTCTCAGTCGTACCAGTGGCTCCACAAACCAGAGCAGATGCATCACCACAGCCACCTTCTGGACACTGGCACCTTAATCAGTGTTGACTTAGTTACCAGAAAACCACTTAAGAACTTTGAGCAAGATGTCCTCAGGGAAGGAGGTGAGCTACACCTGTCAGTGGTTCAGGTTAGGGGAGATGGATCTTACATCCTTTTTCTGGAATCTGAGGGCTTGGTTCAGGTGCCTAAATGCAGATGCCTGCATCTAGTGCCTCTGCAGATGTGGCAGAGCTGCCAGTTCCATGCAGAGGTCTCCACTGGCATGATGGGGCTTTTTGGGCAGCCAAGTAGTATCCAAGCAGGAATTCAGGAGGAAAATGAAGGTACAGACTGAGGGCTGTGGGGTGGAGCTGAGCTGCTCACACGGAGATACTGAGATACTGAAAGTGCTTAATAATTTAGTTTGTAAAAAGAAGAGGAAGAAGTATGTTATTAACAATGAAGAGCAGTTACTAAAAAGAAGATCTCTTATAACAGAACTCTCTTTAATCTAACAGACAAAGCCATATCAATATCCAATGGCTGGAACCAAAATTAAACAAATTCAGACTGCAAAAAAAGTGCCAGTTTGTAACTGAAAGAGTAATGAGCCATTGGAATTACTCACTCTGGGCTATGATGAATTCTCCACCATCTGACTGGATGCTGCTCTAAAAAGCACCACGTATCAGACACATATTTCTGTGTTTGGGAAATAACAGCAAAGCCTTTCCAGCTCGCATGAGCTTTTTGTGCTGTAAAACACAAACACAAGAAGTATCAGACTGCTCAGTTACAGATGGAGAAGGAAAGCAGAGGGAGTTTAAGTGGGCAGCCTGTGACGGTACTATGGACAGGACTTGGGATGCTTCAATACCATCACTGCTTGTCTGTGATGTGCCCTTCCACTCTCCAGAGCAGCCCACAGCCCTGGAGCAGCCTGCACTTTGCTGGCAGCACCCTCAGCAAGGTGACACTGCGAGTAACCTCAGAGTAACAGGCTCAGGTGAAACACAGAGATCAGCTCAGCCAAACGCTCCTGGGAACATCTCCAGCAGCGCCTCCGAAGGTGCTCCTTACAAGAAGTCTGAGAAGAACAGGACATCCTGGGGAAACACGGTTTTGATCAGCTCCCTGCACTTCCAGAGAGAGCCCTATCCAGAGCCAGCCTGCCAGGACTGGGCTCTCTCCATGCCTTTATCCAACAGAGCATCCCCTGCACTATGGATCAGGGCTCCACAGCAAACCTGCCCTCCTCCTTTCCCTGCCCACTCCCATCTCTTGCGCACGACGTAGGACAAAGTGAGAGGTATATTTTCATTTTATTTTACTTCCAGCAGGCAGGAAAAAGAAAAAACAGCAGGGGAAACAGTCACCTGCCAAGACACCTCCATGCTGGACCCATTGTACAGGAACACCTGCTGCCAGTCTGGGTGGAGGAGCAATAAACACCCAGGCTTGGACACCCCCCCCCCACCGAAAAAGTCTATATGGCTGACTTCAAGAGTCTGTAATAAAAATTAGGAGGAAGGGCAGGCAGAGGTAAAAGCTGGGCTGACTTTCTGTTGGCCCTGGGAAAGAGGTAAACCCCAGAAGTAGGTGAGTAAATGATTCCTTTGCTGCTGTTGCCCTGAACTGAAAGGCACAAAGATCAATTCACCCCACTCAAAGTAAAAACAAATTCTAGAGATGCTTAGACAACAAATAAAATACTTCACCAATTTTGTCCAGTTTCATTTGGGGGCTGTGAAAAAGGCTTTTGAGAAATTAAATGTAGAAATTAAATTATAAGATGCCTGCCTTGAGATAACCAAGACAAGTATGCCAGCTTGGGAATGACAGGATGAAACCTTTTGAGTTGGAACCATTAGAGATAGTCTGTCTTGGCTGGAAAGAGGGAGTACACTTGTGGACAGCTTTTATAAAGCCCTTGCAGAAACACTAGTAAGATTTTACACAGATTTTCTGTCCCAAAACCAGGACAGAATCTGACACACCAGCTTGGAACAGCCCAGAGGAGCTCTGCTCCTCCTGCTTTCCCCAGCCTTTGCCCGCAAACACATCACCACCGTTAACACAAAACACCATTCGTTACAGGCAGAACCCAGGAGCACAGAGTTAGCTCTTACACCAAGGCTGGGATCAAAACGTAACCAAAATCTTAAAAAGCAAGGATGAAATAGGGAGCCCTCTGAAAGTTCAGACAGAAGGAAATGTTACCGTTTCTCGGGCAAATGGGACGACTTTATAAAAGCATCTTTAGCTTTATTTGCTTGAGTTTATCCATTCACCTCCAGTGATGCTCCTGATTCACACAGAGCAGAGTGGCTCCAGGCAGAAATCAGCCCTTGGTGGTGACATTTTGGGTTCCTATCACCACATTCAGCCTCATTCTGACTCATAGGAAGCAAGTCTTTGGTTCAAGAGCTTTGTTGCCTGATGTTCATGTGGGGCTCCTGAACATCTACAGGGCTCCTAGAAGTACTCCAAAACATCAGTTTGTTTTCAGGAATAATTATGGCTCCAAGTAAACAGCTTCTTAATGACTGAGAAGCTGCTGGAGATGTCCAGATCTTTGTTGAGTAATCACGTAGCTGCAAATGTCCAGGTTGCCGTGGACATGAGAGGGATTGTTATTACAGTAACCTCATTTTTCAGGTGGTAACCTAACCACAGAGAGATTGAAACCACCATGCAAAGGCACACAGGATGTCAGTACATCCTGAGAAAGAGGAAAATTCACACAAGTTGGTTTCTTGAGTACTTGCAAAAATCAATCAGAGGCCCTGGATCTTTTCTGGCAAGACTTATTTTGGGTTCTCTGCTAAGAATTGCAGCAAGACTACTAAGAATTGCCTCCTGAACAGAACAATCTGGGATTCATGCAGAAACGAAAAAAAAACCCAGGAAGTTATAATCACTAGTCTGTGCATCCTTCCTGCTCCCAAACTTTGGAGCTGACTGTTTTCTGAAATGATTGCCCAAGTTTGGATCAGCTGTGGGGTTTGAGGAAGCTGAATACACACACTCCTTTCCTTGGAGCAGTGGGTACGACACTGCCTGAGCCACAGGAAGAACAGGATGGATGAGAAATTCTCCCCTCACAATGGGAAACCCAGCAGTCAGGACACCAAGAGGGTGGTCTGCCTGTTAATTCAGGAGACAGAATTCAAACTGAAAGCTCCATGTGGAGCAAATTAGCAAAAACTAATTCTAATCCGTCCCACGCTGGCACAGAGGCACGTCAGCCCTGCTTAAAATTGCACCTCCCTTCAGATCCAGGCTGCTCCTTGTCCTACACGGAGAGAAAACGGGATGGGGAGAAGCTGCAGATGGTCTGTGTTACTGAGCCTCTGGAGGATCAGCCACTTGCCCCCATGCCCCATGATAAATCCCAGTCTCCTCCAATGCTCTCGGGGAAGAACAGCGCTCTCCCAGACTCTGATAGGGTTTAGAGTCTGCCTGGTTAAGGAGATGTAAATACCAAGCCCCTATCAGCCTGTAATTGTCATCATCATCCTGTTTAGGGAACCACTCATGTCTTTGAGCAGTTTCTCCATGTCTCCTCCACCTGAGGAGAAGGTCTGGAGCCCATTTCCGGCAGCCAGCAGAGCACTGGTTTTCTTTAGGTGACACAAACAGGGTTTGTCAGCTTGTGCATTCTCGATTTCTGCCTGGTTTGAAGTTGCAGCCGATCCTCGGGAGCGGCTCAGCGGCTGGAAACGGAGAACTCGCAACCTCTCGCCACAAAAGTGCTCCTTCAGCTGCCCCAGGTCCTGCCCAACAAGAGCATCCTCTGTGGCCCTCAGGACACGTCCGTGGTCCCTGCCTGGGAGGGGGGAAGCGACACTTCTGGTGACTCTCGTGGAAGGCAGAGCCAAAATGTGTGCGTTCGCTTTCTTCTGCAGACAGAAAACTGAAGAAACACCCAGCTGGGCCAAAATAAATACATTTGGCATCTTTCCTGCTCCTGCACTGGCACGTTCGTGGTGCTGGAACTGAAAACAGGCCTGAGCCTTATTTACACTAAAGTCTCTTTCCATCACTTTGGCAGTAGGAAGGGGCTGAGTCGTGGTACATATTATATTTTCTTTTCAACATGTGTAAATGAGGATCAGGCTTTTACATGGCTTAAAATAGATGTAAATGACCCTTTCTGCTGTCAAAACAGTGTTGAAAGGCCTTTCTGCAATTAAGAAATCAGCCCCATTATGCTTTCATATCATGCTCCATTCATTTAATTTCAGTATCCCAGCCTTGGGCAATTCCCCTCGACCTTGGCAATCTGTTCTGAGATTTTACGCAGTTGGGACTAAAACCAGGGGGCTGAGGAAGGTGCATGAGCTCAGACAGACACACATCACTTCAATCTAAACTGAGCTTGAGGACCCACCTGGAAGACTCCCCGTCCCCAGTGGGCTCTAGGCCACCTGAGATAGGTTTATTCTGTCTATTAATTGCTCTTTTTAAAAAGTTGTGCATTTCAGTCCTTTTCACAAAACCATGAAAGGAGAAAAAGAGGCAGAGGGAGAATAAGAAGACATGCTGGGCTGCCATCAGGGTTTGGATGCCTCGCAGATGGAGCTGCCATGCCTCCTGCTCAGGCCCAGGGGAATCCACCACCACGTACGTCTGCCCGAGCCTCTGGTTCTGCTCGGTTCCCAGTTTGCTCTGTGCACCTCAAAGGACACACTGAAGAGAAAGGAGATGGCCTTCCTTGGATCTCTGCTACTGGATGCATTAATTTTCCTCGAAGGGGTGTTCTGTGAGCACTGAGCACTCGGGCCAATAAACAAACAGCTGTAGGAGCTACCTGAGTGTCTGGTGGTTAAGATCGGTGATCTGACGCCCGTCCCTTCTGAGATTAATGCAGAGGAAATCCATCAGCCAGCAAGAACTGAGCAGGGAGCAGACCCCAGACAAGCTGGCAGCCCAGGGGAAGGTCTCTCTGGCTAAGGCAGCCTGGGTCCTCAGGCTCAGTCCTGAAGGGAGTGTCTCCAGGTACCTCAGGGATGCAGAACTCTACTTTTCCTCCTTTTTGTCACACTGTACAGCAAGTAAATTACTGGGGACCTTAAAACAAGGTGATGTACTTCCATATTGGTGTCTTTTGCCAGTGAGAAGTTTTGGAGCCAAGAAGGGGATGGCTGTTGCACTGATTAATTCCTGTGTATGCTCCTTGCTGCCCAAACTGCCTTCTGCCTTCTCCATAGCACGAGCAAGAGAGACTCCTCTCCCTAAGTGAACTGAAAAAGGTTATTATAGAGGTGGTAAACTGACTGAAAAATCTCAAGGGTTGTCTTTTTACATTGTCAGTGGGAGATAGGAGAAAGGTGGGGGGAAGAGAAATGTTCTTAAGGTTTAGTCTGGCTTTTTTTTCTTCCTTTTAGTTCTGTTAATAAACTTCTTTATATTCTTTAAAGTTTTGTGCCTGCTTTGCTTTCTCCTAATTCTTATCTCACAGAAGGAACATAAGTAAGTAATGGATATTTCGAACCAAACTACTACACAGCTCTTGCTTCTGCTGTGGACTGCTGAAAGAGAAGGGCTTTGAGTCCGCCTTCTGGACTATTAAATCCAGATGCCATCCACCTTACTGCTCCACCAAATAATGTCTGTGGATAGACTGCACTGTCCCTTTGCAGTGGCCATCATGTGTGGGGACACCCTGACAGGTCACCAGGCATCCCTGAGAGCTGGAGCAAGTGATACTCAACCCAGCTGCGAAGAATGGGATATGCTGAGGCTGTGTCAGCCCATCCCATCCCAAAAGCAGAGCCACTCTGGGGGCACTGCCCAGCCCAGCACCCTCTGGATAACCCAGCTGAAGGGCAGAACATTTACAGGAACCATCATTTTCTTTTCCTTTCAGGAGAATGCACTTCAGGGATTGCCAACACTTTCCTTACCCCCCTCCTCTTTTCCTCCATAAAATAACCCTCTCTCCAGCTTTGCCTGCTGAATGCTGCTCCGCAGCTTTTCTCCAGGAGCAGTTGCAGTTGGAAACGCCCGGACAAATCTTATCCAAGAGTTTATGAGGCATAGCTCAGAGGCACCCTGAAAACTGCAGCATGCTACCTAGAGTGCTGCAGATTATTATTACTTTTTTAATCTTGGTATAGTTCTGGGTAAGGTTTTAATTGGGCATAGTATTTCAAAGCCAAGGAGCAGGATCTATGCAAAGCACTGGATGGTTTCTGTATTAATTGACCATCAAATCCTTCCCCTTTGCATCTGCATTTTATTATTAGAGAATGTAAAGCAGTTTATAGGGCTTTTAACCTCTTCAAGCAAACACTCCGTGGAAGTTATGCTGCTGCAGGGACCATATTAGCTTTATAGACTTCATTTCTAATCCAAGGAGGGGGGGAAAAATGGAGAAGAGACAGAGCAAATGGATGATTTTTGACGGTATAAATTCAGCTGGTGTAAATCAGCACAACTCCATTAACTTTGGTAGAGTTATGCTGATTTATGCCAGTTTAAAGATCAGACATTTGATCTGCAACGAGGTCCTCGTTCCCAGAAGACCAAAACGGTACCAGACCAATCTTCACAGACCATTTATCAGCCTTCACAACTACATTCTTCCCTGCTGCATGGAAAAGCCCTGATGGGATGCCAGGGAGCCATCTGGCAAGCTGGGTCCCGTGGCAGGCATGCACTCGGAGGAAAATCACCTCCCAGCAAGACACCTCCATGGCCTCTGTGACCACCAGCCTGTCACCAGAGCTGCCAGGGAGAGGCGTGCCAGGAAAGGCAGAACCATGCTGTGGAGCCTCAACTGAGCCTTGCAATCTCTCACCAGAGCTGCTGAGCTCTTCTTTCCTCAGGGTCTCGTGGTTGAATTCCTCAGGGAACAAGGACCACTCCCAGGTCAAGAGAATCAGGATTTGGAGCCCGAACTGTCACGGATTCCGGCGTACAAGGGTAAAACCTGCCCTTACACAACCAGGAAAGACAAGCCATGTTTGACCTCCTTTGTGAGTTCTCTGCAGCAGGATAAGAAGGAAAATTCACCACCTCACTTCCCTTCTTTCCCTGTTTTCTCCACACAATTGTTCCACCACCCCCCAGCAGGTAGGATTCCCATTTTGCAAACCCCTGCCCTATTTCCTTTGTTCCATAGTAACCCCAAGTGCCTCCAGACTGAGCCCAGGACAGTGATCATGAGCAGGCAAACAACGGGATAAGGGCCAGTGTAATTATCTTGTTCCTAAGCACTTCACAACGCTCCCAAGTATCTTGTATTTTGTTACTTGGTAAGGTCCTGAACGTCTGACTCTCAGGCACTATAGTTTTATTGCTACAGAATAAGCCAGAAACCATTCAAAAGCTTTAAAAGGTCCTTTTAAATAGTCAGAATGAATTTACAGTGTTGGCTGCCTGGAAAATGCAACAGGCATTTCAAGTGGAAAGGAACAGTCCTTTATTGCATCTGCTCCTGGCATTTAGGGCGCCCCGATCGCTAACAACTCCTCAGCTTCAGTGCTCAGCATCCTGCAGGCTGCTGGCAGGGCACAGCCAAGGGGGGAGACAGGCTGGGAAAAAAGGTTCTGCATGAAAGGAAAGCCTGGGTTTAGAGTTAGCTGGAAATTTTCATTACGGTTTATCAGAAAATGGTCATTTTTCACTTAAAGTGCCACAGAAATTCCTTGGCTTCAAACACCTGCAAGTGAAACATAAGCTGGGCTCCGCCAGCAACCCTTTCCCAGATCTTCCTGCCCAGACTGACTCTCTGAGTGCCACCTAACCTCAAGGGTCTGGGGCTGGAGGGCTTTGGACAACTGCTTCTGAATCGTGCTGGTGTCCTTGAGTAGCACTGCTGAGGACACACGGCTGAGAGGGACCTTAAACCAAGTGCAAGCCTTCCTCCACCCTAGTTCTGGCGAGATCCAGGTCCCAAAACTCCAAGAATTTCTTAGATTTTAAGATTTCTGGTCTGTCAAGTGATGGTTTTGTCTCTGATACAGAATTCTAGTTTGACAGCAGTAACCCAAGCATCTCTAGCTCCCACATTTCCACAGCATTTAGTGTACTCCCAAACAATTTACTCTTATTCACAGTTGACCAGAATGTGCTTTGCTAATGAGACCTTTGATTTGCCTTGATGTAGACCCATGAGATACTGTGGAGAAGCTTTCAAGCCTAGGACTTGTTTTTCAGAAAAGCTAGCATCAAGTTACCAAAAAGAAGATCCATTTAAGTCAAAAGTTTTGCAGTTTTGCTGTGGCAGAAGAAAATCTCAGGATAACAAAGAGTCAAGGGAGGAACACTGTCCTCAGCTGAGGCAATGGACAAGCAGTCAGACACAAAAGCCTTTCTACAGCTCTGACAAAGAAACAATATCCTCAAGCCCCTATAGAGCTTAGTTTAAACCAAAAGGACAGAAAAAGGAGACAAAATATGGAATGAAGGTACTTTCCCTCTGCCACATTAACCTCAGTAATGCAGTGGCATACAATGGCACAAGAGATCTTGAAGTTCGTAAGAAAAAATAAACTAGAAAGAGACACAGAGTGGGGATTTTCAATTACAGAAATGGACATTTTAGACATTTTAGACCTCTCAAACCACGGCACAGGTATTCAAGACTTTATCCACATTCACCACAGGCAGTAAGATCTGTCAGGCAACAGCAGCAGACAGCAGGAGCCCAGAGCAGCTCTCAGTGGGTCTCTGGCCCCACAGTGCTGGAGCTTAGCTCTGACCACAGTATTTATAACCCTGAAGACAGAGAGCTGGTTGGTTGAACAGGATTTATCAGGAGCAGAGGCAAATGGCAACATGGGACTCGAAGACAACCATCTGCCAGCAGCTTTACCAGCAGTAACCCTCCTGCAGACAGCTGAAAGGAGGTGGCACATCTCTTCTCAAGGTCAAGGCGAGGCTGGACGGGACTTGGAACAACCCAGCCTGAAGAAAGGTGTCCCTGCTCTTGGCAAGGGTTTTGGAACAAGATGATCTTTAAGGTCCCTTCCAACCCAAACCGTTTTGTGATTCTATGATTTCTGTCCCTCAGTGTGCTGGATACTGCACCTCCCAGCACTGTGGGCCAGCTGACATCCACCAGACACCACCATCAGTGCTAACGCTCCCCAGGGAGGTCCTGGTGCACTCCTAGGCTCCCTGTTAAGTCCAGACAGATGTAAAAATGACTAGTCCAGAGGTAGTCCAGGAGTGAGCAAACAGGCACCAGGGACAGGGTTCCCTGCCTTTCACCAAAATGCTTTGACCCCTGCCCTCCCGGAATGAAACCAGCCCCTCAAAACCGCCACCGTGAGGAACAGAAAATTGCAAATGACTTAAAGTGGGGTGGAAAACTCTGAGCTCGACAATCACAAGCTGAGGCCACTAATCTTCTTGTCATGGCAGCAGACTCACCCAGCAGAAGGGAATTCCTGCCTTTGACCAGACTAATTAGAGACACCGAACTCTGCTCCCGCTACGGCTTGAAGTGCCTTAATTGGATGTGACATTCGCCGCACGCGAGGGACGCGGACGCGCACACGCGGCTCCCGTTGCTCAAAGGCATCTGGCACCCGCGGGGCTGTGCCGGCACCACGCTTCCTCCCTCGCCCCCTGGGGTGAGCTGTGTGGGGTGGATAAACACTCATCCCACCCCAGAGCCACTGCCAGCCCCGGGTGGGTGGCTGGAGACTGTAGAAGCCTCCCCCGTTTCAGGGAGAGGAGTATGGTCTGACCCAACACTGACAGGATGTTTGAGAAGGTGGGGATGGGACTGGGATTCAAAGCTTTGCTCAAGTGAAATCGAGGCAGAAGGTGCTGAAGGAGCAGTGCCTGTTTCTCTGCCATGCAGGTACAGGAACAATCAGCTGCTGTGCCTCGGGAGCTGTGCCGTTTTGGACAAATTTGGAGGAACGTCATAAAGTCACCCCAAGACATTAGCGCATAATATTTCCAAGCATGGTGGCACACAAGGCTGTAAAGATCTGAGCCTAGAGAAGATTTAAGATGCAAGATGAACTAACTGGGTGTTTGGGTAGAGTGATGTGAATCCTCAGCTCCTGTTCAGCACTGACTCCTCCAAATCAAGAGGTAGGTCACCACACTCTGCAGAATCCTGCTGCAGCCCTGGAAAGAAAACTTGCCTTAGATACTGATGGGAAGGAGACAAACCTCACATTTCTAAACCAAAAGCCCTCTTCTCCACAGAGCACCACAGTCTGGGGAGCAACCTGGAGTGGCCAGCGAGGTGCAGGACATCCCTGCAGCCCTCTCCAGTCCTGCTGAGCACTTAGAAAACAATGCCCACCACAGGGAGGGCAGTCAGGGCAGCTGGGCAGACATGTCCAAGCCATTGCAGCACCAGGCTCTGAAGACCTGAGTTGAGACACAGGCCCAGGAAAAAATCAAGCTTCCTCAATGGCACTGCAAGGAATCAACTTTCCTCTTCAATTATTGCTTTTTTTCTGTAAAAGATTAGAGTCCCATTCCTCTACTATTTGTACTGTCAACTAAAAGTGTTGGCTTGCTGGGTCGTATGGCAGCAGGCGGCGTGTTCACGTCTGAAGGCCCCAAGTTCATTTCCAGTTAATGATCCATAAGAGGGACTGCAGCATTCCTCCTAGAAAGATTGCTTGGAAGCTACTGACAGACTGCTTAGTTTGGGGCAGTACAAAAGCACTGAAATATTTCCATGGCTTATAAATCAGGTGAAGTCAGCAGTGCTTTATAAGGAGCAGTAACGTTTGGCACACACTAGTACCAATAGCTGCTCAGTAAAAGCTCCTTCAGAGTAAGAAAAAAAAATAAAAATAGACAGTGATTTCAGTACAACCGAAACGCAGAACTTGTTCAAATTCATATATAATAAAACAATTATTGTTTGTTATTGAAATACCAATTGATTATTAAAAACACATTTATTGAGGCTGGACCACAAGGTAACAGATACGTACCTCTGGCATAGCTGCGAAACCTCAGTAAATAGTGATTATTAGAAACAGATTTATTGAGGCCTAACGGTACCGTAAGATGTGTATCAGTTACAGAGCTCTTAAAACCCAATCAGTCTGTTCTTAAGCCATTTTTACTGAGGGTTTACAGCGCAGCAGTAGGGCTCCATGTCTTCATCTAGGGTCGCTAAGCCACATCTTATTGCTGGTTTGATACGTAATTAAGGGAGTGTTTGCAGGGATGATTGTACTGAGCAAGGAGAACCAGGATAAAACACATTTTCCTGCTTCTAAAAATGCAAAGCAGAGCAGAGCTGCTGCTCGACCTGTGGTTGAATCTTTTCATGCATCTCTGAACCCCTCTTCCAGTGGAGAGTGAAGACCGTGGGCAATCTGAGGATATGACCCATCCCAGTGCCCAATGCCTCCAGCAGAACGTGTCCTCCTCCCCTCCACCATGCAGCTCACACCTCTGCTAGGCTTTGGACCAGCTCACACTCACCACGCTCCCTTCACCGAATCTCACTGAGTACCATTGCTGTAAATAGTAAATCCAAGCTGCAATGACATTAAAATTGGGCTGAGACCAAACACTGCCTGGGAAGGGAGAGCTGGGCACGGTGAGACCATGAGCACACCATCAGAAGGCACCAAGGTGCAGCCTGTGCTTATTCACACAGAAAAAGTCCCATCTCCTGGTCCCTTCAGGAATGTTTAAACACTTGCCCAGGAAAGCCATCCTTCCTTCCTTCCCTCCTTCCCTCCATCCATGCATCCATCCATCATCCATCCATCCATCCATCCTTCCCACCTTCCCTCCATCCATGCATCCATCCATCCATCCATCCATCCATCCAGCCCACGTTATGTATGTATCATGTCCACCAGAGAGACTTTCTTGGCAATAAAGATCCTCTGTCTAGCTGGTTGTGAGCACCCTGCCTTGCTTTTCAACAAATGGCATGGGAAACTCTTCCAAGGCCAAAACATGTGAATGAGATTTATTAATCCTNTCCATCCATCCATCCATCCATCCATCCATCCCTCCCTGCCAGCCCCAGGGCACCTGCTTCTCCATCTCACACATGGGGTACCAGCCTTCAGCAGAGCCGCTGGAGCCTCCCCAGTGCTGACGGAGCCTTTCACACATCTCAGAATGAACACAGGAGGCCACATCCCCAGAGACATGGCCAGCAAAACAAAGAGGCAGTAGGGAAACCACAGACAGAGTGAAGGCAGTGATTTTGCCCAGATCATGCAGAACATCCGGGGCAGATGTCTGTTTCTTTTGCCATGTCTTAAGACCTCCCAAGCCTCCCCACCGGAGGAGGAGGAGGGGAGAAAAGAGCCCAGATTACTGAAGAACTCCCCTAGCTCCAGTCTCCTCTGCTCAAATTTATATATTCCTCTACAGGTGACATCATGATTGCTGGAGTCTGACAAGTGATGCTGTAAAATGCATGAAACCATAAAAATTTCAACAGCAGCAAACTCCATTGACGCTACATCTGACAGCACTTAGCTGCCCAGCTAACACAAATATTATAAAAGCACTCAGGAAAGAAATCCAACCTGCCTGACCTCAGTTTTGGACCAATAAAGAGTACAGCATGACCAGATTTCACCCACGTATAATAAGCAGACAGCTTTAAAAGAAACCAAAGCAGGGTGTTTGTAAGTGTAAAGGACTAAGGCATGAGATGAGTTAAGAGTGGGCAAAGTCATCGCTGGGCACGCAGGGCTCTGCTCCACTCCAGCTCCCTGCCAGGAGATCTGCCTCAGGAACTGCACAGCTATCACTGCAGAAGGATGTGCACTGGCCTTGCACAGCCAGGCTAGGGTGGGTAATTGCCCAAATCATGTCAGAGCACCTGATGTTCATTTCTGCCCTCCCCACAGGCAAAGAGCGAGTAATCGTGTCTCTGAAAGTTGGACAGTGAGTGAATCCAAAAGAATCATTGCCCTTTCTTTCATCACTCTCAGCAGTAAGTTTTAGAAGTCTGAGGATCTGCTTTTTATTTCCTTCTGCTATGAGATTCCTCTGGTCTCCCTGGAGGAGGAGAGCACCCCTCAGATCTGTAGAAGGCTCTCTCTGAAGAAGGCAAAGGAGGATTCCCACATCTCCCAAAACCACTGAGGTGGTCAGGCAGATGTGGGCTGGTGGCTCCAGCCAGGCAGGGATTTTCAAACCAGACATGCTGAAATGGATCATCCATTTCTCCAGGGAGAACTGGTTTCCATGAGCTCTTTTGGGATTAGTCAGATGCATGGGCAGAAGGAGCTTGTCACCTTCCAACTTGCCACCCCAAAACCTTTCCGAGCAGAGCTGGGGACCCTTGGGAACCAGTGCTGGCTGTTCTCAGCCACCTCTCAGAGACCTTCTGAATCAACCACAGGCTCCAACTTCCACCCCATCCTGCACCCATGTACCACCCCAATATAACTCAGCCCAGGGACTGCCCCAGCACCCAGGGCCACCAAAACCAGCGCCCAGTAAAAACCAGCTACCCAGCTGTCCTGCACCCATGCCACAAAGTGCACCAGGAGTCTGGTTTGCTGCTGGACAGCAGCAACAGCCCTATAAATACATCTGTAGCTCCATTAAAACTCCCTTTATTCAAATGACTGGAGAGCTATCTTGGAGTTCACTGCTCTCATGGTGCACAGGCAAGGTGGGGAGTGAGTGGAGCAGAAGGTACCAGTTGGGTTGCCCAGATCTGGAGCTCTGTTCCAGGCAAAACAATCATCATCATCATCATCGTCATCATCACCATCACCATCATCATCAAAAGCACATTCTTATGCACACAGTTACAGTAATCAGCAAGGATGGTCACCATCTAAGCACAGCTTTTGATATTGAAGACAGACATCTTTAAATTTCATTTGTTCAGCCAAAGAGAAAATGTTATTGCAAAATTCTGTGCACTGTTTTTTATCACAGGGTTTTACCAAGCACTTCAGTGGAAAGTGGATGATCGATTTCTCACAAAATCACTTTTTTTTTCTTTACCATTACAGACCTCCTTTTGCTGTTAAAATAATTAATGAGAGATCCTGCAGATTTTTCAAACAATTTTTAATTACTGAAAAAATATGCATAATGAAAAAATTTTAAAAACTGGACTGACTTTAATTTTTTTTTTTTTACATGAATGGCTCCCTGTTTTGCTGACAGGTTTATCAGAGTCAACATCAGCTGATGGAAACACAGGACAGCATCTCAATGAGGAACACCAACCCTTATTGTACTGGGGCAGGACAAACAGTTACCAGGTAGGACTTCACCTTTCCTGCTCCAGTTTTTCCAAGTCTCCAGTTCACCAGCCAGGTCCAGCTCCAAAACCCACAAATCACACAAACACCAGTAGACACCAAGATGACTGAAGTTTGGGCTTTGCAGCCACCATCATGAAAAGCCAGGAAAATATTTAGACATCTAACTTCAATTAAAATAAAGCTGATGTCCTGCTGCCCATGGAAAGATTCCTGCCTAATCCCTCCCTGGATCACATTCTGTGCTTCTCCACTACAAAACACCTTGGAAAATGCTAATGGGACTTCCCAGAGTCCTGATGCTCCCAGGTCAGGTTGTGTGGGGGCTCAGCTACTCTAATTAACAAAAAGCCCTTACTGGGAAATGAGCTCTCTCTAACCAACACAGGAGAGCAGCTCTGGGTTAAACTGTCCCATATCCTGCTGCTGCCAGCCTCTGGATGATTCCCTGCCCTGGACTCCAGCCCAAAGGCAGCATGGAGGCAGGATTCCCTAGGGAAGGTACTCCCTGTGGGAGTCCCAGTTAATTCCCATCAAGCCAGGAGATGGCACTCCATAACGTGTAGGGTGACACCTGGGCTTTGAGGCCCCAAACCCCTCCCTTTTGTCCCTGCCGAGCTGTCCTTTCCACTCACCAGCATCCTCAGGTGGAGCAGGTCTGTTCACTGGGGAGGTGACAGCCAGCACAAGAAGGGGACGCAGCCACCAGCCAAGACCAGGCAGCTGTGACCAGCACTGCTCCCACCTGCAGCCCTCCAAAGGCACCATCTGGCTCCCAGCATCTTCATTTTGCAACCTTAGGGTCCCTTTAATGCATCCCCCCCTTCTCCTTTTTATGGAATAGGCAAAAAAGTCATAGTAACTGATCATAAAATTTCAAACTCATTTACCTTTCAGGAGGCAACTCAGCACAGGCTGTTACAGGGCAATTTGGTACATCATAAAGTTTCCTATTAGAACAGAAAATAGGGCTGCTTGCATGAGCTGCCAATTGGAAATAAAATAGTAGTGGGGTCATGATCATTAGCACTGCTTTTTCTATTAGGTTTGCTTTCCACCAGGGTGGGAAGAGGAGGGAGATTTAGATGCAGGTGAAAGCAGTTAAGGCAGGTCTGGAAGACAGGAGAGATGAGCAGGAGAGATGACAGGAGAGAGGGTCACTCCCTCAGAGCACGATGGGTCTCTCCCTGCACCTACTGAATTTGTGGTGGAGAGCCCCGTGGGGTGATGCTGGATCCAGAATGAGTCCCTGGACCACACTGGGGTGTCCAACCTCCTGCAACAGCAGCTGCACGAGCAGCTCAGCAGGGTGGCAGCTCCTCTGTGATGCCTGGGAACACAGCCTATGTTTGCAAAAACAAACTCACCTCAGCTGAGGTGAAGGCAGGCCAGAATGAGAGCAGGCTTGTTGGTACTGCTACCACACACTGCTGTAAATAAAAGCCCTGAAGTGCTGGTATCCACAGGCATTTCTTAGCACAATTCCCTTCACTGCTGGCAATCTTTGACACTGATCTTATGCCTCTCCAGTTTCTCGTTATACTGAAGTGCATCATAGGCCGGTCTCCTGTCAGCTGCCATTACAATATCCAGAACAAAACATCCCTGGGCTTGTCTGTGCATGGCACAAAACAAAAAACAGCCCCACCCCATGCTGATGAAGTGACACGACCGAGACCACTGAGGAGAGCAGTGGCAGGAATTATCACAGACTCATGGAAATGGTTTGGGTTGGAAGGGACAACAAAGATCACCTCGTTTCACCCCCTGCAGTGGGCAGGGAAACATCCCAGGGTGCTCCAAGCCTCATCCATCCTGGCCTTGGACACTTCCAGGGGTGGGGAAGACACAGCTTCTCTCAGCAACCTATGCCAGGGCCTCACCACCCTCAAAAGGAAAAATTTCTTTTTAACATCTAATCTAAACCTACTTTCTTTCAGTTTGAAGCCATTCCCTCTTGTCCAGTCATTGTGCTCTGTGCTCTTGAGATCGAACTCTCAAGGACAACCTGAGCTGTCCTGATGCTATCATCCCATCCACGGGGACGGTGGTACAGGAGGAAGGCTGAAGCATTCTGCTTCAGGAAAGCAGCAACAGAGCTGAAAGCAGCATAAATAATGTTTTTATTTTTGTGAAGGAGGAAAAAAGCTTCTTCCCCCCATCAGCAGTTTCCTTATGCTGATGCTCGTGCTATCAGCATGCTGCCCCAGGTGACTGCTTGGTGAGAGGCTCAGCTCACTTCCACACATTGGCACGGCAACAGATCCCCATCACGTAAATGAGACATCATAAAAGAAACTGGTCGTTGGAAATCAGAAGGCATCAGCTCAGAGTTTGGGGCACGCAAGCCACAAATGGCTGTGAAGCCCGGGTCAGGAACCAATAGTAAGCAATAACAACATGATCTGTTTGTTAATATTCATCCCCTGGTTCCCATAAAAGCCCTCATGCCCTCTCGAGAGCTCTGTCCTCTTGCATTATTCCTCACAATTTATTAAGACAAATTGTTCCTACACCACAGTTGGAAGGTAACCAAAACCAGCAGCGCTGTCTCCATCTCGTGGGGGAACCGAATCCCAGCCAACCCATCTCACTGCTCGCTAAGCAGATCGTGGCTTTGTTACCTCCCTGCTTCTCCCCTTGGCTTTTGGGTGGTTTCCTCTCAGTTGTAACCTCCAATTCTCCCTGTCCTGGCATTGCAATCATCCCTGAAGCATTCCACCCCTTCCCACCCCACTGCAGGTTCTCCTCCATTGTGGAGACTCCAGCCACAGCTGGACACGACCAAAGGCAGAGGAAAGCTACCCAAAACTGTGTGTAGAGGAACACTTCTGCCAGCAGTAGCAGCATCTGGACAAGGAGCCCTGCTACAGCCACAAACCACCAAAAGACCTCACACAACCTTTGTGCCTCTTCAGTGAAGAGCCCGCTTGTGCTCTTACAGTAGAGAGATGGGGAGGGCACAGCTCCTGGAACTCGTGGAGCTGCTGGCTGGCTTGGCTTTCATTTGCCTTCACCTCCCAAAGGAGGATAGCCAAAGGCTGGGCTCCCTGCCCGGGGAATGTGTCTCCCAGGGGCATTGCCTCCTCCATCCCCAGCACTCTGCAAGCTGGCACCTCGCAGGGGCATCCCAACACTTGTGACAGCTCAGGCTGGGAAACAGAGCCGAGCTCACACCCAGGCACACACTCAGTGTTCCCAGAAAGGCACCATGAAAATAAGGGAGTTCCATGGTGAGATTTTGGGTGGCTTCTTGGCAGACTAATGTGGGCATGCACTGAAAGGATTCCTGCATCCTGGTGCTCCACGTGGGATGTGTGAACATGCACCCCACGGCACAAACCCACCTGGCCCAAGGGCTGGAAAGCCCCAGGTTCCCGTTGTGTCTGGTTTCCCTGGCCTTTGCACACCCCATCAGGGGATCACAGGAGCAACATACTGGAAACTGCTCATCTTGTGGCCAAGAAGCTGGGCTGAGCTCTTCCTGCACACACACGGCTCTGCCAGCCAAAAGCAGACCGAGTCCCAAACACCAGCTAGGTGTGATGCTCAGATGGGCTGATCTGTTGATCCTAGAACCAGAAAAGTCAGCAGCGAGGCTGAGGGCTGAGGTGAGTGTTTGATTAGAGCAGGGGGGTGAGGGTTTTTCAGGGGTCTGCTGGGGATGGAAGTGAAAGCTTTATGGAGTGCTGGTGGGTGCTCCTGACAGCGCTGAAGACAACACAGATTTAGCACAGACTGCAGCAGTGTTATCCCCTCACCATCTGATTTCTGAGTTCCAAAGGCTTGGGGTGACAGATAAAACTTAGCTACACCATATTTTTGGGTTTATGTTCCACCAAGTGGCTGTTCACATTTATTCTTAACATTTCCCTGAAAGATTTTGTTCCCATTAATTCACTGCCATGGATTTGATAACCTATAGCAGAATTAACAGCCAACAGCAGGTAGTCCATGATGCAACTTTAAGTCACAGCCATCTTTTATGACCAGAATTCATTCCTTAAACCTTTTCTTTTCCTTCTAGCTTGCTTTGATTTGGGCTTTTCTTATTAATTAAATGGCAAGTTTCAGTAGCCCAAGATTGAATTATAAGGCTTGTTTAGAGGAAGGAGAATGATCAGAGCAAGGGGTGGAAGCTATATATGTAATATATACACATACTTAAGACACGGAACTTTGCTTCCAGACGTTTGGAACAAATTAAATAGAGGATCAAATTAACTAGTGATTGAATTAAGTGGAAAGCATCTCATTACCTAAAAGATGGAAACATGTGTCATTTTATAACAGCTAAAAATAAAGCAAGAATGGGTTGAAATGAAAAGCAGGAACCTGCAAATGTCAGCCAAATTTGGGGTCTGGTGAGCCCTCCAAAAGGGAAGGCTGTAAATAAGGTGGGTTTTGCCGCACGGCGGGAAGTGCTGGGGAACGATGGGCTTGGAAACCAGATGTTGGGAGAAAAGAGCTGCTGCACATCACATTTCACACGTGTGCAGACAAAGAAAGGTGTGCAGGGTGAAAGGGGGCTCATCCAGCTGAGTGGGATGCCCAGGACACCCTCTTCTCCCACAGGCAGAACCCTTGGGTTTGAGATCTGCTACTCCGCTGAAAACCTGGAGTAACTCCGCTGGCTTTGCCAGTGGGATGAACACTGCCAGTGAACGAGTTCAAACTGCTCCTGCTGCTCGCAGCCCAGCTGCTCAATCACTCTGAATTTCAAGCCTTTCACAACGAGGAACAAACCATGGGGTACAAACGTGTCTTTTTAACCCAAGATTAAGACATCTTATCGCCGTCTTAATTCAGCACCTTTATCGGAGGGCTCGTTCTGCTGCTTTCCAGACACTCCATTTCCCTTGAAACAGATGTGAAAAGCAGAGGGAGCATCCAGATCCAGGTTTTTGTTTCACCATTAGAACCGAGACCGTTTCATGTGTTCCTCCCCTCCTGTGACATTGATGTTCAGCTTCCTTCCTGCTCGCCTGGACCTTAAAAATTCCAGTCACTTCTCTTCCTGACACCACATTTCACTCAGCGATGCATCGGATGGAAATTGCACTGAGCTGCCACAGAGCGCAGGAAATCAGTTTTTCACTCCACCAAACTCCAGCCCCAAATTCAGGATGAGGAATATGGCCTTAGCCCTTTCCTATCTAACGTCGTATTTTTCCCTTTTGTTCCACTTACATATATATCTCATGTCCTGACAAATGCAAGTGGAGCTTTTCCAAGATAAATAACGTTATCTTTGCAGAACCCTACGGCACCCCGTGGCAACTCATTATTTTTCAATTAAATTTACTGTTCATTGGCAGTTGCTCTGCTTTAATTTTCTGCTATTTGTTTACTGAAGACCAGAATGCATAACACAAAGCCCTATAAAAGTCAGACCAAGTTAATTAAATGTGAAACTGGGAAACCCTAACTTTGCCTCCTGAGCAATTTTATCATGAGATCTCCTTAAAAATGTCACTTTTTGCAGAAATTTATTTAGACATATGTAACCACTATTAATTAAATGTGCGGTCCCTCCACAACTCACTCCAAAAGACACTTAGCTGTATTTTGTAACCACTGGTTGGAGAAATCGGAGTTCATGGGATTCACAACACCAGAGGAAGAAAAGATATTTCAGTCAGACCAATATTTTTAGAGTCCTGACAAGTTTCTGAGTTATTTTGCCTGAATGCAGGGTGTCCAAGTACAGGTTTGGAAGAGATGCACCATAATATTTTCCTGGTTTCATTCCTTGATAGGACCATGGATTTGATGGATTGCAAAGCACTCAGGTCTGTAAGTTTTAATCAGCCATTTTACATACTAACAAAAATACTCTGGTCAACATCCACTACAAGCTGTCCTTCATGTGGATCAGAAAATGACAACAGATGTAAAAAACTAATCAAGACACAAAGCTTGGCTGATGATGTTCCCCCACCACATCAGAAATCGTTTTTTCAGTAACAGTATTCAATATTTGCATTCTCCTCTCCAACTGAGCTAGGCAGACCATGTAAATCCTACTTTCCCACCAGGTAAATCCTACTTTCCATGTACTTATTTCTCTGCATGGGTGATGGAGGCCTTGAAATCATCTCGGACGTGGATGTCTGTGCTGCAAACCATTGTCTCTGTTCAGGTGAGGTCTGTCCTCACGGTCTCAGAGTGGGGTGTCCATCACAAACCCACCACTCAGACACCTTTGCCAACCACGGAAACACACACCTTCATCCAACCCCGAGAGAGGAAGGTAAAATAGAGACCAATCACCACTTGAAAATGCCCATTTTCCACCACCATTTGTAGCAACAGCCTGTAGAATTTCCTAGGACAAGTCATCAGATTTTGGGCTGAAATCTGGAGGCAACTAATTGAAATCTAAGAGTAGAAGTTAACACGTCAGGAACACTTTCCAGTGCTAAAAGATTCCCAGCTTAGAGTTTGAATCTCCAGATTTATTTCTAAACCCACCAATCATTTGAAGAAGGAAAGGAAAAGGACAATCTTTCCTGAGAGTCACAAATTAGAAACAACACATGTCATGAACAAAGGACCCTGAAGATGGATAAAAGTCTCCATTTAGGTACCCAAAAGCCAGTTTGAAGAAAACGGAATCCAAGGCTTCAATATTTTGCTGAGACAAATTACTTCGAAAGGGAGATGTACAAATTGCACCGCTAAAGGTTTGGCCCAGGTTCTTGTTGCAGGAATGAGCAACCCAGCTCGATGGGAAGAAGGTTTGTCCCAGTAGGATCAACACCCGGAGACGTGGCCGGAGCCTATCGCAGGCAGCAGAGCATGTGCTGGATCCCTGCTACTGATCCCAGGAGGCAGAGCTGTGCCTGAGACAGCAGCACCTCCACTCAGGGGCAAGGGAACCGCAGCGTTGACGGTGTTGAGGTGAGCTCTGCATCTTGGGCAAGGTGAGAGAAGCACGGTGTCAGCAGCTAATAAGTTTATTAACGGGATTTCTTCCTCCAGCCAAAACCAGCCCAGATTTATAACTCCCCCACACCGCTCTGAACTTTCCGACACTCCTCCTGAAACATTTCATTATTGCTCAATTACTGTCATGTTCTCTTAAAGACCTGGAGGGGGAAGGTGGTCCCCATTTGGAGGCCAGATGCCATTTCCATTTCCTCGAAAAACTGCGCTGTGCAATAAATAATCCAGTCACCCTTCAGAAACAGGCTTTGAGGCTACGACAAGTTTAAAAAAAAAAAAAAAGTGAAAACTGTGACATGTTCTATGTGTAATGGAAACTAACCAGAAACTGAGATGTTAAATTAGCGGTGGGGCACCTTTGTCTTGCGGCAGGGCCAGACTGTCTGTCTGGCTCGGAGGCAAGAGCAGCAGAAACTCTCCCCAGCCTCAGCCCTGATGCTGTCTCACTGAGGTACGTGTGCTGGGCTTGCCTAGAAAGGGTTTGGTGGTCTGGGGGCTGCAGGAATGGCTTCTCTGGGAAGCTGCTGGGAGCTTCCCCCATGTCCCACTGAGCCAATCCCAGCTGGCTCCAGGATGGAGCCGCCACTGGCCGAGCCTGAGCCCATCCAGGACAGCGGAAGCACTTCTGGGATAAGGAATTTAGGAAGGGACAAAGAATCCTGCGGAATTGCAGCTGGAGAGGAATGAGAATATGTGAGAGGAACAGCTCTGCAGGCAGCCAGGGCGGTGCAGGNCTACGACAAGTTTAAAAAAAAAAAAAAAGTGAAAACTGTGACATGTTCTATGTGTAATGGAAACTAACCAGAAACTGAGATGTTAAATTAGCGGTGGGGCACCTTTGTCTTGCGGCAGGGCCAGACTGTCTGTCTGGCTCGGAGGCAAGAGCAGCAGAAACTCTCCCCAGCCTCAGCCCTGATGCTGTCTCACTGAGGTACGTGTGCTGGGCTTGCCTAGAAAGGGTTTGGTGGTCTGGGGGCTGCAGGAATGGCTTCTCTGGGAAGCTGCTGGGAGCTTCCCCCATGTCCCACTGAGCCAATCCCAGCTGGCTCCAGGATGGAGCCGCCGCTGGCCGAGCCTGAGCCCATCCAGGACAGCGGAAGCACTTCTGGGATAAGGAATTTAGGAAGGGACAAAGAATCCTGCGGAATTGCAGCTGGAGAGGAATGAGAATATGTGAGAGGAACAGCTCTGCAGGCAGCCAGGGCGGTGCAGGAGAAGGGGCAGGAGCTGCTCCAGGCGCTGGAGATGAGATCTCCCTGCAGCTCATGGGGAAGACCATGGTGAGGCAGCTGCAGCCCCTGCAAGTCCATGGAGGAGCAGAGATCCACCTGCAGCCCCTGGAGGAGCCCATGCCAGAGCAAGTAAATGCCCAGAGAAGGCTGGGTCCCTGTGGGAAGCCCATGCTGGAGCAGGACTTGTGTTCCTGTGGGGGACTCATGGGACACGTGTGGAGCAGCCTGTCCCAAAAGGACAGCACCCTACGGAATGGACCCACATGGAGCACCCTGTTCCTGAAGGACTGCACCCCGTGGAAAGGAGCCACACTGGAGCAGACCATGGAGGAATGCCTCCCGTGGGAGGGACCCCAGGACTGGAGAAGTGGAAGACAGTGAGGAGTCCTCCCCCTCAGGAGGGAGGAGTGGCAGAGACAACGTGATGGACTGACCACAGCCCCCATTCCCCACCCCCCTGAGCTGCTGGAGCAGGAGAAATGAGAGAATTTGGGACTGAAGTTGAGGCCAGGAAGAAGGGAGATGTGGGGGCAGGCCTTTTAGGTTTGGGTTTCTTTCTCATTACCCTACTCTGATTTGATTGGCAAGAAATTAAATTAATTTCCTCCATGTCAAGTGTGTTGCCCCTGATGGCAGATGCTGAGTGACCTCTTCCTGCCCTTATCCTGATTCAGAAGCTTTTTATTATATTTCCTCTCCCCTGCCCAGCTGAGGATGGAGCAGCTTTGGCGGGCACCCGGTGTCCAGCCAAGGTCACTCCATCACACCACCAGACATCAGGGCTGTCACCCCATCACAGGAGACATGCCCCAAACGGTCCCACAGCACCAATCCACAGCAGCTTGGGACAGGCACTCGAGGTGGGCTGGCCCAGGATGGGGATGATGCACCTCACGGGAGGGTAATGCTGAGAACACAGACCTGAGCCCGCTGTGCAGGACACACTCATCACCTCTGCACAAGCAGGTGCTCAGCACCCACCTAAGATGAGCTTTGGAAAACGAGAAATCGAGTATTTTCCGTACTGAAAAGCAGGTTTGACCTCTTCTTCATGTAAGGCCTGGGCAGATTGGACTTCAGACACTACAGCCCACTCCAGCATGGGAGGTCTTAAACTCTGCATCCTTAGCCAGAAAATCAGAGGCCCTGCTTTGCTCAAAACCCCACCCTCGAGCTCGGTGTCTGCCCCAGGATTTGTGAATCACCTGACAGCTCTCGTGCATGCAGCGGGCAGACACTTCCACAGCACATTATCATCCAAAACGTCTTTTCTGCTTTGATACCAGGAACAAGTATCTGTTTGTACATATGGAAACCACATTATATATTCCAGATGGAAATCCATACTCGATTTCAGAGAAGGAAACGAGCTATTTCGTACGAGATGCATAATTTGTTGTGTGAATATGAAATACGTGACTGCCTCACATGTTATGGTGTGAGCTAATCATAAAAAAGAAAAAAAAGTAGAATGGAAAAGGTCCCATCTGTCTCTAAATCCTATAATCCAACTGTTCTCAGCTAACTCCAGCTCTGCCAGTACCTGGTATACACACAGCAAGGAGAGGTTTCTGTGCCAGGGAGTTAGTGAAAAACAGAGGAGAACATACAAAGCTGCAGCTGAAGTTACATCCAAGGCAGTGAGGAAACATCTTGGAAGGAGCAGAGACCTTGTGACACCTCTTCAGCTGACTGAAGTCATTCCCCAACTCTTCAAATTGTTCTTGACCTGCCTTTTCATCCAGGCTCCCCTGTAATTATCCTCTTAACATAATTTCCCTGTAGTTCCCTGAAGAGCCTTAATGGGATCACTGGGAAAGATCCAGCTGCGCATTAGAAAGCGTGGGGGCAAAAGGCTGTCCCCCAAAGATGATGGGAGTATTTCCACTCCCGTTGGCAAGGCTGCAAGTTCAGACTGGAGCCTGCTGGCCTCAGCAGCAGCTCTGCCACACAAATCCCGCAGATCTGACTCAGGTCTGGCACGTTTTGCTTCTTCTGCCGTGGTCTCATTTATCTGCACCAGGTTCCTGAGCCCGACCTTACGGTTCTGCTCCGGTATCACCAAAGGAGCTCCTCCCCTGGCACCCAAGGAACAGGTTATGGAGAATTATTCCACAGGAAATAGCAGTATCTGCCTGTTCCTTTCAGCGTGTTACTAAAACTGCTTCAGCTTGTTTGCCTCAAGAAATGAAACAGGTGTGAAACAGCAGCACGAGGTGGTACCAGGTTCCTGACAGGACATTTTCATGCAGTGGCCCCAAAAAGAAGCCCCAGCTCTCAGCTACCAGAGCAGTGAGACCACTGAACCCAGGTCATCCCCTGGTCATTCCTCTCTCTCTCTCTCTCTCCACTGCTGAGGGCAATGATGCTCTACCTTAGATGCCACAGATAAGTCCCCAAGTTTAATGGGATGAATCTTTGCCATCCTACAGGTTTAACCGATTTATAGGATTACATAAAATTGCCCAGATTAAGATAATTTTGTGTCTTGAATCCATTTAACTAAGCAATGCAGATGACTGTAGCTGAGTCTCTTCTCCCTGGAGATTTATCCAACCTGGATTTTACCAGCACAGCCCTTTCAGAGGGTTCCAAATTGACAGCTCCTTCAAGACTTGATTCAGTGTCTGCTGCAGTCAATTAAAGACTTAGGTACTCTTCAACAGGGTTTAGATCTGCTCCTTTAGGACCTCTCAGTTACAAACCATGTGATTAATCAAGAGACCATGCATTAATGATTTAAGAATTACCCTGTCTTGGCCAACCAGACCTCATGGACATGTTTCTGACAGGATCTGTCTTCCAGCACACCAGTGACTGACAGCCATGAATTTTGCCATCTCTGTTGAGAGAAAAGCAAATTAACAATGAAGTGAATTTGTACTTCTCACAGTTCCCAGAGATTTCTCCAAGCTCATTTACCTCGTGCTCCCCATGCCTCCTCTGCTGGAAATCTTCCTGTACTGGGATGTGTCTGCTGACTGCTGACAGCACAAATGGTGTTAGAAAACACCCAGAACGTGTCCCATGGAAAGGAAGGGGAAGGTGGGAAAGGTGAAGGACTGGCTCAGTGTGTCACACAGCTTTGGGAAGCTGGTCAGCTCTGGTTGCCAGCTTTAGCTGAGATTTTGAGATCCCCAAAGGACAGCTGCTGCCTTTTCTGTGTCCTCCAAGTCTCACCCAATGGCCACAGTGCTCAGGTAGAGCCATTTGATACCAACACAGTGAAAGCAGAGTTTGCTCAGATGGGTTTTACCTCTGGCTCTGTCACCTTTTCTTCTGACTTGGTTGTAAATCCCTCCTGGATCCTTTATAATGCGAGAGGCAGGGAGAGGGAAGAACCTCTTGGTTTAAAACAAAGCAGCTCATTCACAAGCAGTTGTTTGCCTTGGGCAGCAAACACTGACTTTTACAAACAGCAGACATGTCCTGGGGATTTGGGGTGACTGCTGCAACATTTTCTGGCTGGATAGTAAACAGCTAGGTAACCACTGACACTGCCCTGATGCAGGGTTTGAGGTTCCTTTCCTCTTCCCTGGGGAACAGAAGCCATGATCCTGCTAGAGAAACAAATGATTAATCATAGCAGGGGTACCTCATTAAGATTTATTACAAACCCTTGTGATAGCTCAGGAAAACTGCTTCCAGGAGTCATCCAATAAAGCAGAATTAACAAGACAGCCCCTTGGATGGAACTGTGCTATCCAAATCCCTTCCCGCTGACCTGCAGCCCAGAACTGCTACGACAGCCACAGCAGCTGCCCAGCATTAACAGAGCTCTGCAACTCTGAGCAAGAACCAGGCACAGAGCCCCAGCTGCAAAGCTGATGAACTGAGAGAGTATCACAAGGAGGGAAAACACAACATCTTACCATTGCTATTTGATTGTGATTTATGCCCCATCCCACCTTGCCTTTTAGGAGTAAAACACCACGCAGTGCACAGAAACGGCCTTTGGTCTCGTGTGTGCAGCTCTGCTGCCTCACATCACTGCAGCACGGGCTGCAGACAGTCCTGCCACACGAGCCCAGAGCTTGCTCCCACCAGAAAAGTCCATGTGCAAGTCTGGGATGCACTGATGGCACCTGCATGGCCACACAGGCTGCCCACACACCTCAAGTCTCTCCACAGCCTGGAACGGTTTACAACACAAACCACGGCACCAGATCCCTCGAGAGCATCACTGCCTCGGCTGTGCTGAGAGCTTCAGCAGCAGACTCCAGCTCCAGCTGGAGGAAAGAGAAGGTGATACCCAGCACAGACCTGACAACCATCATTTTGCCAATTCTCAGAACCAGGCTTTTCACTGTTTCCTTTCACAGCGAAATTTTTGTTTGCCAATCATGTTTTAAAGAAAAACGGTTGAACGCAGAAGACAAATAATCCCAAGACCCAAGCACGATATTGGGGTAAAATGAAACATTTCATTTGTCCCAATATTATTTTGTTTTCCAGGAAAAAAATCCCTGCAACAGGTAACCAGGTCTCCCCGTTGAAGGAGCGTAGACCCAGCACTCCTCATTGCCATTAAAGTAACTTAAAAGGGGCAGAGCCCAGAGCAGCTCCTTTCAAAGGTAGAATAACTGTTTCTGTGGTGAGCTCAGCAACACGAGGGAAAGCTGCCCAGTGTGTGAAAAGATCCAGGGCAACATTTTTCAGTTTGTTTTTCCCATTGGTGTGTAATGTTATCCAGCCTGTACGCAGCTGAACTAGATCATCCCTTCCAGGAAGACATCCAGGCCCGAGGTGAAGTATCCGAGCTAGAATTAATTTCCCTCTTGCCCTGGTCAGCTGCTCCACTGGGTAATTACTGTGCTGCTCCACAGTTGTCTTTCCAACCTAATTTCAACATCCATCCACTAAGATCTTCTTCCCTCTGTTACACAACTCCTGGTGCAGGGGATTACCCACCATTACCTACCACAGCGCCTCCAAACTTCCTTTTCAGCAAGCCAAACAGCCTGAGCTCTTTAAGACTCTCACTCCAGACCTTAGCTCACCCCATTACAGGTGAGTTATCCTCCAAGGTGTACCCAAGAGGAGAACAAAAGCCATCATGCTGTTTGGAGGGCCGTAACCTTCGTGCTTTGCCAAAGAGTGGTACCCACTGAAATTGCCTCAGATGCAAACACCAGCCCAATAGAAATGAGGGGTGTGAGAAGGGCAGCATTGGAACAGGCTGCCCACGGAATCACCGGCCCTGGAAGTGTTCAAAAAATGTGTAGATGTGGTGCTTGGGGACACCATTTAATGGTGAATCCAGCACTGTAGGTTGGACTCAATGATCTTGGAGGGCTTTTCCAGCCTTTAATGATTCTGTGATCCTGGGAAGGAAGTTCCAGGCTCCCTCCGCAGCTCCTCCAAGGCTTTCACGAGCAGCCAGCTGCGAACATTTACTGATGTCAGTTATCCCTCAGCTCATGAATGTCTGGCAATCTCCACTCTGTCAGGGAACTCCGAAGTCCCTTCTTTGCCATGTGGCTGTGCAAGGTCTGCGAGCTGTGTGTGCTGTTTTGAGATGGTTTCACTCAAAATGGCACCTGTCCATGGGGAAGATGAGAATTCTCCAAACAAATGGCTCGTTATTTCAGCACTTGCATGGGAGGGGTCCAAGGAACGGTTTTCATCAACAGAACTCTCTCTGGGTACCACTGACAGCTAGAGCTCCCAGTCAAGGCATGCTGAGGTGAAAATCCAAGGAATGCCATTCCTTCTTGGAGCCAATTCCTTCGGTGTCAAATCGCCAGCCAAAGAAAACACATTAAAATCAACGCCCTTAAAAATGACAAGCTCCAAAAAAACGCACCCTGAGAACAGAGACGGTCAATCCAAAGCTGTTCGTGAGGCCACCTCTGACTGCCAGGCTCCCTGTCACAATATTACCCCCCAGTTTTTCCCCAGTGAAATATGGGTCTCCTGTCTGGAGCCAGTGGGAGCTGTGGCAGCGTGGAGCAGGCTGCACCTCACTGCGTTTGTTCAGTCCCAAGAAAGGCAAACCCCTTCCTTGACTGCCCGAGCCACTCTGATGAAAGAACATCCCTGCACGGAGGGGCCTTGATGTGTCCCCACAGGCTGTGCTGGTGGTCTCCCAAACCAGGCTTTGGTGTCTCAGCAGCAGTTCTAATGGTGGAGCCCAGGGAAGCAGATGAACAAGAAGCTGAATGATTTTATGAGTGAATTTAGGCTTGTGATAACAAAGACAAGCCCTGCAGCCAGGCAAAGCCTGGGGGAACACCACACTTTCTCGCCTAGTTTGACTAAGGCAACCCATCAGGAACCTGCTGAATCAGCCAAAGAAGTGAGCTGCCATCCTCTGCAGAACTCCAGTGGTTCCCAGGATCCCATCCTGCTCTGCCAACAGCCCTGAAATCCCCTGGGACAGCAGCACTGAGTCCTCAGTGAGCCACCAATAAACCCAGCGCTAAGGGCTACTGCTCAAAACATGGTTAGGATCCTGCAACCTGACCCTCACACCTCAAGCTTCCCCTGAATCTATCCCCTCAACCCACACCATCTCCTTCCTGACCTACAGGAACTTCCCAGCTGAGTCCAGACCTCCACATGTGCAGGCTGCAAACTGCAGTGAGCCACGGATCAGCTACAACCGGAGCAGCAGGGATAATTACTGCTTTAACTGGAGACACAGGCTGGACATTAAGAGAAGCTGTTAAGGGTAATGGTGGGTTGCCCACCTCGTGGTCTCTTCAGTCCGAGAGTGGAAAAGGTGTTTCAGCCAGAAATGAGTTAGTGGGCTCAGTGTTGAGGTTAATGGATAGAAGTTTATAGTCTGCTATTCACAGCAGGTCAGGCTAGACAAGGCTTTAGATGTTTCCAGCACTTGTGTGTCCATGTCTCTGAACAAATAATAAAGAGTGTCTCCCAGGCCACTCCACTTATAAGTTCAGTTTTGGGGAAATTGAGGCAAGTTGGTAAAACAGCCGGACTTTCCTGCAGTGTTTGGCAAGCAAGGGAAAGCCAGCACTTATCTCTGTATTCAACAGCCTGTACGACATTCCAGCACCTTCTGGAATGCATCCATGTCACTGCAAAGATCAACACTGCCCACCAAGCACATCCTCACTTGGGAGCAATGGCTTGAGACTGTCCTCAGACGCCCGGTCCATCCTCAGAGGTCCCCAGAAACCGTGGCAGTGGAGAGGTTGAGCAAATATCTGCTCCTTGAGCCAACAAAGCCCACGGGGATCACGCGCTGGGTAGGCAGCAGCAGCTCCCTCTGCTCACCCTGTGCTGCCTCAGTGGCCGGCAGCAGCACCAGCTCCTCAGCAGAGGAATCATCATCTGGGCAGCCAGAGCTCCTGTTTCAGCAATATTTTTCTCTGATGCCTGTGAAGTAATTACCAATAGCTCTCCCACTGTCCTCTAATGGAAGGTGGCCTCATTAATTACATTACACTGAGTCAGCTTAGCATGCTCAGAGATGATGAAAACGCTGTTAGTCCTTCTCCCAAGATAAGCAGCAAACTTGCTACGACACCTTGTGTTTGAATATTTTCCACGATGCCTTAAACTATCTGAACCTCATTTCCTATGAGAGTCAGCTCACCCACTCCTGAGCTGCCAGCACCGGGCAAAACACAACGTGGTTATTTTAGGGCACCCTAAAGCAGAAACAGCAAAAGAGGATGGAACGCCCCTGGCCAGACTCCAATGAACTTTGGTATTGATGCAGACATGCAGCACCTTAAAAGCACCGTGAGCCCTTAGCTGTGTGACCATATTTCACTGCGTGACCTCTCCTGCCCCCTGCCAAGGTCTCTGCACGGTGCTGGTTCTGAGAAGGAGCCTCCTGTGCTGGCTCATCAGCTTCATCTAAATGAATGTGGTTGTTAATATCGACTAATTACATATTGCTCGTGATGGTAATGCCTGTCCCTCACGAGCTCCACCATTTCCCTCAGATGCCTCTGCTCTATGGCACAATACATTCACACCCTAAAGCTGCAGGTGAGCCTGTTTAAGCGCTGCACAATATAAGCTGAGCTTAACACAGCACATCTACAGGCCCAGGTTTGTCCCTTCCCTTAAAGATAGGAAGTAACATCATTTAGGTTACATTATTTATTAAACAGCATTATTTAGTCCCTGTGGCTATTAGAGAAAGGCAAAAGGGCTGAATCATCTTCCAGAGGCATCCTTTTCTTTGATGATATTTTAGGGAACCTACAGTAACTAGGAATAGGAACCATCTCATAGTAACTATTACATGGTAAGGAAGAGAGCGAAACTTCTTCAAGGGAGGAAAAATGGTCATATTTGAGAAAAGGAAAAATGCTTCTGCTTAGCATCTTGGAGATATTTTGAAATGTTTAAGTTTTTCCTTCCTAGACATTTGTTTCAGAAAGATCACCAGCATTTAATTTTTGAGGAGGGATTTAAATGGTTTCAGAGCATGCAGCCGAAGCAAAATGAATCAAACTAAACATTCAGGGTCTCCTATTTGTTCTGCTGAATAATCTTCCTCTTAGTGCTATCAGAAAGAAATTAGGAAACATTTTTTAGTTTAACAACTAAAAGTAAAAATCAATTATTCAGAGTTTTAGTTCTGAGCTGGTTTGAAAAATCTACCTTTTTGATATGCTTGAGATCATTTAAAGATATTAAGAAATATGGTTGCGTGCACAAAATTAAAGGAAGCATCAAAACATCAGATGCAAAATAATAGTTTTAAAACAAATCTCTATAACCATCATGTGAAAACATTTGCCAATTACTTATATTTCCAATAAAAAAGGTGATTTTTTCAATTAAAATGGAGATGCAATCTTTCTTAAAAGTAATGAAAATGCAAATACGCAGTACTAGATAAATTAGAGTGGGAAAATGCATATATAAAGAAAATAGGTCATGTTGCAGTGAGTGAAAGAGGGAGGGAAAAGTAGAAAATTGAAGGGAAAAGGCAAATTGAACTCAAGTTCTTATTTCTCATCAGCATCCTTTAACAAAACCCACTCTTTATGTTTTCTCTACAAACATTGAACCAACAAGGAAAAGGTCACTGGGATCTGACCTCCCTTTAATAATACATTGGCAGTTTTTCCTTTGGAGGGAAAAACATTTTGTAAGAGCAAAGACAAACAATCCCAACTAGATTAATGAATTACTTAAAAGAGAGAGCTGAAAAAGAAAGTCCCACAAATCAGGACGGACCCTCCGTTTTTATTTTAGTACCTTTTGTTTTAGCACCTTTCCAAAAAAAAAAAAATTTAAAAAAAATTTTTAAAAAATTCATAAAATAATATTTGGAATACCACGGGGTGTTAGGGAAAACAGAGCTTTGCCTGCACTGCCCGGAGGAGCTGAGTCCCACTGGGCAGCCCAAACAACGAAGCACTGAGGAGGCAGAAAGAGCACGTGAAGAAAACCCACTTTCCTCCTCTCCTTCTTGTTTTCACCCCTGTCTCAGAGGTCACTGGTTTATTTAATTAACCAAGTGGCATCTCCCAGGGCTGAGGGGCTCATTCCCCTCTCGGTTATCCCACAGGAGAAGAGCTGCAGTGACGTTCCACGGCGCTGGAGCCACAGGACATGGGTCCAGCCCTGGGTTTCTGGCAGGGGTGAGAGCAAGTTAAAATAAATCATCAAGGTTCCAGGTCATCTTTTTGGAGGAGTGAAAATATGAGGGGAGGAAAAGTAGAGAAAAAGGGGCATTGCTATCAGGTATGTCAGACATCCCTGACACAGGGGGGAGTCCTTGAAGCCCCCCGCCAGGCAGGATTTCTCCGTTATAATATGAATATGAATATGAATATGAATATGGCTCCATGTGATCAATCCATCAACAGTCTCAACCAGGCAACAGCCCAGACTTCCCCCTACAACACCAAAANAAAAAAAAAAAATTTAAAAAAAATTTTTAAAAAATTCATAAAATAATATTTGGAATACCACGGGGTGTTAGGGAAAACAGAGCTTTGCCTGCACTGCCCGGAGGAGCTGAGTCCCACTGGGCAGCCCAAACAACGAAGCACTGAGGAGGCAGAAAGAGCACGTGAAGAAAACCCACTTTCCTCCTCTCCTTCTTGTTTTCACCCCTGTCTCAGAGGTCACTGGTTTATTTAATTAACCAAGTGGCATCTCCCAGGGCTGAGGGGCTCATTCCCCTCTCGGTTATCCCACAGGAGAAGAGCTGCAGTGACGTTCCACGGCGCTGGAGCCACAGGACATGGGTCCAGCCCTGGGTTTCTGGCAGGGGTGAGAGCAAGTTAAAATAAATCATCAAGGTTCCAGGTCATCTTTTTGGAGGAGTGAAAATATGAGGGGAGGAAAAGTAGAGAAAAAGGGGCATTGCTATCAGGTATGTCAGACATCCCTGACACAGGGGGGAGTCCTTGAAGCCCCCCGCCAGGCAGGATTTCTCCGTTATAATATGAATATGAATATGAATATGAATATGAATATGGCTATGAATAGAAATAGAAATAGAAATAGAAATAGAAATAGAAATAGAAATAGAAATA
>VXAD01003666.1:1350511-1399387 GCA_013399195.1 Dicrurus megarhynchus | reverse complement strand
CAGACTTCCCCCTACAACACCAAAAGCTCCCCTGAGGAGCTGGCTTGTCCTTCAGCAGCAGTTTCACTCCTCAGAGAGGAGTTCTGCCCCAGCAACATCCATCCTGAAATACACCAGGAGCAAGAGGAGAATCGAACACTGCGAGTTCACGGGGAAAGGTTTAACCACGGACATGAACCACGGACATGAACCACGGACATGAACCGTGACATGAACCACGGACATGAACCATGGACATGAACCAGTCCTTCTCTCTGACCCAGGCACAAAACTCCAAGGGACAGGCTACACCCTGGCCCCAGGGGAGCTGATCCACCCTGAGGTGGAGGCTGGAGCACCTTTGCCTTGACATCCCCTGTTCTCTAATCTTGTGCCCTTGCTGTGCTTGTTTTAAAAACAAAAAAATCCCAACCAACCAAGACGCAGAAATGAATTCTCACTAAAATTCTCTTCGTGGTTACTGTGTAAATAATATTCCAATAAAATGAGGGATGCAAATCTCCTGTAAGACCTCATTCACCAGATTTCTGCTCTTGCCTTTCAAACCTCAGCATCAGTAGCGTAGTCTTTCGTCTTCTACCCATCAATTGATATTTAAATAATGCATAAAACTGTCTTATTAAATGCATGTTGAATATTTATTTGGAAGCTCATCACAAGTTGAAAGATAACCTTCATTTTCAATTCCCTTTGGGATAATCAGCTAATTGGGTATCAGCTGAAGCTCAGCCTCTTCAGTCTGCTGACAGTCAGGGTGGGAGCCCCTCCTGACAATGCCTCATCACCCCTTGAGGGGCGATGGAGCTTTGTCCAACCCAAACTAAGCCACAAGATCTGCATAAAAGGAAAGACAATACACGTGGTCACTGCCATCCACACCTTCAGTGTTACCTGTGCTTCTGGATTTGGGCCAGACTAGGCAGGATAGAGCTCACGATTTCCTTGAGATAACTGCTTCAACCATGTCCTTAAACCAACTCCAGAGCTCTACGGGACCTCCTGGCAGACACGAAGCAAGATCTCAGGGTAATACACTTTGCATGAAAGCATCTTGTGATAAATTCAGTTTTCAGAATTAGAGAGGCTTTGATGCAGCCTGGAGTGTTTCTGCTCTGACCAGTGGAGTTGTCTGCTGTTCATCACCATCAGGTAATTGTTAAGGAAGTCGGGTCAGTACTCATGGAGCAAAGGCAGGAACAAATACCATTTTCTTCTGAAGAATCCTCTCTCCTCTCTGTAGAGCACACTGGCTGAGGTTTGGAGGGCTGCTCCAGACCCCCTGCCTCAGCCTCACCACTGAAAGGCTGCTGGTAAATTGCATTGTATTGTATTGTATTGTATTGTATTGTATTGTATTGTATTGTATTGTATTGTATTGTATTGTATTGTATTGTATTGTATTGTATTGTATTGTATTGTATTGTATTGTATTGTATTGTACTGTATTTTATTTTATTTTATTTTGCTACTATTTTTCTTACTATTTAATTCCTCCAACTAATTTTAAAAGAAAAATTGCTTTGGTTTTCATTTCCCTCTTCTTTTCTGTTTTATTTTGGGGTTTTTTTTGAGTCTTCCCCATCTTCCCTTCCTTCTTAGATAAAAAAGGGAAAATGAGAAATTAAAAGCTCAGCCTTCCCCACACTTCAACTTTTTCAAAAAAAAAAAAAAGGAATGGTTCCAGCTCTGAGGAACCATTTCTTCCAGGCAGGGCCCGGGCAGCCTTTGACATGTTTTAAAAACTCGATGCCTGTAGTAAGATTCCTAATTCCACACTTCCAGCACCAAAGGTGCGAGCTGGTTTTAAATAAAGCTGAGCCTGCAACAACTCCCAATAAATTTCACATCCCTGCAAAAGTCCCGTTGCTGGGAACTGTTTTCATCCTTTCATTTGCAAGCTGCCTTCCCTTCTCCCTTCCCCTGCGTCACGGAAAGGCTGCCGGTGACACCTCCCATTTACCAGGTGCAGAACTATAAACTCAAGAGTAACTCCACTAAATTTAATGTGCTTAACATTGATACTCCGGGTTTGCGTGGCTGCAAATGAGATCAGAGCCCTCCCAGGCACGGGAGCCAGAAGGAGTCAGATGCTTTACGTGCGTTACCTCCTCGTCAGCACACTAATGCCGTGCACTTCTCCCCAGACGCCGCCGTTCCAGGAATGGCACTAAAAAGCACTGAGAGCACACAAGGCAGACCTCACACCAGAGCAGGTGTATGGCCAGAGAAGCCTCCCAGCCTGGCTGCAACAAACTGTATCTTTGGGAGAGGAAAAGATGCAGCAGCATCCAAAAGATGGCAACAAACCCACGCTTGCTGATGGCACCGCCGTAGAGTCACGGAGTCCTTGGGTTGGAAGGGACCTCAAGGATAATCCAGTTAAGCAAAACAGGGTCAAAGGCTTGGCTGGTGCATCGCAGCCTATTTACGTTGGAGGCAGTGAAGGTTATTTGCTCCAGCTCCAGCTGGTCTGGAAACTGGAGACTGCACTAGAAATGATATGAAAAGTGTCACAGTTCTCCTCTGCTTCGCCTTCTTATTAGCAAACATAGCTGCAAGGCATGATTATGGGTGCTCATCATCTCCGCTGTAATTATGAGGTATTATTTGTAACACCCTTTTCAATTTGCCTCTCAGTAATTCACAGAAGAAAATCTGACTTCTGTTCACTTCATTGTTGTGTTCTTGGTGTCAGAGTATAACAGAATTAGTTTGTTTTGAGCAGTTGAGCAGACCCGTTTCTTGGGGGGCAAAAGGATTGCAATGGCTGCAAAAAAGAGCAAGAAACAATGAAGGATTTCAAAATTCATCAGGTCCAATATTAATTACACAGTTTGGGGTTTTTTTAAAAAAAGCACAGACAGATTAGCAGATGAAAGCTGCCTCTCACCTCTGCTATCCTGAACTTCCAGGATTTCACCAAAATGTGCAAGAAGTTTCTTCAGGTCAGTTTGGGGATGGCTTTGCTTTTGCAAAGAGCTCCAGATCTCAGAGGTCCAAAACAAATACATTTTAAATTTCAGCATATATCTGGCTTATTACATTCCTGAGAAAGAGTCCCAAGGTACAACTGTCAGTGAACTGTGGAGTGTTTCTTGGGGGCATCATAAACATCCGATAGCACATCCTTTATTCAGGCTATTCCCCTCTTACCACTTAATGCTTGACAAGATTCTGATTTTCTGTTTTGAAAAAAAAGAGTGGGTCACCATGAAATGAAAGGCAATCATATCTACATTTACACAAGGCACTAGCTTAAATTCTGGCCTGTTCTAATCATAATTTTTCTTAATATTAGTTAAACCTTTTTATTTTGATGTGATGTAATTGCCTGTGAATATCTGCAATACAGTATCAAGTTTTAAAGCTGCTGAATGTTTCTTAGCCTCAGTTGCTTACACAGCTTTGCCAAACTTTAATGATTTGAGATGAGATTTTACTGGTGAACAATCTGCCTTCAGCAATATTTTCTCTTTAATTTATATCTAAAATGACTTGCCTCTTTCTTGGATGAGGATAGAAACAAAACTTACTTTCAGCTAAGTTTAACAGTTCAAGCAAATTTTTCCTTAAAAATTCTCCCCTGCCTTTCCCAATTTGGAGCAGGCATTTTACTGGGGATGTCCCAATAAATATCGGTGACCTACAAGCTTTTGTAAAGTCAGAGTCTGCACGGCCTCAGAAAAACCTACACTTGCAGAAACCTCAGCCCGTTTGGGGCACGTTCAGCCCAGAGCACAAGGATGGAGGTGACCCGTTCCCAACTCCAGTGACCGCTACTGTCCACAGCAGCTTGGGGGACTGAGGACAAGGGATGGGGTCTCCTGTTAGGAGTTATTCTGTCTGAACTCACCACCCCTCAGTAGAGCATAAAAAACCCTTTGTACCCTGCTAACACGGAAGTTTTGTGAATCCGAGTCCTGCTCTGAAGGGCACCGAGATCAGGCAAAAGCGAGGTCAATGCTACACATCACTGGGCACGTGGAGGAAAGATCCTTATGAACAAACCTGTATCAAAGGAATCCTCCTTGCTCGTGCTGATGAGAAAAGCCAGGACATGACCTCCATGGAACGGGAAGGAGGACGTGAAGCGTGGAGCTTCCAGGCCAGGAGCAGGGAGCTCGGATATCCCTGCTCTGTATGACCCACCTGGATCCCTTGGAGGGGGATCAACAGCTCCGAGGCCAGGCAAGGCCAGGCACTTCCCATAAGTCAGCCCCGCTGACCGTATCAGGAGTTTGGCACTAAAGAAGTCAGAAGGCCTGGCTCAGAAACGCGGCTCAGCAAAGCCAAAAAGAACAGACTGACCTATTAAACCTTCTACAAACATCACCACAGGAGCCTTTATATTCCCTGAACGTTTGGCAACCTCGAGCAAGCGTTCAAGTCAGGCTGGATTCTAGAAGCTGGCAAAACTGGGGGGCCTCCTCTCTGCTTTGAGCTGGCTCGTTCCCCGCAGCTCTGCACACACTCACAAGGACTTCCCACGGTGTGCGAGACCACGGTCACTCAAAATCCAGCAGACAAGAGGAGCTGATGGACTGGAAGGCAGCTGGTTTTAGGTTGCAAGGGAAGGCACTGAAGCATTTTTCCTTTCTTCCTCTGCCTTCCTTCTGCTTTTTCGTTCCCCAGTTCCCTCTTTTCTCGACCCAAGTCCCTCAATCTCAGTGCTGATAATTGTAATCACTCTAATACCTGGCCATCTGAGCAGCTCAGAAATGTCCATCTTGGCCCAGTCTGTTTTGTGGTGAGGAAGAATGAATATGAAAAGCACATGGACTCCTCCAGAATTTTAATTTAAAACAAATATGGAGTCAGGTCCAGATTAATGACATTTCCACCAAAGGCTGCCTTTTGTTGGGGGTTTCTGAATCCACGTTGCTCTTTAATCAAAGAAGGAAAATGATGATGGGGGGTGACAGTTTGAAAAGCTGATGGAGAAGGGCTGGATTTTCTCCCAGCTCTACTGTTCTGACCCACACCCAGAACTGTGGTTAACAAATCAGAGACATGATTCCCCCCTTCAGCTGCTGGACTTTGGCAAAATATTCAAGGATCATGGGTGGTCAGCACAGAAATCACCGCACAGCAAGTGTGTCATGGGATAGCATAGTTTGAGTTTTTGAGGAAAGACTCCTTCAGCCTCGGAAGTGATTTTTTTGCAAAGAGGTGCTTACAGTTTCCTCTAGACCTGACCTCCTCTTCCAAGGAGAAATGGCACACAAAAAGGCAGTTCAAAAAGTGACAGTGAGAGCAGGGGCTGTGGGGTGGGAACTTCTTCCCCAGGGCAGAAGAAACCCGTTTCACAAGCAGCAGAGGGATGATGGGCGTTGGGAGGAGCTGATGAGCTCATTAATGCTTGAAGTGGGTCAAAATTTTGAAGTCTTTGCAGGGCAAGTCAGGATGGGAATTAAAAAGCAGCGATTGCAATCTGAATTTGTACTGCTCTGCACCTCGAGTACACAGGCCATTGGCTTTCCAGTCATGTACCCAATTAGAGATTGTAATTTTTAATTAATTTCCTTAGCAGTTCTTGAAGGACCACATATTTGTCTAACAAGACAACCCACTCACTATACAGCCCAGAATGCTTTTGATGCTGCAAATATTCAGGGCTGCCTCCCTTTTTCTGTCTCCACGGCTGTGATTCTGAGTGCACCAAACATACAACAGGTGAGAGAGGTTTGACTGGAAATGTCAGAGCCACAAGTGGATCTGGGTGATGGTTTTCCAACTCTCAGACATTAGCTGACTTTCTAATTTACTTCACAGAGAGTTTTTTTTCACTGAGTTCTTTGCTCACTCCTACCAGATTTGGGCGGAAAATGCTCTAATTGTTCTTTAACCATCGGTAAAGCATTAGTGAGAGATGGTTTATCAATAAAAAGACTTTTAATTGAGTACTCAAGTCCAGGAAGGCACCCACCAGTGATATCCCACATTATCCAAGCCCAGGAGTGGCTGCCAGACATGGAGCAGCTTCACCTCCCCCAGCAGCTGCTCCTGCACATTTGCTGCCCACAGCAGTGGGGACATGGAGCCCACAGCTCATGTGAAAGCAAGAAGTACAAACAAATGCTCTAAGCTGAAAATCCAAAGCCTAAGAAAATCTCTAGCCTAGGATGAGAAAGAGGTGACCCACTCTGGGAACAAGGTGACCTGTTTTTACCCCATTTCTGATGGTTCTGATCGTCTGAGTCCCCATGCAGCCACACTGTGAAATCCATTTGAAACATCAGAGAGAGTTTGTGCATCAAACTAAAATGAATTCTTCTACCCACCCAGCCCCCTCCCAGGCCAGCAAAAGGCTCCTGCTTTCTCTGCTACACCATTTCACTGTCCTTTGGCTTGTCAGCTCATGTTCTTCACGGAAATCAAGCCGGTATTTGATTCCCTTGAAAATCCAAATTGAGATGCCCGGGTTTATTCTATTCTGTTTTCTTAAGCCCGAATAGAAAAATAGGTTTATACACATAAATAAAAAAATAATAACCTGCCATTTAAATCCCGTTCAGTCAATTAGCTCAGTGCCTTGCTCTGAGCTAATGTGATCGTCTTTCTTTGTTTGCTCCTATTTATACTGCTCTTTAAAGTTCATTAAAATCACTGCTGCTATCTCACACAGAACAACTGTTCAAAACATCAGTGTCATGCAGTAGAGAAATTTATGCTTTGAAGTTCCCTCCTTTACTCATTTTTATTAGGCTTTTTTCTCTCCTTTTCTTTTTTCTTTCTTTTTCTGTATTTTTTTCCCCCCTTAATGACTAAACCAGTTTTATGCTCTTCACAGCTATTCCAAAATCTGTTCCTCCTGACACGGGGCTGATACATCATTCCTCGCTCATAACCCCTTTTCTCATTTTCATCATTTCTCTCCTCACTCGCTTTGGCTCTCTGCTAAGTCCATCACAGCTTTGCTTTTTATATCCTCGTCGCTGTGTTTTATAGCCCAGTAAAACCTAGAAAGCTGCTTCAGAAAAACACCCGCACGCCAGCCCTTTGATGTTTGTGTTTGTGTGGCAGCTCGCTGGAACGTGTCAGCCCTCGCACGGAGACAAAGCCCCGCCAGCTCTGGATGTGTCAGCAGAGCAAGGGCAGGGACGGGGACAGGGGGACAGGGGGACAGCAGAATAGGCATCCCCATCTGAGATAAATCACCTTTTTCCCCCCTCCATGCTGAATTGCTGCTGATTTTCCAGTGTGAGAAGCTCCGTGGGACAGGAGGTGTTGACTTCCCCAGGGTATCAGCCCTGGGAGATCCCTGCTCCCCTGCACGGGGCCAAAAAAGCAAAAGGCAACATCTGCAGACAGGGAGAGCTGCTCAGCAGTGACAGACAGGGCCTTGGCAAGGGCAGAGCCAGGCCCAGGAGCAGGAGGAGGATGCTTGTAAAAGCAACGGGGATTCGGCTGTAGGCTAGCTGGAGGAGGAAAGCTTCACTCTCCTGTATCCTAGGAATTGTGTCTGACAGCTCTGCAGAAAAACATTTTCTCACCCAGGAAGTCCTGCCCCTCCTACATCTGCAGGGAGCCACGGCACAAGGTTTCCAATGGAACCTATAGATCATCTCCACTGTGGCCAAGGACAACGTGCTCAGCTGCCATAAATCCATCCTAATGGAGATGAGGGAGCCCAGCGCAATCCCAAACCTTGCCCTGACTCACAGCGGGGTCCCCCCATGCCAGACCCAGACAGGAGCTGCTGCCCCGAAAGCTTTTGTGCCTAAGTAGACAACTCAGGGGAGTGCCTGTTCTAGAGTCCAAAAAGAGTCCAAAATTAATGAACATCAAAAAGAGAATTATTTTCAGAGCGGTGCTGTACCTGGCAGGTAACACTGCCTCTCCTGGGATCTGCACAAAGGCCGGGTCACAGAGGACCAGGAGGAGAAATGAGGATTGATTCTCCATGTGTCCATCAAGTCCAGATCACAGACTGCCCTGTTTTAACCAGCAGCCTTCTCTCTCTTCTGCTGGTCTTCAACAGATTTTCGAGGCTTATAAAGACAAAATAACCCATGTGATTATTCAGGAACACATTAGTAGATCATTTTAGTTGCCTATACTCAATTTTTGTTTTGAATAAAACAGTTCAAGCTGTATATAGGCTATATCACTCCGTAATTTTGTACCTACGCCCTTTAGAAAGTGATATTTCCCACTCACCCAGAAGAACTGGAGAAACTTCTGTCCTGACAATGAGCAGAAGACCTCTGTCGGGAGCCAGAGTCGGTTTTCAGCCTGCAGCAATTAAGGAGTGCTGTAGACCATCACTTAATATGATACAAAGAGCACTGCCAAATCTCAGGATTATAGCTGGAGCTTTACTCTCAGGCCCCCTGTGTCTGGAAACATGTGATTCTAAGAAAATCTCGGCTTTAATTTTTTTTCAAATGCTCTTCTGAATTTTACGTCTGCAGAGAAAAATCTCAAAAACATGAATAGTAAAGACCATCAAAAGCAGAACAAAGAGTTCTCTATTAATGTATTTATATTTTTTAACTTTTTCCTCTAAGCAGTCTCTGGAATTGAGGACCTGTTTCATGATCTCTTGGTGCCATAGTGAGCAGTGGATGTTGTGAGTCGTCCTTTAGTAGTCTTAAAAACAGTTCTGGCCCCAGCCCGAAAGGTCAGCAGGTGGCTGGGACACTTTACCACCAGTGCGTCACCATTTTGCACAGAGGAGACACCACCCTGTCTTTGCCACAGCTTTTGAAAGATGAAAACACTATTTTCACCCTTAAAACACGAGCTGGGGCATTATCATATTTGGCTTAGCTGAATGCAGCAGGAGTTAAATGGCTCCTGGTCCCCAGGTTCTGCCCGCAGCTCTTTCAGCTCATTCAGCACAAACCATGGAAGAATTTGAAGGGCAAACCTCCCTTTCTGGTGAGCCAAGGAAGCTCTGCCTGGTGCCAGCAATGCCACACTCGGCTCTCCCCACGAGTCGCTGTTGTCTTCCTCTTCTGATGACAGCCAATGACAGCTCAGGAGCAGCAGAGAAATCGAATTTCTCAGCATCAGATTTACAGCTGAAGTGGGCCTCTCTGACAAGGGAAGGCATTGTGCTTGTTCAAGCTGATCAAGAACCTGAGTGCAATTTCTATGGAAAAAGGGTCTGCTTTAATAGGGAGACATTGAAAGTGAACTCACAAATCGCTTTGGGTTTCAGGTGAACAAAACACGTGAAGGATTTGATTTTCAGCTGATTCCCCTTTCTTCTTTCCCCAAAAGCAGACTGCTCTCAACAGGAACGTGGTACATAAACAGCTCTAAGAGCCACAAGACACTGCCAGACCTCTGTGCTCCTCATTTTCACACAACAGGGAAAGTCGCTGGGGTTTGATCCAGCTTGTATATCCTTCAGGAAAAAGTGTCTCCCACGCAATGCCCAATAAAAACTCAGTGCCACCTATCACACGAGACTACTAAAACATGGTGATACAGCAAGAAGGCAGCAAAACACATCTCCAGGAGCTCACATGGGTCAGCACAGTCAGCAGCACCCACCCCACCAGTTTTGGAGGCCAAGGGCATTCAGAAAACCCCACAGCACACGGAGGCCACCAGCTCAGGAGCTTTTGCACGTGAGCTGTGCGATGGAGAAGAAGTAAGCGGAGCTAACGTTGCAGAAATATCTCTGCGAATATCCATGCACTGAGCTCCTGCCACGATGCTTCTAAAGCCAAAGCAGGCAGCAGTGCAGACAGAGCCACTGGGGAACAGTGCAGGAATGAGCACACAAGGCCCCTCGCCTGCACAGGCAGGACAGAAAACAGGAACACGGAATTTATCCCACTCCATACTGGGCCGGACTGGACTGGACTTCTCCCTTTGGTTGGTGGGTCAGTGGCCGCTCACAGTGCCTCTCCCAGCAGCTCTCTCAGTTTTGCTTCCAAGGAGTTTATTCTGTTTGCAGTTTTCTCATACTTGCTAATCTCTCGCAGACTTCTTCAGCTGCTCCAGGGTAAGGGTCAGGCTGAGCCACGTGCCAGTCTCTGCTCATCTTGTGCCTGGCTGTCATCCTGCTGCTGCTCCTGGGGGCAACACAGAGACAACGGATGGCTTTGGATGCCCAGCTCCGGTGCTTCTTTCTGTGGGAAAGAAAATCAGTGGGAATGCTAAGAGTGGGGGTTTTATTTGCTTGGGTGCGAGTTCAGATGGCGAGTCAGCGCCAGCTTGTCCAGGGGACTTGCATGTGGCTGCAGCCCTGCCTTGGGCATTTCCAAGGGCCCCAGCTGCTCGTCTTTGCAGCTTGAAAGGCCTTTCAAAGTAGCTTTTGCAATCTCATAACTGCTCCCAGAGTCCACACCTTCCTTCTGCCCACCATAAAACTCCAATAACCCTTTTAAACAACAAAACCAGCAAGGGAGCACTCAGAGCAACCTGACAAAAACTAGCAAGCCCTTGTACTCCAGCAACCCTGGGCCAGTTTCTGGGAAGAAGGCAGGATACGGACACAGGGCAAGGGATCCCACAGCTGTTGTTGTGAAGAAAGAGACTCCTGTTTCCAGCACAGAAAGGTGGCCACATCTTTTTGGCCCTGCTGATGACAATTCCCCTGGCTCCTGAGCACTCTTTCCGTAGACAAGGTACCTTTTCCACAGAAAGCTTGTCCCACCTCGTTCTTCAGGCTGCCCCTCAGTCCCAGACCCAGCATGAAGTGATGAAGCCGCATGGCCAGTGGTTTCTGATGACGAAAACCCCGTGCTCTGACAAAGAGAATGGGCCTAGATGTTTTATGGCAGTCCAGAGTAAAAGAGCCTCCGAATGCTACTCGTACAAGGACCATGAAGAACTGCTTTTCAACATGATTCTCTCATTTTTCCCCCTTTCACTTTTCATGCTCCAAAGAGTGAATGGCTTCAGATTCGGTGCAAGAATGGAGAGAAGGACACCAGGAATGACTTACTTATTGCTGCCACTTTTTTCATTGAGTTTTCCTCCCTTTTGGACATGGCCCTGGCTGGTTTCCCAAGCAAGAACCAAGTGAGCCGACTGTTCATCCATCTCTTTTCAAATTACTTCTGTACTGCATTGAGTAATTGTGCCTCCATTTTACTCCAGGGCTAAAGGTGACTAACTTAAAGGTGATTATCTTTTGTTAATAGCCTGCATTACTGAGAAGGAACTCAGAATTACCTTTGTAATCCTTCCCCACACTTTAATGTTGCTATTATTATTAATACTGCTCTTTAAAACATTTTTCTCCTGTCATGTGGGAGCAGCAAGTGCTGCTTCTTGGAGAGGTGGTGGAAAGGCTGCCTGATACTATCAAGCAGAAAGAATCCAGGCCATCAAACCACTTTTTTCCCTTAAAAGTGGCGGGGCTCAAGTCCAGTCATGAATGAGAGGCATCATTTGATCGAACGGATGCAGAAGGGCTGCAGACAGGTTTCCACAGTCCACACGGACACCACAGATCTGGGAGCATGGAGGATTTGTACAATCTGTTTTATCTTCTAAATAAACCCATTTTCACCCTGCTGCCCCACTGCAAGCCCTGTGGGCACTTGCACTGGCAGCCTTTCTTTCACCTGCTCCGCACTGGATGCCATCCCAAATCAAGGGGATGCAAGCCCAGTTCAGAGGCAGCATCAGTGACTACAGATTTTTCTCTCCTTCTCAGGTTTCAGAGGAGCTCATCAACAGTGCTTCAGGAGGATCTTTACCCAAGCCAGGTCACACAGGACTCCTGAAATACCCTGTCAGGAAATCCCAGCACACCATAAATAATCGATATTAGGCTTATATTTTTCATGGCCCCGACTTTCTACCGTGTCTGCTCTAACAAATCTAATTTGTCAAGCTTTCTCCACATTGTCTGCTGAACTCTGAGCCACAGCATTGCTTGATTGGTGTTTGTGAGCACTCAAAGGACAGCTCTGCAAGGACTCTCTGCCCAGCACCACTGCTTGACCACCCTTTCAGCGAAGAAATTTTCCTTAATGTAAAATCTAAACCGTGCTTGGTGCAACTTCAAGCTTTTTCTTGTTCTGTCCCTCGTTCCCTGGGAGCAGAGTCCAACCCCCCCCCGGCTCCACCTTCTCATCAGGGAGTTGTGGAGAGCCAGAAGGTCCCTCCTGAGCCTCCTTTTCTCCAGGCTGAGCCCCCCCAGCTGCTCCTCACCAGACTTGTGCTTCAGCCCCTTCCCCAGCTTTGTTGCTGTTCTTTGGACACGTTCCAGCTTTGTCCAGGTCAGACTGGGAGATGAGATTGAGTGGGGCTACTGAAGTTGCTGGAAATTTAGTTTCACTGCCTGCTCTGACCTGGATCTGGGCTGGAAACTAAACTCACACGTGAGAAACACAAGAGGCCAACTCCAGAATGAAAATGTCCCTCACGAGGCTCACAGTCTGGTTCTGCCATCTCCTCCTCAGTCTTCCAGTGCACAAGGAGCCGGTGTGAATCTCTGCCATAAAAAAAAAAATGACCCTGTGAGCATCACCCTGAAGGGAAAGGAGCTAAGTGCAGCAGGGGAAGAACCCCAGCCTGCAGAAAGCAGCGGCAGCAGCGCTTGGCGACGCAGAATCACAGCGTTTGTGGAAAGCCCACACGTCCCCAGCCCACGGTGGCTCCCCAGGGAAGGGAGAGCAGCACCTTCCCGTGCCTGATGAGTTCTGCAGGTATTTTATTATGCAGTTATTATTGTATATCTCGTTGTCTGTCACTGCTAACAGCTTTACTCATCACCAGGACTTCCTCGGCCGCCGTGCGCAGCGTGGCCGCGGCTGCCAGCAGATGAACGCCCGTGGCCGACGGCCTCCTTTCTGAGCAGGAATCCCACTCTGGGGCTGACTAGAGAATAGTTTAAGATTAATCACTGCACTTGCCAGATGATTAAATCCACTCAGCATTTGGCCTCTCATCTTGTCACACCCATTTATATTAAAATCATCGGGGCTTGCCCTGCCCCTGGCGGGATCGTTCAGCGGAGGCTGGGCTCAGGTGGATGAAGTGCTGGTATCTATCTCAGGCCTGAAAAGAACCTCTCAGCTTGCTTCCGCTGAGAAACCTGCATTTTTGTGGCTGCTGTCAGGCCAGAGAGCCCTCCAGGATGTTTGTTTAACTGCCCAAAACAGTGAACCAGGCAACAGAGCCAGCAACACAAAACCCCATTTCTCATACTGGTTTTCAAGTAGGGTTAAGCAAGTCAAGGGAAATGGTCTGAGGGGCAAGAGGGAAGAAAAATATATGAGAAACTACGTGTAAGAATGTCTCTTTGAGAAAACAGTGCTTGGTTCTGAGAATAAAAATCTTACTAGAGTCAGAATAGTCCTTCCCTGAAGCAGAAATTTTTCCAGTGTTCCCATAAAAATGGAAGCCATAAAACAGATTTTCGATTCCAAAACATACACATTTTCAACTGAAAAGCTTTCAAATGTAAATAGTTCTGTTGAGCCATGATGTTCTGGCTTTGAGTTACTGCTGAAGTGTGGATGCTTTTTAGAAAGCAGCAGATATATTCCACAGAAATTTGTATTTAATTAAAATATTTCTTTTTTTTTTTTTTTTTTTATGAAAGAAAAGTTTTGGCAGAGAAGTTAGAACAGGCTTAGCTGTGGTGAGGACATTTGAGTGTGTCCAGGACTGACTTTTCTCCTCTGAATGACTTCTGTCCTTTGGCTTCAATGGGACATTGCCCTGCACACAAGTGGTTTTAACCCACAAACACCCCACTAGCTCCAAGTTTGACACCCGAATATATTATTGGTGACAGGAAATCTTCAGGTAGTTCTCTGATTCAGTTCAGCATCTACATTTTAATAAGTTGTCTAAAGCTGCAAGATCTGGAAAACAAGACTGAAAATTCCCCAGATCTAGGGAAAATCTCGAGAAATATTCCCTATGACTTTCCCTGAAGCTTGTAGCTAAACCACAAGAACAGCCTTTCTTCAAGGTATTTGGAAACCTCAGCTCCTGGCTGGATGGGAGCAGGGCAGAGGCGAAAGGAAATGAAGATCATCTGGGGAAATGTTCTCAGGCTGCTTAAGACCTGTCTGGATTTGGGTGAAAGACGGGGACGAGGGCAGCTTCAGGAAACAAATGCGATTAGAGGCAGAGATGCTGTTTGCATTTCAGCAGAAAGCTTCAGCAATCTCGAATTTCAAAATGGCTGAGAGAGGTGAAATTAGACCAAACGCTGTCCCACCAGCAGCTGTGTTGGTCTGAACTGGTAAAAGCTCTAAAGCACCTGAATTTAGAGGTGGGTAAAGAATGGTACCCCAGCTCTATTCCTCAGCCTCACATCTAGTCTTTAACCTCAGCACGACAGACATATTCCTGTCCAAGCTGAACAAACGAGCAAAATCCTTTCTGAATGGGGTGCAAAAGGAGAATTGAGTCTTTTCACTTCAAAAAAAATCCTCTCAAATTACTGCCTGCATGCAAATTACATGTAAAGGAGTCCTGAACCACCTAATCAAGCCCTTTCCTGGCACCACGAAGTCAGATGACCAACGTCCACATGGGGTTTCTGGGAGTTTTGGCAGCTCCTCCCATTGGAACCATCACTCAGGTTAGAAAAAACCTGTAAGGCCATCAAGGATGCCACTGAGCAGCACCAACACCACCTCTGAGCTTCTACAACTTCGTGGTTGGCTCACCAGCATGCTGGCTGAAGATAACATGAATTATGGGTCAGATGCACAGCAAATATTTTGATTTACAGAGCTGAACTGTGGCAGCAGTGCCTGTGCAGGTGGGAGGAAGCAAGGAGGGGGTTTTCTTCCTCAGCTCCCTCCATCTGGCAAAAAGGCTGCAGAAATCATCCAATGCCAGGCAGAGTGGGCTGAGGAGCAGCTGAGGGAGCTGGGAGGGCTCAGCCTGGAGAAAAGGAGGTTCAGGGGGGACCTTCCCCCTCTCCACAACTCTCTGATGAGAAGGTGGAGCCAGGTAGGGGTCGGGCTCTGCTCCCAGGGAAGGAGGGACAGCAACAGCCATGGCTTTGTACTGCTTGACCTGTTTTAATCCTCAGAGGAGCCTCACCCATTTCAGCACAGTCCCCTGCTCGTGGGCAGTCAGTGGTGAGAACAGCTCCAGATCTTGCTGCACATCTCAAATTAAACATCCCCATTCCAGGCAACACAGAAGCATCAGTACTCATGTCTCCCAACGATGGTGGGAGGCCACAAACTGCCCCCGGAAAGGCTGGTAAGAGCATCAGCTCCCCTGGAACGATGCCAGCTTGCACTGGGGCAGATCTCGCTTTGCTCCTGCACGAGACAGGGTAGAAAAATATTAAAGCCTTGTTCATAAATCACTGTCAGCCTGTGACGAGGGTTGTCCAAGCTCCAGGGAGATTAATTGCTCCAGTCGTGATTCCCTCTCCAATCCCTTTCCTGCCCTCTCCACAAGCTGAAGGATTTGGAAACCATAATCCACCAAACGTGGCTTTTCTTTTCCTTTAACCTGATGGTATTTCATATGGATCAGCTGCAAAAACATTTCAACCCCCTACACAATCTTTCAGAAACTCATGAAAGGGGCACGAGGTCTCCTGGGAAATAAGTGCCTAATTATGGAGGCAAAGATGTCCTGCAACACCATGACCAGCTAACTGTTAGGTGCTGGGTACCCCTCACAAATTACTCCTGCTGCTGATTTTTATATTTTTCTCTGTCTAATCACCACATGCAGCCTAAAACAGACCAGCATGTAAAAAACTCAGTGCTGTGGAGCAGCGCTAAGAAACACTCTCCTCCTCATCAGGGCAGGAACTCACATGGGGAATGGAGAAAACATTGGAGAGTTCATCAATAGCAAAATCACCCACTTTGATTTTTTTTTTTACTTTAAATTACTTAATATACACCTTAACATTCTAAAACCACATGCAGTTGTTGCAATAAAAAGAGAAGGGTTGAGATTTCCCTCATGTGTAATATTCCAGTTTCTTTTACTGCTCTCCAGAAGACAGGTAACCTGCCCTGAACTACATCTGCGACTGTCTTAAAACAATCAGTAAGAGATGAGAAATTGGAAACGACTCAAACGCATCTCAGTAAGTGAGATAAAACCTGATCTGGTTCAATCTGAGCCCAGGTGTGTGTGACAAAGGCTTGAGTAGGAACTGAGGTGAAGATTTGAACTGAAGGTCGTCTGGATGATGTGTATCAGTGCTCCTACAGGCCCAGTAAGTGCAGTGTGACCATCACAAAACTCCTCAGCTCCCAGACCAGAGCTGCATTGCCCCATCCAGGCTGGGATCCCAAGGGTGACACGCACTGGCTTGGCTGCAGCCACCCCAAAACACCTCTGGAGCATCCAGTGAGTTATGGAGCATTATGGAGTGGTCAAAGCCAAGCTGGACGGGGACCTGAGCAGCCAGGTCTAGTGGAAGGTGTCCCTGCAGGGCTCCATTACTCATCTTTACTTCAAGCCTCCAGTTTTCTGCTCAACCTCCCACCCCGTGCTCCAGCATCCTGTTCTTCCACGCCACTCCTGGGCTGCATCCAGCCCAGCCCCGGGCTCACATCCTGACTTCCTTGCACCTTCCTCCTCACTTCCTTCCTTGCACCACGCACTTCTGACACCATTTACTAACTGCAACGTGCTGGGCTGCACTGTGTTTCTTTCCCTTTTCAGGTATAACTGCAGGAACAATCTAGATGAGATCATGCACAGAGGAAATGACACTTCTTGCCTGAGCTGAGGACCAAGTGGCAGCACTGCACATTGAAGTGCCACGTATGTTTGAAATTATTGTAGTTTCCACTACCTCCCTTCCCAAACCAAAACAGAAACTCGGCAGTTTCCCAGTGACTTTTGCTCTACAATGCTAGACTGCAACTAGAAACATCTTCTGATGCAACCAAAGGTTTGAAAAGCCCAGGTACAGAGCGGTGTGATTGGCTTGAATGCTCGTATCAGCTGTGTTGGCACCATTCGCTCTCCTCCTGACAAAAGGAGGAGACAGCAACAACTTCTCTCCATGTAGGAAGGAGACATCAGCTCCTCAGAGTGCCAGGGTTGTGAATGATGCTTCACGGGTCCCCTCCATTTTCCACAGCCACACGAAATTGCAGCTGGCAGGCAGACAAAACACCAAACCCAACAGAAAACGTGATCCTCTCGGAGGAAAATTTTACCTTCTCAGCCAAGAAAGAGCAAACTCTGTCCCAGAGTGCTTTGAATTTAATAAGGCATGTTATTTTTAGCTTTTATAGATGAAAATGTCATTAAAAGCGAACATGTTTCTGGGGGGAAAGAGCTAAATTCCTTGCAGTTTGGAGTCTTTTGAAGGCCACCTCTACTTCCAAGAGAAGATGATGGGTTATAATAATAATAAAGCTAAACATGTTGGCCACATTTTTCCTTTCCACACAGAGTGCTGCAACGATGCTTCCAAATAGATAACAACATCATTTCCTCCCACTTAGAAATCCATTTATTACCACCATGGAACTGAGAACCTGGCCTTCTCCTGCCAGAACGACCATCTGAAGTCTGGCTGAAGAGGCAGCATGTGGAGCCCCAACACAAGGCAGATGGCTCTGAACCCAGTCAGGCACAAAAACCATCGCTCCAAACCCGTGCTCATAAATCGAGCTAAACGGAGAACTCTGTGTCGACCAGGAGGTCAGTTCATCCTGGGGTCAGTTTTATTTGTCCTGAGGGCTGCTGGCACAGAGGATAAATAGGAGGGTAACTTGAAATCGATCTTCACAGAAAGCTTTCTGACCAGTGGAAACGTCCACGAGCAACGTGGTTTGCAGAAAACATTCATCTGGTGCCTGGGTTGTGATTGCAAGGGCACAAAGCTGGGCTCTGTCTCTGGGCATTCCGGCTCTCGGCACCAGCAGCACTCGCAATTCAAAGATGCAGCTCTTCTGTGCCAGCAGAAATCAGTTTGCTTTTATGACAGGACCTAAAGCTGGATTTAGGAACCATTCTGGGAACCACATGGTGAACGTTTTTGCTCAAATCCTTGTCAATCTGAAAATCTTCCGAGGATCTTCAAGAAATATATGTCAAAGTGGTAGTTTAATGACTCTATCCATGTGGGTCTTGCCACCTCCTTGCTCTCCTCAGCCCCTTGTGCTGGTAAATATGGGTTCTCAGAACTCACAAAGTGAGGAATGTGGAATTTTCTCCAGGATAAACACATCCATCTACCAAGTCAGGGGGATCTGACTCAGCTGTAACATTAACAAAGCCTCTCTTGGACCGATGTAAAGGTGGACATAACCAACATTCTCCCCTAGCTCCAATCTGCTGCTGCACTGGTGCTGATCCCAGAATCCCAGATGGGATCCTTGCAGTGCCTCCAGTGAGGTGTAGCTGGAGGAGGGTGAGAGGCTCCAACTCTGCCTTACAAACCTCTCACAACAGAAACTGAAACCCCACACATCCAAGAGCTTCCTGATATTGCTGTCCCTCAGTCCCCCATATCCCTGGGGTCTGAGGGTATGATTCAGGGTTTAATTTACTGATGGATTAAAAACATCACTGGGAAACCTTTAAACCAAGCAAACATTGCATTCTCAGGTGTTTTCAGCGAGGGCTCCATGATCTGTTTTCTCTTTGTGAAGCAGATTCTCCAGGATCCAAACAGGATAAAGCAAACGGGAGGGCTGGAAAGAGCAGCAGTTCCCAAACTGTGCATTAAACACAGAACATGGAAGCCTCAAGATGTTTATGGCTTTCTTCTGAAGAAGCCATGCAATGCAGTCTTGCTCAATATGAACCCAGGAAAATATCATTTCTGACAGGGGTGGCTCCAAACCAGAGCTTTAACACTATTAATTTTAATCTCTGCCTCTCTGGACTGTCTTGATGAATTTATTCTAAACACCAGAACAGATTCCCAAATGGTGCCAACCAGCTTTTCTTGGGGGCCAGTGGACCTCTGCCAGCCTGTGCTGACTCCATATTTACAGGGTTCTTTAATAGGTAGAATTCAGATATTTTGAGAGGTCCAAATTATAAAAAGTAGCACTAAATTAGGGGCTGAAAAGGGGGACAATGGGCAGAGAGATTTCAAAAGCCCATTCACAAGCCTTTGCTTTGGAAGAACATGGGCCACAGTCAGAACAAAACCCATGTGTGTCCCCACAGCCCAATTCAGGGAAACCAGAGTGAAGTGATAAACCTAATTTATCAGCGTCACAAGCAGATGAAAATCCAGAGGATGCTTTGAGAGACAAAACCCTCTGACTTTGAAAGGGAAACTGCCCTCAACTTCCACCCACATGGATCAGAGGCGTAATTTTTTTAAAAACTACTGGGGTGAGTGAGGAGCAAGCAGGTTGTCAGGTCAAGCAGCTTCATGTCTGCAGGTTTATGGGAGCTTGTGAAAAACCCTTCCCTCCCCAGCAGGTCACCAGGCAGCCAGAAATGGCTGAGTAAAGATCCCCAGAGCACCCAGCCGTGCTCCTGCCGTCACTCAGCTCCTTTACAAACCCCTGCCTCCACCGCAGCCAAGGGAGAGGCAGCTCTGCTGCTGGACAGCTTTTTTTGGCCACACAAATATGACACGAGAAATTTCAGGCTCTACCTACCTTGCTAAATAGCATGTAATGGGTAGAAACAGTTCAACTCACTTTTCAGTCTGCTTTCAGTGCAGATTTACTCACAAATTCAGTCTCTGAGCATCCCAGCATGTCCCAAGGTTTACTCCAGGCAGAGTGAGATCAGCATTTGCTCGATGTGCTTTTCCAGAAGGGGGAAAAAATTACATTTAAAGGGTGGCATTCTATTCAAAAAGGGGTCAACAATACAACAAAATAGGTGATGTCATCTTAATTGGGAAATCATAAATTTGGGGCTGTCCCCATCCTGGTAACACAGCAAGGATCTTTCTTCCAAGCATTAGGCAAAAGCCAGCACTCTTAGCCAAAATAACTTTTCAAGCAAACTCTCATTGAATAAATCTTTCACACCGAAGGGAACATTTTTCAGTACTCTGTTTTTTAACACCATTAACTTTAACTGTCAAGCCTGACAAGTATGGAAAACTGTTTTCTTACAAAAGTTAACACAAAAAACATTTTCCACTAAAAGGAGTTTTACTCACCACACATTAACTTTCCATTTTACCATTTAACTCTAACTGCTATTTTTCTCCATTCCAAATTTCTTTCCTTCTCCAAGATCTGGACTTTAAAGAGTCCGAGCAGCCAGACATCAGCACTTGTTTATAGAAGTTCTGTGACATGGATATGTTGTAATGAAGTAATTATATTAAAGAGAAGGATCTGGGAATAACCATGACCCGTTAATCACATTCATTCACATGCTGCTATTCTTTTTCCCCGCTGTTTCCAAGCATCTAGGTGAATTCTTGAAAATATTGAGGAGTTTAAAAACACTTGGGCACTTTCAGAGCTGAATCAGAACATGAATTAACACCCACATGGGACGTAAAGTCCACTGGAGAACCAGTGGGCTGCGGACACAAATCTCAGGGGGCATTCCTCTCTCCTCACTTCACCTTCTGAAAATCACATTTAGTCTTGGGTCTCTCCTTAGTCAGTGGAAAGCACCAGTACCTGCTGGTGAGGGAGTGGGTGACAGGGGACAGAGCTGTGCTGCACAGAGTGACGTTACCTGCTGGGTGGGCTGTGCTGGGGGAGTTCCTGCTGCCCCAGCACCCGTGGGCAGCATAAAACCTGAAGTCATTGAAGACATGAACGTGATTTTTAAATGTCCACACTGGTGGGATCCGTGCTAATTTACCGCTGTGTGTTTCTGAACTGAGTTCACGAACGGTGCAGAGACATCCTCTAAACAATGCTCTCATCCTGGGGGACACAGCTATTAGAGGAGCTTGTCTTTTCTGAGTGGATGTGCCTCTTGTCTCCAAAGAGGGGGAGGAATCAATAAGAAGCTGAGTGAATTAATCTGTATCTGCAATGCTTTAGTAATTAACAAGGTTTTCAGAAAATTCAGTCCTGGGTTCATTGTGTTTTTCCAAAAATCCTCATCTAAGCTGGTAAGAAACAAATAAAACTCCTGATTCACTTCTAGATCAGCCTGGTTTTGTGCATCCTCCTGTTGTGTCAGACACGGGCAGCTGAGCTGGGAGCACACATCGTGTCAGAGGCCCTTGGAGCAATCGATGACAAAACCACATGAGGCCACTGTGATTTTGACTTCTGACCCCTTGGATAACACAGGTCATAAGACTTCCCAGAACTGATTCCTTCTAACACCAGAGCAGAAATACTGGGAAAAGGAAAACCATGTAAAAATTTCCAATGAAACAGAGAGCTTCATATTTCTCAGTGTGCTGCTGCGAGTGGCTAATTGCTCTCAGTGCTGAGTGTGGTTTATGTCTAGTCTGAGTTCCTCTACTTTTGGTGTCTCTCTACTGAGTTTTATTGCCTTTGTTTGCTGGACTGAACTCAGCTTTTTCACTGTATTTATGTTCCTGTCCATCAGAGTGATCAAAACTCTCTGTCACCTTGCTCTCTGTCAGATGATGCAAAGCGTCTCCTCCAGTCTCCAGTGGGTGGATGTGCTTTCCAATCCCTTAACGAGTCCTTTTTCTCAATTCTCTCCAACTGTTGATGACAACATCTTCCTTGAACTACCAGAGTCACAACAGGAAACTGCAGGAGGAGTCCCTTCCTCCTAGCCTCAAATATTCCTGTTTCTACACCCCCAAATAGGACATTTCCCTTCTCTGTCACTCTCCCTCCCAGGGGTCTGTGCTTGCTGATGGTCCCACAGCTCCACACGTCCTTTTCAGTGTCAGCAGTCCCGGGACATGGCTCAGCTCTACGTGGGTCCTGTTAAAACGTGTTGCTTGTTTTCATTTAGGTTGCTAACGGGACCCGAATCATTCTGCACTGCTGACCTCTTTTATTTCAGTGGTCTCTTCAGATTTTGACCTCACCTCAGCGGTAGATCTGTGATAACCCCCAGGACTCCATTACAAGCACGCCCATTCACTGATGAATTTCCATTTAAAACTGGAGAGTGCAGCAGTTTCTCATCTACTTCAGTGGTGCCTAATTGGTTTTTTACCATCCCAGGGTTGTATAAGAAGCTATTTGTAGCCAAAGGCAACACTTGCACAGGACCACTGGGTGTTCCAGGTTGGAAAGGGCACCTAGCCCAACCTGCAGGGTCAGCCATGAGATCAGATCAGGATCCTCATGCCTTCCCAGAAGTTTATCATATCAGTACTATTACATTTATCAACACAATTTGTAATCTTCCTGGAAAAAAAAATCTAATTAGACAAGAACTATACCCTATAAGCCCATGTTGATTGACACTACTTGCATTAATCCCTTTAATTCTTTACTAATTACATGCCCTATCAGCAATTCCATTATTTTGTCTAGGATTAATGTCAGGCAGAAAAATCCGGAGTTCTGTGAGCCACCTTGTTTATCCCATAAAAAATAATGGCACACAGCTAAAATTCTTCCCCACAGATGTAACTTGCTGGTATTTATTATCTCTAATTAAGAGCTGCTATCCAATCCTCATACAGTATAAATGGTGTTTTATTGTTAAAGGACATGATCACAAAATCTCCCTTTTTCCCTGGTAAGAAACAGAAATATTTATTGAACTCTTCAAAATTCTGTTCAATATTACTAACAACACTATCATTTTCATGTAGCACTGAGCTATTGTAAACACAGTTATTTCACTCAAGAAAGAGAGCTGCATTTCTATGGGGATTTCATTTTGAAAGCCATATGTTGGAGCCTTGTGCTGCAAATACTAAAAATGTGCTCGGAATTCCTAAAATTATACTTGAAAATATCCAGACACAAGAACAACTGCATCTAACATAGAAGAAATTCTATATTAGACCTCATTTTTGCAGATCAAGGGGAGCTGATGACAGAATGTAAAAATATAGCAGCAGCTTAGGTACAAGAGACTGATTTGATTACATTTGTTATGTGCAAATAGAATAAAGTCCAAATGAGTAATGTATCTACTTGATGATTTCCAATGCCAGTTTAACAAAGCTGAAAATAATTACAAAGCAAAACAATTGAAAGAAAGAATTTGAGCAGGAATCTGTGACTGATAATTGGCAACTGCTCAAGATCATTTTCCTCCCTACACAGAGGAACCACAATCCCTTGGAAAAGAAGGAAGGCTGAGCTGGCAAAAAGCTGCTCTGGCTTGGAGGACAAGCAAAAACCAAATCATGAAGTAGACAATAAATGGGAAATTGTTCTCCGCAGAAAACAAGAAACAGTAATGGCAATGAATTTAAGTCAGCAGCAAGAAATTTCACAAAGCTGATAAGGGATGTTGTGCATGGGTTGAAGGAAAATAAAGACACGGGGGCCAAAAGAGGAAATGAAGGTTTTGTCTTCTGTGTGCAGGAGGTCACAGCTTCAGATCAGTAAAAGCAGCAAAGGTGCTGCAGCAGGCAACACAAGTGGAACCTTGTGCTGACACTCTGCGTCGTGCTGCTGCCAGGTGAGGCAGCCCCAGGTGATTCTCACCTGCTGGAGTCACCCTCCACAGACACAGACATTACCTAAACATGCCAAAGGATGGAAAGATGTCCCACATGAGGTTGAGACAATGTGCTGCCTCAGCTGGCCACTCTCCTGGGATGCAGAGGCACAGAGGAGGTGACAGAACTGTAGGCAGAGGCAGGACCAAGAAATGAGCCAACAGGATGCTCTTCCAGAGGGGTTCCACTTGTGGTGGCTGTGGCACACACTGGGTGCCTCTGTATCATTCCCAGCAGGACACTGGGATAGGGTTTTGCCCAGCCAAAGACTGCAAGGACTCTTCTAGAATTAAAAAACACCACTGCTGTCTTTGGCTCTCTCCAGCTGACCTTGGACCCTCGGCTGCACAAGTCCTGGATAATAACACACAACTCGTTACATCATCATTGTGCCTGCTGTTGGTCCCTCCAACACATCTCCAATAAAACAAAGGACCAAGAACGAAGGCTGTGGAGAAAATCCAAGGCTTCAGCACATATACAGCAGGCAGAGCTATTCCCAAAACAGTGATTCCAGGCAGCACGTGAATGCTCCAAAACCTCCACCACCCCCACGTCTGCCAGGTTTCCTCTACAAAAATACAAAGAACATGATGACTATGAGATCCTGATATAAAGTATGTTGGGTTGCAGAGAAACAGCAAAGCTCCCTGAGAATAAATGCAGTTACGAATGCCAGGAATCCATAAACAGTCCTGGAGGCATGCACACTGTCCAAAGATCCAAACCAAAACGTGTAACTTCACGTCTGCACTCACTGAGTGTCTCCCAGCATCACACGCGGGGTCTGAGCCAGTTCCCAGCTGGGGAGGTCAGGAGAGAACTGTCTGGGGCAGGTTGTCCCACAGCTGCTGCTCTGCAGTCCCTTCTGCCTTGCTCGTGGCACAAAAGACACTGGTTTAACCAACCCCTAAATTCTTGTCCTGCAATGGCACCACCCAACAAAGAAACGAGGACCCACTGACCCACAGTTGGACTAGACGATCTCAGAGGCCTTTTCCAACCTAAACAATTCTATGATCCTCATGAAGACCCAAATCTTCTGTCAGTCTTCTGTCAGACGCTCCCCCAAATCCAAGGGTGCTTCTGAACACTTCACTGAACAGATGATACACAACAAAGCAGCCATTAAGGCTGCTCAGGTTCATATGACTGAGCCTAGAGAGAGCAAACAAAGACTTCACTGTGTCCCTCCAACCCAGGATGCACAGGATGATCTTCTTTAATGCAGTGGAACCACATAGACACAACCAGCTCTCCCAAAAAACCACCAGCTGCTCTCTGTGCACACAGAAAACCCTCACTCATGGGGGAGAAGATGCTTGCAAGGCAAAGATTTCTTTGCAAAGCAAGGTCGTTCAGGAAGGTCCTTAAGGGTTAAATTCCCTCGCTGTCTCCTCCTCCTCTTCTCCACCCACCTCCCTCCTCCCCTCTCCAGCAAAGGATCCTTGTGAAGGATCTGTATTCTGTATTCGATATGCACCAAGAGAGACTCTGGTCTGGCCTTTTTAATAAAGGGCAATTCCTCTGCATTCTCAGACGTCCCTTAAAAATCAAACTCTGATATTTCTGCCGTGTTATTACTGTGGTCTGTAGATGTCTTCAGACTGAGGAAAGCCATTTGCTCTGCAGGTGTGACCTGCTCCTGCGCTGCTGAACAGTTTCTCTCCGGTAAGAAAAGCCCCTCTAGAGAAACTGGTACTTGGAGCCAATTAATAGACCTCTTCCACCTTCTGTTTTGCCAGTTTTTGTTGGCAACTGCGCCCAGTCCCTGCGGCTGAGACCCCAGTTGTTGCAACGTGCCATACAGGAGTGAAACTGGGGAAACAGCGTGTGGAGCCTGGGGAAAAAGGAGGTGCCTGAAACACTGCTGGCCTGACTTTTTCCTAACCTGTGTGCCATTCTTAATGACGCACTTCATGATTCAGCTTTCACGGCGCCGCTAATTAACTCCAGAGAGCCTAAGAGCTGAGTGGCACCGAGGTAAATTTAACTCTGGAGTTGAGCACAATCCCCAGAATTACAAGCAGAGGAGAAGGGTGTTCCTGGAACCACGGGGAAGTGGGGAGTGAATACCTGGCTCCCCAAGACAAGACTGCTCAGCAGCACTTCTGGCCACAGGGCCAGCTCTGGTTAACCACAGAGAACCAGCTGGGACCCGGGATGAGAAAGAGCCATTCTGTAGAGCCCAAAGGTAAGGTTCAAGCTCTTCAGCATCCTGGCCAAAATCCTTATAGATGAAAAGACTGCATTAAGCTCCTCAAACTACTGCCTTAGAAAATCCTCCTTACTTCTCCAAGTAGACATAATGAAGCAGGGGAGGGAATTTAGGTCTGAATTAAGTTTAAATGCAGGGCTTGGAATCAAGGGACTTGTTTGGGTTTAGATTCACAGATTCTTATCTCTTCAGATGTGGTAGCCTGACCTCCTGCATCACCCAGGTCATGCAACTACATTTTTAAAAATTCTGTATTGAGCCCCTTACCTTCTGTTTGAGCTATGGAGTGTTTCTGAGGAAGACGTGCATTCTTGATTTGAAGAGATCAAACCATGGAGAATCCATCACATACCCTGATAAACTGTTCCAGAGTTTAATTACTCTCTCTGTTAAAAATTTGTACCTTATTTCCAATTTGAATTTTTCTGGCGTCCGTTTCTAGCCATTGGACCTTGTCATGCCTTGGAGAGCTCAATTAAAGAACGCTAAAGCATCAGATACCATTTCCATCTGTCAGTGCTTAAACACAGAAACCTCAGTAGCTGATTCTCAGGAGGTTTTTGGCAGGATTGGAACTATCAGCAGTAACTTTTCTGTCTGTCTTCAGAACTGACTTGGAAGCCAAGTAAAAATGTTGAATGCAATTGATTTATAATAATCAGTCATTCTTGAGCAAGCTGGGAACTAAATAGATCTGATTAGAAAAATCTCTAATGAATCGTGGTTTTATCAGGATTCACTCTTTTCTCCACTGAAATGTTTTACTGGAAGATTTCAGCTTCAAAGGATGGCATTGAAGGCTTTATTGCACCCTAGGAGCTGAGTGTGTCCCGGAGCCCAGACCCTGCGGCATTCACACCGAGAACCTCGCAGAGAGCCGGACATGTGATGTGGCTGCAACTGCAGAGAGTGATGGAAAAATGAAACTGCAGATCCACTGGGAGCTGGATCACAACTGAAACAATCATCTCTGCTGAGACTGCAGTGCGAATGAACCTGAACACACAGAATCCCAGAATGGTTTGGGTTGGAGAAGACCCTAAAGATCATCTTGTTCCAGCCCCTACCATGGACAGGGACACCTTCCACTATCCCAGGTTGCCCTGAGCCCGTCCAGCCTGGCCTTGGACACTTCCAGGGATCCAGGGGCAGCCACGGCTTCTCTGGGCAGCCTGTGCCAGGGCCTCATCACCCTTATAGGGAAGGATTTCTATCTAGCAGCTAATTTAAATCTCTCCTCTTTTCATTTAAAACTGTCCCCCCTTGCCCCATCACTACGTGCCTATCACTAGTTGCTCTCTTCCATCCCCAACGGCTCTGGAAGTTAACCCAAACTCATCCCTCAATAGTGTTGGAGGGTTTTCCTTCTCCCACATCCCACCTCCCTCCTTCCTCTCCCACGGAGCAAGTTTTTGACAAGCACCTGGAAAAAATAATCCTCAGGTTCAAACAAGTATCAAATGCCATCACCCCCAATGCAACGGGACCGGCACCCTCCTTGGCAACTGCCTGACAGCAAATGGTGATATTTTCACTCATGGGACCTCTTCTCTCTCTAAAGAGCCACAAACAAATTCTAGACAACAAAAACAAGCGTGGAGTGAGAGCCAGACACGACTCATGCCTGGATTTGAACGCATGCAGCAGTCAGTGCCGGCTGCCGAGAGAACTGCAGATGGATGGTTGGGAAAGTGGCGACTCGTGATGGAACCAGGCTGGCAATCTCATTTCTGGAGCTACCACCACGGCTCCTGCATGAGGGATGTTACTTCTCTGCTACTCCCACACGCTGCTCACGAGGCAGCTGTTGGGATGAACTATGCCTCCTGCAGAATGGCACTTGCCTGCTTGAGGCAATGGTACCATATTCTGCCACTGAATCAATTTGTCATATGACAGGCAGACAGAGTACTTGAATACGTCCAGAGCCCAGTGAATTTGGCTCTCTATGACAAGGGATATTTCCCCTATGCAAGCAGCCTCCATCATGATCAGGGAAAAAAGGAACCCAGTTTATATGCTAGACAAATATGTATTTGCTAGCCTGTCGGTAATTTATTACTTCAACCTGAGCTATTACTTCCTCCACTGCTTTTCTTATTTAGCCTGAAAGCTCAAGATAAAATCACAAAGAACAGGACTCTCAGGTGAGACTTTATGCAAGACTTCACAGCTGTATGGGCTTGGATAAATACTGCAGCAAATACTCGAAGTGTGTTCAATTCAGCTACAGACACTTTTTGTCGTGGTAAATGTTCAGAAAATGAAAACAGGTTACAAAGGTCGATTCTCTCCTACAAAACAGTAAATGCTCACCTAGGGGAGACTGATTCATACGTCTGACATTTGCTTCTATAAGGCCAGATCCAAAATGCTGCAGGGAGACTCAGGCAGGAGCTGAGAGGCATTTTGGAGGATGATAATTCATTAAGAATCCTGCTACAAAACCAGAGATGTATCCGGAAATGGAAAAGACCTCATGGGTTCCCCTGCCTTTCCTCTGGCCACCGCAGGATTGATCCCAAACCTTCATCTATCCACGGAAGGGAAACACTCCCTACAAGAGGCACTTCTGTGAACCAAGGGAACCCAGATGTTCTGCTGACCTCTGGGACATCCCAGCCCACCTTTGCCAGCTGCAAACTGGTACCTCTCTCACAGTCATGTTTTCCAAGCCCATGGACAAGAAATCAGACAGCAGGAGTTCAGGCTCTTTCCCCTCATTCTTCAGATCATCTGTCCCATAGATTCCTTTTTTTTGAGCCTATTTTTGACCCTTGGCCAACCTAATCTTTCTATTATCAGGAGGAAGTAGTGATAGTTTTTATTACATTTACCTGCCTTAGATTTATTGTACCCAGAAGGATGACTGTGTTTTCTATTAAGAAGTATCTTTATTGTGCCCTATCACTAAGAGAGGTATGCAGGTCCTGAAAGCTGTTCAGCCCAACCATCTGACACTTAATATTTTTCTTTGCTAAAAAAAGTGGCAGGAGGCCTTAAATTAGCAAAACTCCTAAGTATAAACGCAGCTTAAAAATACACGCTTAATTTCCATTTAAATCATGGGAAATTACAGCCCAATCCCAGCAGGCACCTCCAGTTTTTTACGGAGACATTTATAGATACATAATTACGGGTTAGCGGAATAAGCGCGCCTCAAAGCACGCGCCTGAACGTGGTGCTGAATCAAAGCTCCAACGCCCTCCACACCAACCCTGCAGCAAAACACGGCAGAGTTATTGGAAACACCCTTAGCAGCACCTTTACGTGCCAGTAAAACCCATTTTTAACGCTAGGAAATACCCTGTGTTATCTAACCCACTGCGTGACGAGACCTGCATTTGATCTTGCCTCTGCACGGAACGCAGGAGCACCAGCTCATAAACAAGTTAGGAAACACGTCGAACCGACAGCCCACAACTTACTTTCAACAAGCTCACCGATGTCAGCGCATGCGATAAAATTAGCCCGTTGGAGTCTGTGATTTTGGCGTGATTATCTGCTGATTGTGTTCTGCAAGTTGAGAGGGGTGGGCTTAGCGGCTCGCCGGGGGCTGCTGGCTGCCTGTCTTCCCACAAAATTTGCTCACAAGGCATCTAAAAATAACTTTATGGACAAATCTTCCTCTGAAGGGAGAGGCAGGGCAAAACAAAGGAGCATAGACAGCTTAACCCCTTCATGCCCAAATATCCGCACTTGTAATGAGGTAACCAGTACCCACACTAGTAGAAGGGAATCCTTTGGCACCTTTTTCATCAAGGACCCAAGGCCTAAACCCTGCTGTTTTTCTCATTTCCTCCAAACTCAGTTTCCTGTATCCTCACATCCGTATCCTCCCCCTGTCCCTACAGCACCTCACACATGGTCATTGCCTCTGTTCCACCAGCTGGATGCTTTCAATCCCACGTGGAGCTTTAGGGCTCTGCTACCACATAGCTGCTGGCTGAGAGTCCCCTGGTTTCCTGCCCAGAGGTGACAGGGTGTCCTGTCCTGGTGGCAGCACAGGCTCTGTGGTCAACGCAGATAACACCAGCAGAGCTTTGCCCAGCAGCTTTCCTGTGTCCAGCCTTCTCTGCCCTGCTTCTACTTCCCCAGCATCAGCTGCTGATTTCCACCCAACTCCTATTTTATGCAGAGGACACATCCATCCCAATTCTTTTCGAAGGCTGCGAGTTATCTCTGTCCTGGAGTACATGGGGGAAAACACGACAATGTTTATTGTCACGGGCACATGACAAGCACATGATCATTTTCACTCGCTCTCCCGATGGAGCAAATCCATCAAAAGAGTGAAATAAGCTAAGTGGATGAAACACAAGCAAAATTTTATCCACTAAGCAATTCTATTAGGTTACAGAGCAAGGGAGGTTATTGATTCAAAGAGCACAGCGTGAGGGACTAAATACTTATGAGCATCAAAGCCCCACTGCAGTCAATTACTGCTCGCAGCCAGCGGCTGGAGCTCCACATTAGGAAAGGAGGTGTTGCTCCAACAGCAGTGATTTGGTGGAAAACTGTGCTGTTAGTGCCAAATATAACAGAGCAAATATAAGGACTAGAGACAAGCGATCATACAGGGAACGCTTAAGCTCCTCAACAAACTCATTATGCTGCTGATGATAAGCAAGCCAGGAAGAAGCACAGAAACTCAAACACAGGCTGCACGCAGCACTGGCCTTTATACAGAGGCCAAACCCCCACTTTTTAACACAAAATCCATAAGAGACCAAGCTTATCCACTTCTTGGTCGTGTTTTCCATTGCAAGGCCATCTCCGTATTCAATCTGGTGAATTTTTATGTTAGTCTAAAGGCAACCAGCAACACAAACAGCTGTTAGGGTTGAAGTCTCCCTGACACAGCAGGTGGGTGACATCCACAGACAATACACAGGAAAAAGCACAATTACAAGGAGCAAAATACTGGCAAATTCCGAAATATAAGAGCAAGTCCCACGAGCAGCAGCAGAGAAGCAGTGTTAGAGGCAAATGCTGGAGCTAAACCTCAACAAGGATCCTAAACTTTAAAAATTCCTTCCTAGTGCCATGCAGACAAGATGTATTTCTTTAAAGGCTTAATTTTTGGAGATTGCTGAAAAGGAAATTAAGACATTTTCAAATCTCGTTCGCCTCAGCTGTCTTTTAAGCCAGAATGAAGAGATGAGCCAGGCCTATTATGCATTAAACCAAAAAAACACACTTGAAGGTCTCCTGATGTTTGTCCATCATTATGTTCCCACTCCTATCTAAGGCTGAGCTCCAAAAAAACCTCAGTTCTGCTGAGGGAAATGCACAATATTGCTGGCAGAATTGAAGGACCACTTCCCTTTTTCCACAGCAATCCCCCCTCTCTGTACAGCTCCTCTGTGGATAGATTAAATTATTTCTTAAAGCTAGTTTTTTTCTTCCAGTAGTGTCACCACTGTTTTCCACTAGAAGCAAATGCACATAAACACAAGTTCCAGGAGCTCAAGCTGATTTAACAAATCCCCCCGTTCTCCAATCCCATTATTCCTCAGCCAGGCTGGCTAATGTCAGCTTTCTGGAGTCAGAAGAAGCTGCCCCCTCCCCACAGTGTGGGACCCACTGGGAGCTTTGTTTTCAAAGTGTGTGGTTTGTATTCTTTTTAATCCTCAAATGCTAAAAATGAATTGAGGAACTAGGACAGCTGCTGGAGGCTGTGGTGAGGTGGTAATTTAGAAGGGTTTATGAAGCCAAGCACCCTGCCTTTTACAGAAAACATTGTATTCCACAGAGACATTTCAAAATAATAGGCTAGGATAGGTACAGCTCTAATATTTTCTCACATAAATTGTTTTCCTTCACCCTTTTTTTATTCTGTTGGCTGATGCCAAGGATTAAACGTGTCAGCATGTGGAAATCACGCAGACAAACCCTCAATAAACCATTTTCACCCAACCTGCAGATCATCATGTTTACATGTTTGGAATAGATCAAATTAGAGAGAAACTGAATATTTAAGGAACTCTCTAAAGATTCTTCCCATGGAGAGCGGGTGACCATAAAGGAGACAACTTGCACAGTCCTTCATTAACACCCTCACATGGTTCTGGGTCCCACCTGGTTTGATGCTACCCCCTTCCACATAAGCACATGTTTCCTGCCACAGCCTCACTGAGCACGGTGTGCACGACACATCCTGTCATCACCAAAGCATTCCTCATCCTCGTGGCATTCCAGGAGTCTGACACGTGCCAAGCGAATTGTCCTCCTGCTGGCAATTTCACAGCACGTAGGCCATGGGCTGCTCTTGATTTTCTCCTCTATTTCACTCACCCATCAATATCCAAAGTCCTTCTTCCCTCAAAACAAGTGTTTCATTTTATGTAAAAAGACCAAATCAACCTACTGATGGTTTGGTACCAATTCCACAGAACAATCCACTACGTGTATAAATTTATACTTCCATTAATCGATAATTACTCATAGACAAAATGAAGGAGCAGCTGTCTGGGCACATATGTTTAGCATCAGTTCATGACTATAAGCTAAATATACCTCCCATGGCTCCCAAAACCTCAAACAAAGAGCTCCTGTTCACTTGAGATGCACAGCCAGGGTCAGGTAAAGGTTATGAGTTATCCCTATCTCAAGGTTACTTACACAGAACATAAACTCCAGGATCAAGTTGCAGAGTCAGCAGCAATTGCTCACTCAAAGTCAATCACCTTCATCAGAGACCAAGCAAAAGCAGAGGCCTTTGGGTCTGCCCAGCTTCCAGGAGTGAACTTTGCTGTTATCAGCTTTCCTTCTCCAGGGAGCCTCCTTAGATGTCAGGTCTCCTACTGCCAGCCCTGTGCAGCAGACTCCAAACAGCATTGCTGTTAAAATTTCTTGGCATATTTTGGAGTAACTTCAAATTCAGCAGAGCAGGAGAAGCAAGGCCAGGTCCGTATGAGAGGTGTGAGAGGGCTGTGTGAAGGTCTGACTGCCCAGACATGGAGCAAGATGTTATTTCATGTCACTGTCCAAGGGAGTTGTGGGGCACAAGGACCACGGTCCACAGGACTTCTCTGGTAGACTCTCATTTAACAACCAGCACGCCACAAGGTGTGCTCAGCTCATCCTTCACCCCACAGGTTTGGCAATGAAGAACATCGTTGTCTTTCTGAAGGACAGCCAGGAAACCCAACAGACCAAACAGACCATGATTTTCATCTGTATTTAAAAAATTACATAGCCTGATAATCAGGCAGGATAAAAGTATAAAAGACATGTTATGCCTTAAATCTGTGCACTCAGTGAGGCAAATACTGAGATTTCAACTTGCAAGTACATTTTACAAACACAGGACTTCCCTTTAGGAATGTCCACCGAGATCTTGCTTGCCTTAAAGGCATTTCTTCTGAAGCACAGGCTTGAATGCACTGTCCAGATTCACAGTTCAAGCATCTGATGGGCTGCTCAGTATTTTGAAGATGATAATCCATCTTAAAATGCTCACACCCTCACAAGAGAGCAAAGCACACATTTGGAAGAAGCCCCATTCCCATCTGCCTGCAGACTGCTCTTAGCAGCATGAGCTCTTGGTGAACTCCTTGCCCGTCTCACGGGAGAACTGCGAGGCTCAGGTCTGGATTATCTGCAAAGTGCTTTGAAACTCTTCTATCAAAGCTTTAAATAAATACCAAGTACTGTTATTTTATTACTGGCACAGGTAGCCCAGAGAGGCTGTGGGTGTCCTGGGAACATCCAAGACCAGGATGGACAAGACTCTGAGCAACCTGGTCCAGTTGAAGATGTCCCTGCTCATTGCAAGGGAATTGGAATGAGGTGACCTTTAAGGTCTCTTCCAACACAAACTATTCTGTGATTACCTGATACCTTCCCTCTGCTGTCAGCCAGGACTCTCCACATCCCACATTTTCTGTGTCAAAGGGAGAACCCTTTCCTCCCTTACTAGATTACTCTGACTTCTTTGCTTAAATAAACACTCACCAGCTTTTATGTGGCTGTAGGACCTGCTCAACAACATCCCAGCTGCTCCAGGCAGCCTGGAGCACCCCCAGCTGTCCCTGGCTCCCTCCCAGTGTCAGGAGCAGAGAGGGGGAACAGCTCCTGCTAATGCAGTGTTTCATCCTGCAAGGAAAACAAAAGCTGCACCTGCCAAAGGTTTTGTGCCCCTGGCCTGAGAAACACATCCCAGCAAAGGCTGGAGGAGCCACCGAAGGGTCAAGATCATCTGGTGCCTTCACCTGCCCCATGCACTGCATTTCCCTTTCATTCTGTCCCTCCCTTTTTACAGTGGTAGGTGGGAAAACAGAAGAACAATCTCACACTGACATCAGAAGCCATCAATCATCTGCTAAAAACAGCTGAATAATAGAACAAAAGGGAGAAAGAGAGAGAGAGAAAAGGGTCAGGGCTGCTCCTTAAGTATGAAAATGCCTGTCCTGGTGAAATACACTGTAAATTAGTCTGAGACAAGGGAATTTGGAGCCAGCAGGATCCCCAAAGATCACTTAATATCAACTCCAGAAACATTACGCTAATGGATTTTTAAATATGATTTACAGGATGCTCTATCTGGGAGCATCGAGTGGATGGAGGGAAAGGAAGAGCTGACCTGGCATGAGTGATGTGCTTTGGGAAGGCAGGTGCTGCCTCCCTGCTGCAGGAGCCGAAGTTGGGTGGCAAAGGAAGGGAAGCACTCTGAGGGCAGCACAGCTTGAAGGTGGGTGGCCACCTCTGCACTTTGGAAATGCCACTCAGAGCACCCAGTTTGCAAAGCAGAGCAGTGGGGATTTAGGCACACACTTCCCATCAATGAACACAGCTTGAATATTTGGAAACATGCACCCCATGGAGTTTTAATGGCCTGGATCCCCCTACATAGCCTAACCTCAAAGGACAAAGTCCCAGACTTCTTTTGGGGTGCATGGGATTGAACCGCAGACACCTCTGTGTAGGGATGCAATTGTCCACGTGCTTCTGTGCACCCTGAAAAAAACCCAGCTTTTCTCCAGGACAAAAACCTCCTAATTACATTAAACATCTCTATCAGGATGAATCTCAAGTGGTTCAAAAGGGGAAGACAAAGCCCATCCACAGGGACCCTTAGGTTGTACAGACCCCTTTGAAAATGCCTCTGCATAGCCTGAATCCCCTCCCAGGCATGGAGGAAAATCCCCTCCCAGCAGCACAAGGTGTTCCTTCACCAGCATGAGCAGACATTTTTGCATGGAGAGCAAACAAGCTGCTGCCCACGACAAGAGCCCAGCCAAGGGTGATGCAGGGCTGTCAGCAGAGCAGAGCAGAGTGAGGGTGTCCAGCCCTCTGTCCCCCCATGCCAAGGACAAACCAGTGGCTCCAGCTGTGGAGGGACAGACCCAGCAAAGCCCTTGAGCAGACACTTCAGTTTCAGTATGTTGGGAACTGCCCCCTGGCCAGCAAAGCACTTACATGTGAGAAGGAAAGGAGACTGGCAACAACTGGAATTAAACACTGGTGAACATGGCCATGATGCTGTCATTCTGGTAATTTTCACCTGCCCAGGCTTCTTTTTTTCATAGTTCCTTTTTTAATTAAAATGTCCCTCTAGAGAGAAAATAAATACTTGCTCAGCTTAATGCTCTGTTTCTAATCTGGGTCGATTAAGAGGGTAACCAAATAAAACAAACACAAATAACTCCTCTGTAACAATCTCCTATAGCATCATCATGTGATTCTGACAATGTACTTCAAATTATTAACAACTCTTAGCAGCTCTATTCATCATCATCTTCAGTGTCGAGATACATCAAGAATCAAGTGAGCTTTTAATGAGCTCTCAGACTGAAAGAGAAAAGGAAATATATACCCAGTGCTTAGTACTTTAATGATCACCTAATTCCTTTTATTGTATCTCCTGTTATGATTTATGAATTAGGCAGAAAGAACAGAGACATTTGAAAAACCCTTGTGTACACAATATCCAAAATAAGGCAAACTCTCATTTATACAGATTGACTATGTCTGGATTTTATGTATAACATTGGATCTTCGTGCTGACGTTTGTTTCTCCTTATAAGCCCAAGATGTTCTCACTGCACGAGTCACTGTGTAATTATGGATTTGTCATATTGATTTAAACTCCCACAGCCCATGGGCCCGCCTGCTCGCCTTTGTGTTTTATACCAGCACAAAGAAAACAGCTCAGAAAGGTGGTTCTTTGGCCCCGGGGGTATTAATGAGCTGTTCCTTACGGGCTCTGCCTCTCTCCCTCGCTGACCTCAGCTCACGCTCCCCCCTCAGTGAAATGATTTCCATCTGTTGGCAGCACAGGGGACAAGAGGCGCTGGACATTTCACAAATGCAGCTGACCCCTCTGACCCTCTCGGTGTAAGCACTTAAAAGTTGCTCTCACTTTTTATTTACCCCGCAGTCATATCCCATGAATAAAGGGGAACAATTTCCTTTCTGCGGCAGCGGCTACCCCTCAGCTAGGTGGATATTCCCTGCAGATGCCTGTTGCAGGGTTTAAGGAGTGATTGGCGATTTCTCAGTGTCCTTCTGGAGACCCTGCAAAGAGCCTGGAGCTGCAGTGCGGCACCACGCTGGGCTCTGTGTAATACCAGGGCTCAGGAATCCATCACAGGGAATAAAACAAAGAGCCAAAGCCTTAGCTCGACACCCATCTGAAATAAAATCTTCCTAAAGAATAACAGAGACTGACTCTTCGTGGACATGCTGGAATCCAGGGAGTAGATGTGTGGTGGGCAGGGGGAAGCCCAGGGCTGTGTGTGCTGCAGGCAGCACTCGTGCAGAAAGCTGATCCCTTGGCCAGGAAATCTGCCCCCGTGTCCTCCTGACTTGGGGAGAGCAAAAGCAGGGGAATGGCCACCCCCAAGATGTCTCTGGAGAGATCTTCCTCAACAAACATCTCTGTGGCTCCCAAAACCTACAGGCAAAGCAAGCATGCCCAGCACCCACACAAGCTCCCTCAGCCGCTCACACCCAGCATCACCCCAGCCTTCACCTGGGGACAGGGTGGGATCTCTATCCAGCATTAGCTTGTTGGAGGCTTGTTTTGAATTTTCCCTCTCCTGGACCGGCAGGGGTTAATGCTCACATGGGGTTGGGAAGAGGAACAGGGACCCCAAGCCCGTGGCCACCCTGTGCCAGGTGTCAGGAGCAGCTGCTGAGGGAGCACGCAAAGAGAAAGGCGTCGGACTGCGCACACAGGAGCTGCCCCACTGCGCCTCCCCCTGCCTTTGAGCCCTTGCTCCTGTGTCCTGTCCCCTCCCGGCACACCTCCTTCACTCCTGGCTACTTCCACAGCCATTCCAGCCATCCTGGAGCAGCCTAAAGCTGGAAAATGAACATGTGACATCGAGGGACGCTTTCGTTTTGGATCAGGATGCTGAGCACACCGAGCTCTGGGCAGTGTGGCAGTAGCACAAGCCTTGGGCAGTGGCCCTCGCCTTCTGAGCTGCTTTTTACTAACTAACACAATTTTTACATTCCTATGTAAGCCACGTTTATCTGTCATGTGTTTTTCAAACGGCCTGGACGTAACAGCAAGTGTCCTTCCATCTTCACCTTCCAAATACCAGCTCCAGCAAACGTTCTAGAATGGCTTTTTCCTTGCCAACCAAGCACTATAATTCCTCCAAAATTCAGTCCAGCACCTTCCTAAGTGCAGTTGTACTCTTCTTATCAGGAAGAACCTGCCCACCACTAAAATCTGTTACAGCTTCAAGCCTAAAGGTACATTTCAAAGTGCTTTATGTGGGTCATTTTTATCTGAGCCCTTCTGTGGTACCCAGCAATGAGGGAAATGTTTCCCACTGCTTCCATTCCTTCTGTTTCACCCGGTGTTTTTTCACAGCTCTCAGATTCCTTGCTGCGAATATTCTCTGAAAGCAGTAAAATGTAAATAAAAGCACAGACTTTGCTGATTGTGCAGGAATCAAACACCACCTGAAACACCTCTGAAGTAATAGGTGCATCCAGAAGTCCCAACCCAAAATGGAGCTCTCTGAGACAGACATGTCAGCTGGATGGAGTTTGGACGTAATCCCTGGGAAAGCACCAAGGCAAATCTGTAGGACTGTTCAAAGTGATCAGCTCTCCTGGCACTGCTCTCACGTGAAAAATTTGGAAAGATATATTGATGCCTGGTAATCAGCCAACTCAATGAAAGGAATCTGTTCAAGAGAAGAGGAACATGAAGTATTGCAACTACCACAGCTTCCCTCTGATGGTCAAGCATAATTCAAGACATGTGAAATAAATGATAGAAGCAAAACTAATGCCACCATCAGCTGGTTCCTGAGATGAAAAAGACACCTATGGGGAAATTAAAACCATCCTTCACATCACTGACAGAACAGAGTTTCAGCAGCCATTGGTTGTGCTTTTCACAGGCTGCTCAAAACACCCAATGCATCCCTCTCTGCCATTAGATAAAGGAGCTCCAGAGCATCTCGCCAAATTCACTGTGATTTTATCATCAACAGAAGCCACCCCCACGAAGAGCAGCAGTGAACAAGTGGGTTTGTACGGGGTAGAGGTGACACACACGTTCTGCCACCCAGCCTCTGCAGCGTGCACAGCAAATTTATCCTACAACAACCCCGGGTAAAGTGGAAGCAGCTGGTGATTGCCCTGGCAGACACCTATTAACCTACATCATACACAGCAATGACAGCCGTAGCTCATTGCTACAACCCTCAGAAATACCAGTGTTAGTGTCCATAAAAAAAAAAAACCACCCCAAACAAATAAATAAGGCTGTTGATGAGTATGGGCTACCCTCGAGCACGGTGAAAACAGGTGTGTGTGTGTGGATGTGGATGCAAGCTGTCAATATATTAAAGGAACTGATGACTTTGATTATATGGGACCACAGACATCAGACCAAAGAGGCAGTTCCCAAAAAATCCAGAGATCGTTAGGAACAGCTTCCTTAGCTGTGGCCTCCCTCCCGAAAATGTGAAATAACTGTGGAGTCTCGAAATATTTAAGGCTTGGATGAAAAGTTTAATTTTTCCCTTAGCAATTTACGGATATGAATCATGGGGAAAGAATGCTGCTGACGGGGAGAAAAAACTGAAGCCTTAGTGACGTGGTCCTGACATATCTTTTAGATTGAAAGGAAGATGAATGCTGATGCTAGAAATATTACTGGAGAACAAGCAGACTCTGCTGTCAGAAATCAATAGATACAGACTTATGTACTTTGGTCACATCAGACACTGAGATGAAAATAAACCTCAAGAAAGTAATTACGGGAGGGAAAGCGGGGGATCACTGCGGAAGGAAATGAGCAGTGGGAAGATGGAGGGGGCAGCACTGCAAGGGATGTCCACACATGGAGGAAAGGACTGTGCTTTGCTCAGCTCCCTTTGCTCAGTGCAGCCATGAGACAACCAGAAAAAAGACAGTCGTGGCTGGGAGGGGAAGGAAGGCAGAGTAGAGAGAGCAAGCAAACAAGGTGAGAAAAGGAAAGGTTGCAATACGTTCTGTGTCCACTTAAAACAAGATTTTTGTGCTTTATCCCGTGTAAATTTGTTCTTTAACCCTTTCCAGAGGTCCATCATAACCCTTTCCTTTCTGCGACTTCGCAGGAAAGGAGGGGGGAAAACCAAAGGTTTTAATTTTGTACGAGCCCTTTCCCACACCCCTCCTACCCTACCACCAGCACACACAACAGGCGACCACCAGCACAAGGTCTGTCTGTGCAGAACTGATCAGACTGTGTGGGATGTCCAGACTTGAACTGGCCTTCAGAGAAAGTCTTCAAGAGTCTCCACCCCATGCACAGGCAGGGATCAAACACACACACAGCTACACCCCCGGAGATTTGCACTCCAAAACCTGAGAGGAAAAAGCCAGAACAAGTCTTCATCTTGCTAGAGAGAGCAGGTTTGATGTGCCTGTTTGTGTCTGCAGGCCTCTGTGTGTGCACAGACCCACCTGAGATGCACGACCAGTCTGTGCACACACTTGGAGCGACGCGTGGCACCCAAAGCTCTCACCAACGCGAGCCAGTTCCTCCTGCTTTTCCTCCCATCCCTTCCCCTGCCCACTCCACAGCACCACTGCAGGTCTCTCCACCTTCCTTCAAACCCATCCCTGATTTTTTCCCAGTTCAGTCTCCCACATCATCCGTGGCTGTGGGGATGGAGCAGATCCCAAGTTGTGCAGGGCCACCCCGGGCACGGGGATCTGCAGTGGGGCTGTCGCAAAACCGCGCCTGCACAACAGGCAGCAGCTCCTCATATATTTTCAGAGATGAAATCTCTGACACAGGCTCTTAAAACTGTGATTTAAAAGCGTGGTCAACAGCACAAGTGGCAGAGAGAGGAACCTAATCCATCTGAGGCAACTGCCACTTCCAGGAGCTGCTGCTTGGAAAGGAAAAGGAGACCATGAGCCCAAACAGCATTTCCAGATCTCTGCTGCCTCCAGACCCCTGCTAGGACCAGCTTTGTGGGAAGCATCAAGTACCCACTTGCCTAAAATCCACCCTCTGCTGGGAGCTGTCAAGCACCAAAATATTTTGACAGGAATCCAAATCCTTTTCACGACAAAGGAAAACAAGAAGGAATTTGCAAGGCTGAGAGTGTGGAATTAGAAGATGCGTGCACGGAACACACACCTCAGACTGACTGAGCTGGTGTATCTCATGCAGAAGGTGATTTCTGGAGCTCCCGTGGGAAGGTGGAGATTACTGATAAGACACTCTATCCAAACCACATTTTTTTTACATCAGCCACTCATTCCAGACAAGCCTGAAGAAGTCAACGCTAAAATTCATGTAGTCAAGGTCTGGTTTGCTCTTTCCAAATACTTAGGGATTATCTTTGCAAGCACCAAGAATAGCTCTAACCACTGATAACTCCTCCAAGGTACACAGCTGAGCCCTAACACTCCTCCTCTGCACAAAACCCAAACAGAACCGTCTCCCTGGGCTGCTGTTCCATTCTGCACTCTGTTTCACCCATGAAAACCATCCTAAAATGGTACTCACAATCTAATCAAACAGCAGATAACGCCTCAGACTTCACTGGGATTAATTCTGATTTCTTCTGGCTAGAGTGTGTGCAAATAACATCAATTTCTTAAATCAAGAAAATAATTGAAGGTAAGACTGAGCCAAGTCCCAAGCCATGAGGTCAGGGAGGGGATGTCTGTTTCCACAGGGCCTTTGATCTTTGCTGCTTGACCTTGCTTTTGGAAACCTTGGGGAGGTCAGGGAAATTGTTTGGGGAGCCCCACAGCCTATTGATTTCTTCACAAGGGGGAGGCCATAGGCATTGTCATGGTAATGGCAGACCCCCAAAGGCTTGTTAGGTGTTCCACCCCTCTGAGATGTGCACAGGCAAGGGCACGCCTGGCTCCTTTGGAGGCCAACAAGCTGCCAATCAGTTCCACCCCATGAAAACCAAGGTGAATGTGAGGAGACCTCGCCACCTGTATTATAATCTGCAGCTGTACTGAAATGTTCCTGGCAGGGCTGATACTTTAATGTTTAATTTACTTGAACTAATGTGTCACAAAATTCCCATCTACACTGAAAATTCTAATGAACCTTTGGGTGGACGAAGAGACCTCCAAACTTTGATCCTTTCCATCACTGCATTTTAAAACAAGCGGCTCCTTAAGAAGGTTAAGGAAGCAATAATAAAGACCTTTTAGTGTGCATACATGATCATTCCATACTGATGCACTTCACCTTTAATAATATTGTATTAAATTTTATTGTAACCTTGCTGACATTTACTGCGAGGGAAAGTGCATAAGCTTAACAGCCTTATAAAATACAGCCCAGTAATGTACCTATAAAGCATAATATTTCTATACCAACGATGAGCTATTGCAATTGCATCCAATTTAGGGGCTCGTTATTAACGAGAGCAATCACCTTCTCAGTCACATGCTCTGAAACACAGCCTGGTGTGTCGATGCCATTCCACATTTTACAAGGCAGCTGCTCCAATTTCGCTCAGAGGTACAATGATCTGACAGTGGAAATTCTCTTCTCATTATGAATTAGCTGCAGAACGCACCTGGTGATGGAGGGGGTGAGTCCTCATGCACATCGCCGTGACTCTGGTTTATCCAAAGGAGGGAAATTAGTTTGCACTACCTGAGATCGGGGTCATTTAAGCTGACGTGACTCCCTCCACTCCCAAAGACAACCTTTCACTAAAAACCTCTTCTGGTATCAAATATTAGACTTTGGTGGAATTTAAGTTGGACTTTGGTGGAATTTAAGCACCTCCCTTCACAAAAGCTCATCTGAAGGTCCCTGCATCCACAACCACGTGTTCCTACAAGCCCTTAAAACTCTCCAGTAAGTGGCCTGTCCATTTTCTGACAGAAGCTCCCAGGCTTTCCCAGACCATTCTGATGGGCCAAGGACCATCAGGGATCCAGAGACCTGGCAAAAAAATACCTTAACTGTCCTTATAATCCCAAAAGAGGTCTCCTAAGCAAGTCCTCTGGATCGTTCCCAAAGGCACTGAAGACAAGGTGATGCTTAAAGTCAGAACTGTTGCTCTTATTAAAGAAAAGATGGACAAGGATACAAATTTCAGCACAAGCAACAGGCTCAGTTGCCACCTCCAATCAGCATAACTTGTCTTTTCTTCAACAACCCTTTCAAATCTGAGCAAAACTCGGTGCTTTCACTGTCAAGCTGCAGATCTGCATCATTCAAACACAAAATCCTGGTGCTTCCTGAAGGGCACGACTTTGAAATAGGCAGAAGGGGAACTCATCCACACCTGAAAACACCCACAAGCTTTGTGACTGTGGATTCCACATCTCCTTCAGCTGCACGAAGACGAAGCACAACAAAGAGACAACAGGACAAGACCCTACAAGATGTGAGGGGTGCCCCTGGCATGACCCAAATTCAGAATGTCTGAGGACCTCTATCACGTGGCAAACTCCCAGTGCAATGACGTCCTCAAGAGCAGCCGGGGATTTTCTGAGCTGCCAAGGTGACACAGCCTCAAAGCCATCAGCTGCTGCTCAGCAGGATGAGACAAACACAGCTGGTACCTGGAAGAGATTAATTCAAGGAGTCATCTTGGCTGGAAGACAGGCAAAGATGTGGAGACACTGTGTATGTGGTGTAAAGAAAATAAGTAGTGCATTTTCTTCGAGCATTAAGCTGTAATGGCTGTCAAGGGGGATTACCGATATTGTTATGCCAGTGTCAGCACATGTTGTAGAACAGCTATATTCTGAATTTCCATACTTGCTTCATTTAATGTTCAGATAATCTGGCAAATGAAAGACGAGCCTCCAAGACTCTTCCCCCCCTCCCTTCACTATTTAAAAAAATCATTCTATTAAGAATGTTAAATTCTTGGGAGCAAGAGCTGGCGTACATGGAGGGCACATACTAATCTCATTTATGCTGAGATTTGCTTTCTGTTAAGCAACAGAAAAACAGCTAATCAAGCATAATTCAATAATACATCATCTGCAGATGCAAAGACTCAGAAGATTGGTATGGAGCATTGCCCATTCCAACTGATGATCTGGGCCAGGTGCAATTAATTGCACATGGGGTGTGGGTGCACACCTCAATTCCTCCTCTGATGGCTCCTCCTCAGCTTTGGGCTCACTGGAATCTGGGACAGCTGCCAGCACATGACTGAATGGGATCTGTGCTTCTCTACATGCGTCACTGGTCTGTGGCAGCCAGGAGAGCCCACGTCCCTGGCCCAGCTGCCACTGTCCCCACTGCCCAGTGTCACCAGAGGCACCCATTGCTCGAGGAAAATGTCAGGTGGAATCTGGGACCAGCTGGTGACACTGGCATGTCCTCTGCATCGCACCACAGAGCACCTCCAGACATCCTCAGAACAGCTCCCTGCTCTTTGCAGAACGCCACAGAAGGCAGAGCATGGCCTGCTCATCCCCTGCTGGGTGGGTCAGCGTGCCCTTGCCCATTTCCATGCTCACAGCCACCACCCAACAGGAGCTCAGGAGAAGGCACCCACCCGTTCTTGACGTGGGCCATGCCATGAGGGGAAAGGGTCCCTGTGTCAACAGCCCAGGCACCCCCCTGCAAACAGAGCATCGCATTGGCCCCGAGCCCCAGAGCTGCTGCCAACACCCCACGAGGCAGCCCTGAGTCCCAGTTCTGCTGCAGCTGAAACACGGGCAGCATTTCACACCCACGGCAAATCTTGCATCACACTACACTCCTCGGAGCTGTCTGGAGGAAGCAGTTTTGTTTCGTGGATGATTTCGATACTCCTTTTCTTTGTTTCATTCAGATTCGAGCAAAAACGAAAAGTGTTTGAAATTCCCTACCTAAAAGAGCAGAGTTGTAGTCCAGGGGGAGCTGCTGGGTACTGGAGACAGACTCGTGGAGCCCTGGGCTCCTTGTCAGAGACACTGTGCCAAGAACTGACAAAGAGGTCCCTTCAAACCTCTGAAATCAAAAACATCCTCGCTAAATAGTCTGTTTGGCAAACTGGCAAATTCTATCCTCCAAATACTTTTTCAGTGTTACTATTATGCAACTTCATGGATCACAACGTCACACAATAGGGCAAAAGCCTCACATTCCAGAGTAACTTGCAAGAGTCCAGGTTACACCTCTTGCCAACGCTTCCTCTGACTAATATCTGATGGATAAGGAAAAATAAAACATTTTGGGAGGTTGGAGGGTTTAGAATGGAAAACCTAGCAATACTAATAGACAGAGGAGCAGAGAGAGTGCTGTGCATGAGGACCACAGGCAGACACACCGAATGAAACACACACAAACAGGAGAGAGGCCAAGAGATATTTCTCTTTGTTCTCCATGCCCTGTTCTGCTGTTAAGGCTCTGTGCTAATTTCCATGGAATCTCTACAGGACATTTGTAAACACACATGAAACGCAGCCAGCTCTGCAGTCACTGCTGCCTTGGACTATTAAGTACAATATTCAGCTCAGCCAGATGCCACCAGAAGTTTGCCAAGCCCATAAAACAAGCTTGATCACATACTTTGGAAAACGAGGACGTGAAGCCGTTTTGGAAGAGTTTACATGTATGTTTGTGCATCCATTTCCTTCCATCTGGCAAATTCCCTCCCAAGGCAGCGAGATGAAGCCCAAGGGAGGAAGCAGTTGTGTCCAGTCACCTCTCAGCAACACCCTTCCGAAAGAGGATTGCCATGAGGCCCCCTCAGCCAGAGCACAGCCTGCTGCTCGTGGCACAGAGGATTCCAGAAGACGCTGCTGATGCTGTTGATGGCCCACAAGGGAAAACAGGACCCTCTGCTCTCTGCTGGGTGCAGACCTCAAGCGTAGCTGGCTCCAGAGTAGTGCAGAGGCAGCTCTGCAGCTTTTCAAGGTGCTAAAACCCCAATTTCCAGACATAGCACACTTCAAGCCTTTCTCCACCCTTAAGGCAGTGGGTCCTCGTCCCATGACCAGCAGATCCCTGTCCCATGGCCAGCAGATCCCTGTCCCACAGCCAGCAGATGTTTGTCCCATGAGCAGCCATCGTGCAGAGGAGCTCTGGGGTGACCTGGCCAGGGGCTGTGCTCACGTGTTCCTCTCACAAAATAACCAGGGAGTTGGTTGCTAGGCCCCAAGTTTATCCACAAGGCTGGAAGCCTGAGATGCTGGGCCCTGCCCAGAGCCAGAACACGTGTTTGTGGGATATACAAAGTGCTTGAAATAGAGGCCACAGAGGACCCATTAGAAATTCAATATTAGCTTTGTAAAATTGCTAATAATTAGCTACAGCTCTTTTCTCCACCACGGCAGCTGGTGACACGAAAGTGATTAAGTTTCTAATGAATAGATTAGGGTTACTGAATATATTAAATAACAAGGTTTTTAATCAACTGTTTATTGATTCCAGCAAGACAGTTCTGACGGCAAAAAAACCACTGGGTAGCAGTGGAATTTATTTATGGGCTAGTGTTCTACTTCAGAAATAATTAAAAATAGATTATTTTTCACCAAATCTAGAGCTTTTTTCTCTTTGAGGCAGGTCAATATGGATTAAATTAACTGCAAATAATAAATTAAGAGAGAATTGAAAGCTAAATTCAGAGCAGAGAGGTGCTCGAAGCTTGGCAGTCAATCTTTGTTTGCAGTTGTTGGGGCAGAACCAGCCACATATTTATTGCCTGGCTGCAGCCAGGAGAGACAAAAAAGGTTGGACATCTTGGGCAAAGGGTTTCTGAGGCACCACCCCTGTTGTCCATTCTTATGGGAAGGATCCATAAGGATCCTATCCCAAAAGCCATCTGGGGATAGAACGGTGTTAACTAACCAGAAAGCAAACTTTTATTTGCTTACTCAGTTCACTGGGTGAAGCTCCAGCCAGGTGAGCTCCCCCAGGAAATTCCTGTGGAGCCAAGCAACAGTCTGGAGCCCTGACTCTTCTTTTAGGATTAAGACAGCAGTCCCACCTCGTAGCCTGGTGCTCGGGGTACAGCCGACAAAGCCCCGTGGAAAAACAGCTTTTCAGCTTGGCTGCATCCCTGATCAGGTGTCAGGGGCTGTGTGCTGCAAAGCAAAGGATGGTCTGGGGGGGGTCACTCACAGCTGGAAAGTGCTCTCTGACCATCAACAGCAGCTTCCTGCTGAAAAGCTGTGAACCTGCCAGCGACATCCCGAGCCCCAGCCCTCGGAAACGAAGCTCAGGAGCAATTTCTCTCTGCTCATCAGAGACTTTCCCAGCGCAGCTCACTGATCTCCAAAACCAGCACATTCCACATTCTCTTTAAGCAATTTCCATTTCTGCTCCTGTCGGGTTCAGAGGGCCACGGCTGCATCCCTTCATGCAACAGGATCCAGGATGTTCTGCAGTTTTAAATACTCACAGTGGAAACCGTAGGAAAAAGAAGAAATCTTTAGGAGCTCTGACCTTTTCCATGGCTCCAAAGGACTGAACAACTTTCTGCCAATATGTATAGCTACCTTGGGGTCTATTATTTTATTAAAGCATATTTGAAGTCCTCAGTGGCATAAGCAAACCCATAATTTGTATATATACAGTGCCTATGCATACGGAGCCATTTACAGAGCTAATCTTTCTAGCCTTGATAGTTTCGAATGTAGAAGACCTTTAGTCTGGCATTGAACCAAAGCCAAAAGCTTCATGTGCTCTTTGAACCAGCGTAGCACAGAGAAGATGTTTTCCTTTGGAGCCTTAGTGGAAGCAGGATTTCATGGAAGGTTTTGCTCTCAAAATGGCATCTGTCTGAAGGGTTTGGATTAGTGTGAGCAGCACCTGTAAAAAAAGGTGTGCAGAGGGGCTGTTGAGGTCATCGAAGGGCCATGATAAATCAGATTTGTCTGTGGGGAGCTGCAGAGTTACCACTGCTGCACATGGGATGTGGGTTGGCATTTGGAGACGGAGCAGGTGAAAACAGGACGGACCCACAGGGCCCACAGCCATGCCCTGGGAGGGCTGCAATCCCCTCCTCCCTCCTGTTCCGACCGGCTGCTAAGTCTTCTTTCCCTCAAGAAAATTATCATACAGGGAAAGTAAAACCCAGCTGGCTTCCCTAGCAGCTCTCCTGGCACTAATGTCACAGTTTTAAGGCCAATGAGATGTGATTTGCAATTTTAATATCGAGACTAATACCAACACTGCAATTACACATTTATACCATGTAACCAAGTATCTAGTCCTAGAAAGTTAGACACAAGGATCATCTACATCCCAAAGCTCTAATGCAATTCCTTCAAGTTTCTCCTTTTTTTCATTCTGCTGTCGGTCTCTCAGCTTTTAAATACAGAAAGGGTGGCCCTTTGGAGGAAGGGAGAAACTCTGGAGCAAGGCCTGCCAACAGGGATTCCCTGAGGGATCCAGGGACGTCCCTGGCTTGTGCCCCAATCTCAGATACACCCTGGACAGGGGAAGCTGGAGAGGTAATTTAGAGCATATTTTCCACACCACAACCAAAAGGTTGACCTGCAGCTAACACCCAAGTGTGGAGAGCAGAACAACTTCATCAGAAAAGAGAACAAACCCCAGAGGAGGAGCCAGCATCTCCTCTGTGTACCAGGAGTGTTGCAGGAAGCAAGTCCCAGTTGGCATCGTAATTCCCAGCTGGCATCAGCAGCACTGTGAAATAAATGGAGGTGCCTTCAAGGCATCCTTTTCCATCACAGCATCAGCCTGTTTTTTCCCTCTCCATCATACAGCTGCTTCTCTCAGCACACAGCTTCTTGAGCTAAGCTGCCAGCTGGGAGAGCCGTCTTTTGCAGAGGTGGCTGGAAAATCAGCAGCAGAGGCATGTGGAGACCCCACGTCCCAGTGTGGAAAGAGTCCCCAGCACGTTCCAGCAGGACCCAACCATGCTGGCACCTGACTGCACCTTTCTGTTCAGTCCCTGAACTGTGTGGGGGCCCAGGGAGTGGGTCTGTAGGAGATGGGGATGCGTGGCAGGAGGGCACACGAGCTCTGGAGTCAGTCTCTGAGGTTGTGGGGTCACTCCTAGAAGCCACTAAGCCTAGAGCTGAGCTTAGCAGGACCAGGTTAGATGTCAAAGGTGCACCACAGGAACCAGCATGAAAACCCTCCCTGATCATTACCCCCTCTTCCTTTCTTTCACCGCTCCCATTTGATGAGTTCCTGGAAAGTGCAAGGTCAAAGATGAAGAAAGCAGTAAATACTTCCAGGGAGACACTGCAGGGAGGTGGCAGGGCAGAGAGACCACTGAGAACAAATCCACCCTGGGCGTTTTCACCATCTGGAGCAGCATTCCCTCAAAATACACTCCTTGGGGGGATTACCCCGTCACCTTCAAGCTCAAATTACAATTTATAAAGAAACTACAGGAAAATATCATGTCAAAGCTCTGCAGAGAAGGAAAGCGTCACCGGGCTGCCCCAGGATAATCTCCTGCTCTGCCTTTTCCTCCCCTCTGTGCAGCATCAGAAAGGTACCAGGCATTCATCCACAGCCACATCCCACCACCAATCCACCTGGGTGCCCATCCTTGCTCCAAGGAGCTGCAGTTGCACAGAGCCAAGGAGGAGTGCTCGAGGCTGCCCTTATTGCACCTCATCTGCATGAATCCCTGAGAGCTGCTGGGAATTTGAGATTTGCCAGCATTTCCCATCTCACATTTCCCACCAGAAATCCCTCCAGCAGGTGAGATGCTGTAATAGGTACTGCTCAGCAAGCTAATTAAATGTATTTACAATATTTTATAATATATATATATTATATATATATAATATATATTATATATATACTATAAAATATTATAATATATAATATAATATATATTATATT
>VXAD01003666.1:1144296-1350058 GCA_013399195.1 Dicrurus megarhynchus | reverse complement strand
ATATATTGTAATATAATATATTATATATATTATTATATATATATTATAATATATAATATATTATAGTATGTAATTGTCAGAAAGATAATTGACACATTAGGACTCCGAGATGTGCATTTGGCCCTTTTGCAGTTTATGCCTCGTGGCGTGGCAGCTGCAGGGGTGGCAAACAGGCAGCACTGAACACCACTGCAGGTGTGTCACCTTCCCTCCCCACACCAGAAGTTCTACCTGCCTGGAAAGCTGGTTTAACATGGCACAAAGGAGCCCACTTAGCCCTTATCATTCCCACCCGCAGCTGAAGTCGTGACCACCCTAAATACTTTTATAATCTGCAAAAATCTGTCACTTCACCCTGCATTTTGGTCACAGGGAACTCCACTAGTGGCCATTCTCCAGCAAGAAGACTGACCATTTGTTCTTTAGCCAGATCAAGCCCAGGGAAGGACATGGCTTCATCTCCCACCCTGACTCAGTGTTAAGAACCTTTGATGAGAGCACTCGAGTAAAGATTTTTGGAAATCCAAGTAGATTCTGCAGTTTGGATTGAGCTTGTTTGCCAAAAATACAAATTCAATGCAATCACCTGAAGCACATTTTCCACAGGTTGAGCACGAATGTCCCTTGGTGGAGGGAAAGCCAAACCCACCACATGGATCTGTACACCCAAGGCCCTTGGTTCAGGCCGAGGTGTGACTTCAAAGGAGACCCTCTGATTTTCTGTGGAAGCTTCTCAACGTGTGAACGCATCTCCAGACAACCACAACACACCATTGGGGCTGGGATGTCATCTGGAAATCATCACAAAGCACAGACCTGCCCATGGGGTTTCCTGCACTTCCTGCCTGACGTGGGAACAGCCCGTTCCTCATCGTCCGGCTGCTTCTGTTCCTCCACACATCCACGACAGGCAGGAGAGACAGAGCAAGTGTCTCCACACTGTGAGCTGCCTTTTCCTCCTGCCCTTTTGAATCATTTCTTTGTCCCAGCTGCTCAGTAATTCCCCTGCTGGCATTCTCTGAGGAGTATCCCTCCTGCCAGAACAGGGCGATGCTCCACGTTGGAGCACACACACCCCACAGGGACCAGGGCAGTTTCCAGAGCTCTTGGCCAAGGCCTAAACCCAAATGGAATGGGGAGGTTTGGTTTTCCAGGTCTTTTTTTTTTTTTTTTTAAACATGCTTTGCTAAGCACAGAACAATGCAGGAATAGCACAGAATATAAACTTCTTTCCTTTTTCAATTAATTTCACAAACTAAACAGGATCTGTAGCCTTCCTGAGCTACCTCAGGGACTCCCTGGAGTGTCTCATATGTTCATATTTCAGCCTACTTTCTGTCTGCATTTTATGCATTCCTCCTCCCAAAATTCTGAACTCCCTCTTCTCTCTCTTCCCTGCTTTTACAGAGATTTTTGCAGGCATTAAGAGGCCCCAGATGAAACACAAAGAGCCAAATTCTCTATTGCCATTTAATTTCACCAGTCACTTCCACTACTGAAAAGCAAAATAAAATGTCAGTAAGGACATTTCTGATTTTTACTCACTCTCTGATAACTAATGGAGACCAAAAAATGCTATTCAGCTGCGTATTCTGAGTAATTCTCCTGATTTGGTCACACATATTGAAGGTGGAGAAGCAGCAGGTAATGCACGTTCCAACAGCTTTGATAATTATCAGATGACCTCCCAGTCCTACACTGCAGAAGGAAAAGCCTGACAAAGCAGGAACATCTGGAGACAGCCAGAGCAGTTTGTGCATAATTACTGAACAAGCTTATTACCATCTAATTGTTTCCAAGCAGCTTGATGTTCTTAATGCCGTGTCAAGAGCAAAGACAGAGCACTCTACATGTTTAATGACTGACTTAAAGCCCCACTCTCAGGAGTCACCCAATGGTAGGAGAAGTAACCCCACTCTCTGAGCTTCCAGCCAAGCAGAAAACACCTCCAGAGAACCTTCTGCACAGGGGTGGATGAGCGAGGAGCTTGAAAATGGAGACCAGAAAACTGAGGGCCAATGAAAGACAGACAAATTATGTTTTTAAGAATTTGTCATTATTCACTGAACCCCTGAGTGTGTTTTCCTGAAGGAGGGTTCGGCTCATGCCATAAACAAAGGTGGAAGTGGCTGCTCAGCCCCACACGCTGAGCAGCTGTAGCCAAATGGAGGCCTGGCTGGGAGTTTGTAAACATGGAGAGTGACTTTTTACATGGGCAGATAGTGATAGGACAAGGTTTTAAACAGGACATGGTTTTAAACTAAAAGCGGGGAGACTTAGACTAGATATTAGGAAGAAATTCTTCCCTGTGAGGCCCTGGCACAGGTTGCCCAGAGAAGCTGTGGCTGCCCCATCCCTGGAAGTGTCCAAGGCCAGGTTGGAGCACCCTGGGATAGTGGAAGGTGTCCCTGCCCATGGCAGAGAGGAGGAATGAGAAAGACTTTAAGGTCCCTTCCAACCCAAACCATTCTGTGATTCTACAGGGGCTGGATGGATGGATGGCTGGATGAGCTGCTGGTCCTGTAGCAAATACCTCAGACTAGCTAAAACCAGCAACAATTCCACAATTTTTCATTGACAGCTAATGTGTTGCAAAGGAAGGAGAAAAAAAACCCAAAACAAACAAACAAGCAGCCACTTTTTATTGCCACTTGAATGTCAGCTGGCACACTCTGCCTTGGGAAAATGTTCCCTAATTATACAGCCAGCCTTCCAAACACACTCTTCAACTCTCCCACATGTGGCATTTACAGTTGCAGTAATAACACAACAGCCAGCAAAGAAGCAGAGCCTAAGCACACCTCTGACCTGCAAGTGACCCTCTAATTAGTGGATGCACGAGGTTAACGAAAGGAGCGCTTCTTACTGGAAGGCGTGTTAGCAGCGTGAACTCCAACCTCAGTAAACTGGGAAATCTATGCCAGCAGGTGTTTACACATTCATTAATGGCGTTGGCAAAACAAAACACAGCAGAAAGGCCCCTTCGTGGTAATATTTTGCTCAGAGGAAAACGAGAGGTCTCTTTTCTTCGGCTCGCAACAATTACTGCGGAGGCAGAGTGGTAACAATGGAATTGGGTGTTGTGTTTGGAAGCTGCAGGCAATCAGTTCCCCAGTTGGCCCGGGATGCTTCGCCAGGGTTTGCCTACAATCACAACCAAGTCACAAATCCCTTGTTTTATTCCTTTTGTTGGTAGTAAAATGGTTCTGGATGGTTGAGATTTCAAGTGGATTAGCACTCGCAGAGAGCTGGAAGCACTTGGTCTTGGGTTGGGAGGGCACATCTGGCACAGCACAAGGGGGAGAGACTTGGACAGCCCCAAGGTCTGCCCTGGGACAGGCAGAGCAGTGCTCCTGGAGCATCCCCCAGACCCAGGAGGCTGCATTTCCACCCTCGCTCTTCCTCTCCTCCCAGAGGCAGAATTATATCGCAATAATCCAGAAAATCAGCACATCTGATTTCTCCCCCAATACTGGATGGGTAGAGCTGGCTCAGCCCATCAAAGAGCTGTAACTCAAGCCACCAAACCAGCAGCTTCAGTGTAAATGGGGTGAGATTTCCCAACTTGCCTGTCAGTGCTGCTGTCAGGACAGAAAGGGAAGGCTGCTGCTGTCTCCAGCCAGATACATCAAAGCAGCTCCCAGCTCCGTGCTTGCAGTGGCGAATCAATAGCAGGCTTATTGCTACAAACTGCTGATGCCAGTTTCCATCAAACAATGACATGGGCATGTCCCAAAACTCACTCCATCCTCAGCTAAACCTCCTAAGGCATGATCTAGAGCTGACAAGAAGTGTAACAGGTGAAAATTGCAGAGAAACTGATGCGAGTAGAGGCAGCCCGGGACTGTGCAATCACGGCAGCACACACGGGTGAGGGATGGAGCATGAGCAGCTTGTTATTAACAAAAGGGAGTTTGTTATTAACAAAAGGGAAACAGCTATTTTTGCCAAAAGAGTAATTTTGGTGGGAAAGTGATTTTTTTTTTTTTTGACAGAACACCAAAAATCTGGAAGCTATTTTAGAATTTTCTTTTTAAAGAGGAATAATGTAAATACTTCCAGCTCACTCATCACAACCCCAATGGGCTCTAAGGATCTCTCATTTGAGAAAGGGAGTATCAGCTCTGTTGACAAAACTGATCATCTAAAGTTCTGCTAATATTTTTCCTACAGAAATGAGGCATTTCTTGAGCAGCCCATCGCTCCCAGAGCTGCCTCGGTGCTGCTGGAGTGACACAGCCCAGCGAGGGACCAGTGCCAGGTGTCCTGGCTTAAACCTGCATCCTCCTGCAGCAAAACCACAGAGGAGCCAGAAAGGAGGGTTTTACACTTGAGAATCCTCTCTTCTCTGGACAGCACTGACTTCTTGGGAAAGAGAAAAAGAAAAGTCTGATTTTCCTGGCAAATCCGTGAGCTCTGTCCAGTAAGTTGATCTTTCTGTTGCTGCCAATGTAAGGAAAGACTTTTTGTATTGCTCCTGCTTTAAGGGAGGCAAGGAGCAGAGCACTACACTTCAGACAGGCATTTTTCAGCCGCATTTGGAAGCAAGGATTCCCTTTGATCCTCGGTCTGAGGTGGGATTTTCAGCAAAGCTGCTCCCCCCGAGTTCTGGGAAGCAGCCCCACGAACTTCTGGAGTGAAGGCTCCACGAGGGAGCTTCCACATCATCCCCAGCGCAGCTGAGAAAACCCAGACAAAGGCAATGGTGGCAATTTGCTCAGCAGCAAAGGAAACAACCAGCAGCCAGAGGCTGAGGAAGGAGAAATCAGAGCAGTTTGGAAGGAGGGGTGCCAGCCGGCACCAGGGGTCAGGGCAGAGATAACCCGGTGCGGTTTGCCACACTCCTGATTTCAAACAAGGGAAAAGCAGCAGGGTGGATTTCCCTGGAGAGGTTGGGGTTGAGTTGCCGGTGACTGTGGCTCACTGACTCCACTCCAGCCAAGCAGGCACAGAGCAGCCTCTAGAGGGGAAAAAAAAAAAAAAAAAGAAAGAAAAAAGAGCTTCCCCCCCCGCCCCCCATTGGAAGATGAGGGGATTTTTGTCTAATCCCTGAACAAACACGTTTGATGCCATTAAAGACTCTCTGGCATTACTGACACGTATCATTCTCGTGCTGCTGCATGCAGAGCACAGGCTGGATTTGTTGCACTGCATTCACAACCTGTCCCCAGCGGTAAAAACAACTCTCTTGTCACCGTTCACTAGGAGGAGGAGCAAAGTGGTAAGTTGACTTGAGGGAAATGCATAGTTTTCAAATTTTATGGCCCAGTATCTCTAATTAATTACAACCAACTAGTGCAAATCTCAAACCAAACTAGTTCTCTTTTCTTTCTCTTCTTGTTCTACAACCTTTCTCTCCTTTATCCCAGTTTGTCCCTACTCTTCTTCCCAGCAATTAGTCCAGCTCAGGAAGGAGCATCTCTTCTCTTGTAGGGCAATAGGGAAGGGAACCACAAGGAAAAGAAGGATGACAGTGGGACAGGGTATCTCCCAGCTCCTGACACTTCGATACAAAATATTTTCTTCTTCCCATCTTAAAACTGAAGGCACACACACAAAAGCCCAAAAGCTCTATGAAGCTGCAGAAGCCAACATCAACCGAATTGAGCAGATGTCAATATTTTTTTTCAGATGACACCAAAACAGTTTGTTTCTTTCTCTTTTCTTTTTTTGTTTTTTTATTTTGAAGGAGAAATATTAACCTGGATTTTGTTTCATTACAAATTAGTGACAATGCCAAAGCAACACAGCATTTATATGAAAAGAAAAGTCATTGCTGAAGCTGGGAGTATTTAATTCTGTAACACAATAAAAGTCTAATTATCCCTTAAAATGATCCCTTTCTCATTAAGGGCTATTTCAAAACTGGATTTCAAGATTTATATTTCCCAGACATTCCTGACCAGCTCTTCTCTGAGTTACATGGATAGAGATGATTATGTGGTTAGGAATTCAAATCACTGACATGATGAGTTGGACAGGGGTGGCCCAGCTCCAGCTTATACTCAGAGCCTGCTACCACTTGACTCCTGCTCCATGGCCTGAGGGCAAAATGAGCTCTGCAGATGCTCATCCTCTGCCCATCACTGTGGTAGGTCTTTTGTAGGCTCCAGGTGAACCAGCGATATTCACAGTGATAAATACTTGCGAAGGAAACAATTTTGGAGAGCATCTGAAATCACATTTTTCTAGACTTAATGCAACACCTCTGCACAAAGGGCATCTCTACCCCAGCTCCTCCCTCTTCACCATTCTCTGGAGCACATGGCTGCTCTGAGACATGGGTTTGGATCCACTGGGCAATTCCAGTCTTCCCATGAAACCTGTAAGACAAACAACACAGTGCAACTTGCCCTCCATGGAGGCAGCAGAAGAACCAGCTCAGCCTGGCTCCTGAGGAGCGTGCCCATCTCACACCCTCCATCTTTCCTCCTCACAAAATCCCATCTCCAGCTGCTCAGGAGCCCCTCTCCCCACCCTGATTTCAACAGCACAACCTGTGTAAACAGCAATTCTTCCCTGGTCAGACCAGCTTCACCACGGACAGGTCAGGGAGCAATTACCAGAGCAGCTTTGCTGGTGGACTTGGGGGAGAGGATGGACAAACAGCCAGGAAAAATGACCACAGTTGCCAGCACAGCTGCAGCCTGAGGACAAGTCCCCAGCCTTACAAATCCCCTCTGGCTGAGGGCACAGACACTTTCTTTAGGAAGTCTGATGGATCCTGGCTCTGTCTTCTCACCCTGCCCTGCCTCAGGCTCCCACACAGGGACCTGCAGAGATGAAGGAGATGCCAGCACCTCACTGCCCCCAGCTCCTCCGACCCCAGCAGCTTCAAGCACAGAGGAATTGCTCCAGCAAAACAAAGCCCATGGAGCTGCCACCGAGCCTATGGCACCGCTGCAACACTCCTGCCTGAGCAAAACAAAGCCACAACCATCCCTTTAGCAGAGGAAGAAAATGGTTTTGTAGGGGCTGTAACGATGACGAGGAGTTCAAATCTAACCACACATATAAAACTTTAAAACTCTCATAAACAGATTTGAAAGGGAGCCAGAGGCACTGGTGCAAATGTGAGCTGCTCCAGTACAAAGCGGTATCCATGAAAAACCTGGGCAGGGAGAAAGAAAGAACCCGTGAAGGGTTTTCCATTTTTGTGCCCGCAGAAACAGCTTGAACACAGGATATTTTATAAGCAGGGGGAGATTGGGTTCATTTTCTTATTTCACTTGATTTTTTGCACTCCTGATTAATTGGTAAGCACAGCCAGAACACAGACACGTGCCAAGTGCAGATGTGTCAGGTTCTTCAGGTGGCCCCTGGCCAGGTAAACATTTGACAGCAAAGCCCACCTAATTTTAGTGGGCTGGAGTCTGGAAAAGTGATTAACTACAGGAAGGCCAGTGTATGGCTTTGTACCTGGGGAATGAGGGAGCAAAGCAAAGGCTCTCAGGTCCTAATTAAGAAACTGCCTTTTCACTCGGTGGAAAGCCGGAGCGCCGTGAAACGAAGGAAGCTGGTGCTTTTCCAGCAGTGCTCATAAAGCTGTCAATAAGTGAAGAAAGTGGCCTTGATGGTGTGAAAAGCCATCTCCAAGAAAAAAAAAAAAAAGGAAAAAAACCCCACCTCTTTGCTGTCCAATAAGGCCTAACAAATCATCCAGGAACATATAAATGGCAAATTTAACTGCAAATTAGCAGCGTTTAGGAAATCCAGACAGTTAGCCGGCTAGAAAATATGAAAATCAAGAGCAGGAAATTCAAATTCAGCGAATACTTTTGGGTTTTTTTCATCCTGGGCTTCTCTATTTGGTACTCAAGAGAGCAGGGAGTTGTCTTCCTCTTGGAAGCAAAATGTTCCTTTTGGGAACACGATGCCAACAGCAAAGCCACCAGGCAAGGGTCACTGCAGGCACAGGCAAAGGTGGGCACCTCCCCATCCCAAGGATCCCACCCTGGGGACCTTTCTCCAGCAGGATGAGGTTTTGATGGGTTTCCTACAGACCCATGGCATGGCACAGACCTGGTTTCCAGATGTGGCTCTCGCAGCTGTGAGAAAAGTCCATCGCCTTATCTTTACGGACTCCAGCGCTTCCAGAGGACTCCAATGGCTACTTCTCTTCATAAAATTAATGGTGTGCTTTTTATGGATTTCAGCTACAGCTGGCAGCCTGATTCTGCTTAGAAGGGACTGTTAATACAATTGCCAGGCTGGTTTTACACCGTAAATTCTCTGCTGTTTTCTTTGCACTGTTTAGGAGTTTCATTTAGACGTGCCGTGGAAATCAGGCCGGGTTGTTACCACAGCTGTACTGAAGGCTGTGCTGGCACTTGCTTTATAAAAAACATATTTTCAAGGTTTATAATAGCAATGAAATTTTCCCCTCTTGCCAAAACTTGGCGTTGACAATTCAGCAGAGCTCCAGAGGACACTTTTTGGATCATTTCGGAGAAAATAGGCACACACACCCCTTGCAGTTTTCAGGCACAGAGGGTTTAGGGGGCAGACAGGACTTGGGGGCTGTAATTGAGGTCTGGGGGCATTTCTACAGCATCCACAACATGGCACAGGTTACCCTCCCAATTACAGGCAAGCCCAAAAGGGACTTTAAAAATTTGTCCTGCATTAGGAAGTGTCACCACATTAACTTAATTGCAAGCTGATAAATCTCTTGATGTGAATACATTTATAAATGTTTATTTTGAGGTGCTTTCCATCTTTTTTTAACTCTATTTCCTCACAGGAAAAATAAATTTTACCAGTGTAAGTCCTTACACTATTATAATTATCCCAACACAATTTTGAATGTGCAGTTATTAAAAAAAACCCCACAGTTTTATCCAGTGTGACCACATTAAGTATTAAATATAAGCCACACTTAATCAAATGAGCAGGGAAGGGGGGGAGAGGAAGCACAGCTCAATTTAAGCATATTTATTTACCACTAGAAAAACAATCAGGAAACAATTTTCTCCTCCCAGAAGAGTTTGAGATTCCCAGGCAAAATCAGATGAAAAGATAATCTCAAGAATATTCAGGTGTTGAAAGACAGGAAGGAAAGGGGAAACTTCACTAGATGCATGAAAATGGGAGAATATTTTGTTTTGCTGTATCTTTATGTGGCTTTTGTTTGTTTGTTTGTCTTTAGGCAAGATGCAATTTTCAGCCCAAACCAGATTTTTTTAAATCTATTTCACTTAGGAAGCTAAGAAAACACAAGAGGACAAGAAGAATAGTTCTTGCAAGGATAAACCCTGTTTAGAAGCCAGGGAACCGGGGATGGTCAGGTGGATCAGACCTTGCAAGGAGCAAGGCTGACATGGAACCCCGGAGAGATCTGTGCCGTTAAAAATGCATGTTCAGAAATGATCCGGAAAAGGGCGTGAGCAGTGAGGTGGGGAAGTTTGCTGACAATGCTAATTTTGAGAGCATCATAGTGAGCTCCAAAACAATTTTGTGATACATTGTCAGGTAATGAAATGGCCGATGAAATTCAACGCACATAAATGGAAAGGGAGTCGCCTGGGAAAAAATTCAATCTAAACTTCCTGTGTGAAATGAGGGGCTCTAAGCTGGCCATAACCACACAGGAGCAATGCCTTGGGTTGTGAGAGATGGATCTGTGGAACATCAACTCATTGGTCAATTAAAAAAGAAACAAAAAAAAATCATTGGAATTATTAGGACTAAAGAATAAACCAGGGAACCACTGTGTAAGTCTGGGCTTCACCTGCAGCTTCATCACCGTGTCCAGCTGTTGTTCCCTCATTTCAGAAAAGATACTGTGGTGTTCAACCCCTCACACTATCCTTTTATTGATTTGGGGTTTTGTCACCAGCTATGCAGAAGGTCAGAACTTCCCAAATACTAAGATTTTTACGAATTTTAAACTTCAGGGCAAAGATCAGCATAAGAGATCCACAACCAACAACACTGTGTCCACTACTGCATCACATTCTGCCCTGGATACCACGTGGTGGTGAAGAACAGCTGGACAGAGTTCAGAACCGGCTTTGATGGGCCACTGCTGAGAAAGACATCAGAAAATAAGACCAGAGGGCTCTGTATGGGAAAAAGCTACACAACCATGTCTGGTCTGTCCCTTTCTTTCAATATTTTTTTTTCCTTACTGTGATTTTCCTTCTCATTTACCTCAATCAATCTCTTCTCATTTCCAGGCCAAAGACAATTCTGTAGGGATTCATTGCAGTTGTTATTTTCACGGGACAGCAGCCATGCCGAGTGCTAAATTAATTAGCCATCACCTTCCACTTCCTCTGCTTCGGGCAGACTGGAACAATTACTCCTTTTTAAAGCCCACCTTCACCCCTGCCATCACCAACCTGCCCAGAGGAGATCCAGACAGCCTAGCAGGAAGTAAGAGTGAACCCTGAAAAGTCTTTGCCATGGTATTTTTAGGATCAAGACCCCTACATTAAGAATATGCTGCCACTCTGTGTCCATTGATTATAAGGTTTGCAGTTTAAATTAGAGTATGAGAGCTTTTGACAGCATTGACACAATGAAGAAAGAGGTGGATATGATCTCCCAGGTTTATGAAGGGCATTCTTTTCCTGTAGATTGTGGTTTAACTACGTAGCTAGTAGATCTGGAGGTTTCTATCCCTCTTCCAGGCTTTTTTATCCCTTATAAATGAGTAAGAGAAAGGTCTGGTTTGCACAGGCAGTTCCACAATGGGAAGGAGAGCATTCGTAGGTCAGCCCTGAGGCTGGACAGTGAGCTCTGGTGAAACAGCAACAGCAGCACCTCTGGTCACTCACTGGATGAACTTTCTCCCTGTATCAGAACCTGGCACCAGTCAGAGCTTCAGTGTGCCCAGAGCTCCTCCTCCAATGCATTCTCTGTTTGGCTAGTCTGGCTTCCTGCTCTGCACTAGGCTTAGCCCTGGGCCAAGTTCTGGTATCACTCACATCTCATCACTCTGATGATGCTAATTTGGGCACCCTGTTACCCACATCTGTCAACTTTTTGTGATAAGTGTATTTCTGATCACTGCAGTTCCCCTTTATCCGCAGCCAAGAAAACGCCTCCAGCAACATCTCCAGCAGGTCTGGTCCATATGTTTGGGGTTTTTTTTTTAGCTAGTAGCTGTTAATAGAACAAGGGGTAGCTTGGGGATGAAAGAGACCAGAGGGGCACTGCAGAGTCATCTGCAGAGTATCAGATGGACACAACAATGAACATTTTAGCTCGTTTTTAGAGAGGAAAGACACCTCATCTCTGGAGCTCTCCAACACTGAAAATACCTGTGCAACCTTCCCATCACTCCTGGCAGAAGTCCCAGGTACCTGCAGCCTGGCTGAACAGAAGGCACTGAAAATGCATTTTTGTTCCCAGGGGCAGCAGCAGCAGTCGTGCTGTTCCTGTGGGGAGAAGGGGACAGGGCAGTCTCGTACACCAGCGTGGCTTTCTGCTCCTCACGGGGAAGGTTCAGGGCACGTCAGGGCATTCCTCTGCAAATCTGAAAGCAGATCTTTCAGGGCTGCTCTCTCTCTCCCAGGAATAGATTCCTAACCTGACCTTACCTTACGGCAGAGACCACCGCTGTGAAATAAAACATGACTTTGGAAGTTGTGTTTTTATGATCTATGAAATCACCCAGACCTTTTGGGTAAATAAATTCTGGCTATGAAGCTGACCTCTTAGCTTCTGGCAGATCAGTAAAGCCTTAAGGTTTTTCATTAGGCTTCAATAACACCTAAAAATCCCTGTTTTCTAGTCTTTCTTAAAAATCCTTAGGAAGTAAAGTCTCATGGTAAATTTTGCTTCAAATATCAACTAGAGATACAAGTCCAGTAAGTGTAACATCTTGAGTGCAGAGTGCCAGAGGCAAGCAGTGCTAGCCACACAAGGCTTTTGCAAATGTTATTTCACTGTGCTGCCTATGTTGTCTCTAAAATACTCTGTCTTAAAGGTTGGCTTCACAGCTCCAACTGATTTCAGTCACCAAGCAAGTGAGGAGCAGCCCAGGCCCAGAGACAACATCAGATTTCCTCAGCCTCTGTTGTCCATCACCAAAGCTCAATTGGGCATCAACTGAGGGGCCACAAATAGAGCCAATAATGGATTAACAACATAGAGAGGAAGGACAAGGGTGAAAATCGGATGCTGAAGAAGCCATCCAATGAAGAATGCCTTCAGTCAAAAGGAAAAGCAATCAACCTCCACCTTTCTTACAGGCAATATTCCAGCACGCTAGAAGGTGCAAAACTGAAATCCAAAGAATCGTGCAATTAAGCTGCAGAAGTGACTAATACAAGAAGTTCTTCAGGCTACAGACTCAGCCAGAATCAATACAATTTTTTATATTACTTATTAACATAAAAAAATATCCCATAAGGATACTAAAGCAGAGAGCAAACCCACCTAGACTTTTTTCTCAGTAAGCCTGAGGCACAATCCTGTCCCAGAGACAGGATACAAAACTGTACAGGTCTGACCAGTCCAACACGATCAGTTGTGGCATGAGGTTTTCAAGAAAGACTTGATTATAGTGAGAGGTCTAGTGACAGGCAAGACCAGAAAGAGCATTCCATGATCAAGGGACAAAAACTCCAAATAAACTCTGCAGACCAATTTCTAGCACCTCTCTATCTCCAGAAAATGGATAACATTACTTGTAGAGGAAAAGTCCAGCTGTTGCCAATTATAACCCAGCATATCTGCCTCTTCCAAAAAAATGTGGTTGAATACCTCATATAAACCATGACTTTCCTGAAGTCAGCGCCAATTTGCCGCTGTCCAGACTGAGCAGAGCTGTATTTTGGTCTGGTCAGATTACAGTAGGTGTTGTCCCTATGCTCCTCAAGCACTTTGGAATTCAAACACATCAACATGAACCAAGAAATCTCCTGCTGGCTTCCCTTGTGCTTGAATCAGCCTCCACATCTCCCCCTCTGATGGAAGGGGGTGAATCCTTTCCCCTCCCTACACGAGCACTTGGTTCACATTAACTATAAAACCCCACATAAGATTACAGAGGAGTGATTCATAGGGAAAGGCAGAGAGGGAGGAATGGCAGCTCTCACGCAGCAAAGTCTTTATGAGGAGGCTGGGGGCGAGGAGGTTGTCTGGAACACACCCAGCCCTTGCGGGATCCATCCCTCAGCGTGATGTAAGCGAGCACACCCATGTGCCAGCTGGTTTCTGTAAAGTCCCTGCTATTGCCCTCCAGCCATTCCTCCAGCCCCTGGTATGACACTTTCCCAGCTTGCTGAGCTCACTTCCCCTTGGAAGTAGGAGTTTTGATGAAGTGGAGCAATGGTAACCACATGGCCTCATTCACCCTCACCAAGTCATCTGCTGCAGCAGGCGTCTGCTCGGGGGATGCAGGATTTCACACATTGGCTCGTAAGGCCCCAGCAGAAAAATAATAGACACTGGGGATGGAGTGCACCTTGCTGCCTGCATAATTTGGGGGTTTGGTTGGGTTTTTTTTTTCCTAAAGGTCTTCATATTCAATTTTCCTTCTGTTTTCATTTGTTGACTCAGCTGCACTCACAGCCCGAGGCGATGGATCTGGCCTGGCAGGGCCTTCATTCCTGCAGTTCTGTTGCTGGTAACAGCTGGGATCACTGCAGGTCTGAGGGTGTTCAGGTTCTGATTTAGGCAGAGAAAAAAAAAAAAACCAAAAAACCACAGTCTGCAGGCTAAAAACATCTCAGCCACGTAACATTGCCATGTTTAGGATTTCCTCTTTTCCTCCACCCATATGTTCTTTTAAGTCATCAAAGTTTGTTCAGCCTAAAGAAGAGGAGATTGAGGGGAGACCTCATTGTCGTCTTCAATGTCCTCATGAGGGGCAGTGGAGGGCCAGGTACTCTCCTGACCAGTGATAGGATGGCTTGAAGCTGATTTAGGGGAGGTTTAAGTTGAATAGCAGGAAAAGGTTTTTCACCCAGGGGGTGGTTGAGCACTGGAACAGTGATCACGGCCCCGAGACTGCCAGAGCACTGGGAGCATATAGACAATGGTCTCAGACACAGGGTGGGATTGCTGGGGTGTCCTGTGCAGGGCCAGGAGTTGGACTGGATGATCCTGATGGGTCCCATCCAACTCAGCCTCTTCTAAGATTCTGTAATTAAAAAAAGGAAGATCAGGAGGTGGTTGATAGCCTGACCAGAGCTACGCTGTGGAACTGAGGAGCAGTTATGAGGGTTAAAGAACTATTTGTTATTTGTTAACAGGTAATCTGCTGTTACCTGCCTGATCAATGACATATCCTGGACATTACTCTAACCATGCCTTACTATCACCTTCTATTTTTGAGACATACCCTCCCCCAAAATAAAACTTGGCTGAAGGTGTTATATGAAGCTATTCTCTGTGCAGTCTTTAGTTGCAAATTATTCCCATCCTGATCCATTGTCACAGCCTTAATTTAAGAAGGGTTGCAAATTCCAGGGGTACTTTCTGTGCCAAGATGTTCCTGCTAGTCACCCTCACAAAGGAACCATTTGAGCCTCAGAAACCAAAAATGGTGGGCTGAAAACAAGGACAGACGTGGTGGAAAATATCTGAAATCTTCTCATTAACTCTCTTCCCAGGGCCTGATGAGATCCTTCACATCCAGAAGACTCTTTGGCAAACAACAGCTTCCAATGTGTACGACATTAATACATGGCTGGTGCAACTCTCCCTGAGTCATTTCTGCTCTAACACTTCCCCCCGTGAGCTCTGCAGGTGGGATACACACGATTTATGGGTACAGAATAACTATTTATTGGTCAACATCCCCCGTAGTTTTCTAGGAGTTACATCCTACCAGGATAAGTATTAGCACACGCCGTGAGTTTCTGCTGGCCAAGGTGGAAATGTGTTCCCCTTCTTCACACAGGCTGATTCCCAGTTTTCACCGTTGCTGTCTTATTCTACATTTTTCCTTACAGTTTTATAACTTTCTTTTTTTTTATATAACTTTTCATGTCAATGGTTTCCCTCTTGAATCCTTAAGTCATTATCTCAACAATGACCCTCTGTTTTCCCTTTTCCTACCTTGCATGCCTTTAGCCGATGGACTTTCTCACAGCTCAGAAACAATTTTCTCAGCAAAACAGAGCCAAGGTCACACAGCTGTGCTCCTCCAAACCAGGCCTTGGGTCTGAGAGAGCTGAATTCCTGGGCTGCAGGTTACATTGGGTCATCTTGGCAACCCAGGGCTCATTTTCCTGGCTTAAAAAGATCTCTGCTGATTCCCAGGGCGGAAATCTGACATGGCCATTTGAACACTCAGTTTGAAGCATGAGCAGCCAAGGACAGAGCCCCAAGGGCCAGACTAAGGCCAGGCTAAATCCCACAGCAGCATGTGTGTGTCCCAGCACACGAGGGAGAGCCTGACGCAGACCCAGCCACCAGACCCACAAGCGGCGTGTGGTGACACCACTAGTGGGACATTTCCAAAAACAAAGACATCATTATGTCCTCAAGGCTTAAGTGTGTTGAGTGGGGAAGGATGCGTTGTTGCCATTGAAGAACAGCAGCCACTGAACACCCCTGAGGTCAGTAGTTGCTGCCTGGATGCATTTCTTTCAAGGAAAAAGGCAGAAAGAAGAGGGGCTGAGCCCTCACAGAGCTCAGTCCTTCAAAACAACAGCTGGGAATTCACCCCCAGGAGTGCTGTGCTGAGCCTCACCGCACCTCAAAGGCCATCATTGCATCTGCTTAGGAAATTACTGCTCTAGATGAGGGCCAGGGGATACCCACCCTAAAAAAGGATGGGTGTGAGCCAGGAATGAGCATCATTTGTACATTTAGTCAAGTGGAAAGCTCTCAACAAAGCATGGGGAAAGTGGATTCATGGGAAAACTTTGATGGAAGTGAAAGGGATTTGGAAAACTCTAACCCTTCCTGTCAAATAGGAACTTCTACCAAAAATACGTTGACCCTTTACATACAAACACACACACAAATATTTTGCAATAGCAAGCTAATATCTCAGCAAAATTTTGCTTCAACGCAACCAGTCTCCTACTGAGAAGCAATTTTAATAGACAGTTCTTGGTCAGCCCTGTGCAACAGATCATATGTTATAAATAGGGCTGGATAAAACGAACTTTCTTCCTTCTGAGCGTCAATGGAACCAGCACAAAACAAACTCCATTGCCATTTCTCACTCTATCTCCTAGATCAGTCAAACAATTAACTGCAAATAGCAGCCATCGTAGCTTCAATCTTCGTCATTTGTGAACTAATCCATGAGTTTTTATGACCCAGTCCATGACTTCATTCCTCAAAGCTGCTCACCCCAGAGCTGGAAGGAATAATTCTCATCCAATGGACCATTCACACCAGTGTGGTTGCTCTTCATTACCCAAGTGTGAGACTGCCTGTACAGGTCGCACAATATCATTTCTACCGCCTTAGTGGATAACAAAACTAAATTCTGAAGATAGAAAGGAGGAAACAATCCTATTCATGAAGGAGTACTCTGTCCTTTCAGAGGACAAGAAGAAAGAACTCCCAAACAAGGCACTCAAGTAGGAAAGGATTCTTATAGCTGCTTGAATGGCCAGAGATAATTAGGAGGATCAGCCCTAGGCAAGACAACTGATGTCATTACTAAAAGAGATGCAGACATAGACTTTGCCTTATGAAAATGAGATACCCACCCAAAGACAACTAAAAATGTCTAAAGAGCCCAGGATACCCTTCAGAAAATATCAAGATGATTGGACTCCGGCATTACCATGATAACATCCCACAAACGCAGCTTAGATTATCCTGAAGAACAGGTTATCATCCAAGATGTTAAAACATTACAGTGTATTTAACCAACAGAGTTATTTGTATCTTTACACACACGTTCTTCTGTCCTGGGGGTCTCTTTGGTGGTCCCTGGTGGTCGCAGACCCCAGCGTTACAGCTGGCAGGGCAGTGGGGCTGGTGAATTTCCAGTTCTCCTCCTTACACAGCGGGCACTGTTCAGTTCCCCAGGCCAGGGGTTTTTGAAGAATAAGCATTGTGTGATCTCACCAAGTGTAGACAATTCATCACCTGGTAACAATCCCACTGCCAGGATTTCCATGGCTCCTAGCAAGAGTGGATACCTTCTGCTGCATTTTCTGTCCTTGGAAAAGTTCATCTTTAGCAGCTTTCAGGCAGTGAATGCTTCAAGGTGGAGAGGGATACACCTGCCAGGTAATGCAAGCTGTATTCCCATCCACCTAGAAGCATTCCCAGCTGGAAGCTTGACATTAAAATGTCACTCCTAGTCCTTCAGCAGAGCTGGAAGAAAGCTGGCCCACAGAAAAGTGAGTTGCTAATACACCTGCTCCAGATGAGAGCATCGAGATTTAAACAGGCACCACATTTGCATAATACCCTTGAGGTAAGCAGCACTACAGCAAAGCCTTGCAATACATGAAGGATTTATTTTGTGTCTTACCCATTTCTGTATTCCAGAAGAGGCCATTCATCATTGTGCCAATACTTCAGAGATTTCACTGAAAGCTCCAACAGCTCTAGATTATCAAGGAATTATATATTTTTCCCCACTGAATAATCATTCCCAGAAGCCTGAGAGGAAAAATAAAAATTGCATTTCCCTCGTGTAGGCTAATGACACTGCAAGAGATGACATTCACTTTTAATGACTACCCAAAGACACTGAAACCTCTCTTTTTGACCAGTTGAATGGATTTGTTCATTACTGCTTCATTTCAAGCTAGATAAATACTCAACATCTTACAGAGAGCTACACAGGACCTCTACAAACAGAAGAAATTCCAAGAGTTATTCCACTATCCCTGTAATGAGAGATTCATCCCAGCTCAGGAATATGGAATGGATATTCCTGTTCTTACAGCCTCTACACTCAGCCTCCTATGCGTGGGTCCTGCCCCCTCTGCCACTCTGGGGACCCCAGACCCACACAGCCACACCACGGCAAGCCAGGGCTAATCCTTGCCTGAGCACAGGGATCTCTGACAACTCACCCTTGCCTTCCTTAGCACTTGAGCTGGCCAGCAAGGAACACGTCCTTGCCAATGGCAATGCATTTAATCCAAGAGTGACTATTTTGTTCACCAGCACGACATCAGAGGAACCTGGGAAAGGCAACAAAAGCTCAAAACTTGTGGACAGGTGGGATATTTAGAGAGGTAGAAACTTGTATTGCAGTAGTTTGAGGGCTTAACTCACTTAAGCTCCTCTTGAGACTGCCAGGCTCAGATATATGGTGATGAGGCTATAAAACTTTCCTGTTGAGACTAATGCATTGATCAATCCAGAAGCTACACGAAATTCGTCCCATCTGGAGAGAATTCTGTATGAGATATCTTGCCGTCAGTAGTCTGTGATAGCCTTTAAACCTCCAGCCTCTGCTTTGATATACATGTGGTTTAACTCAATCTCTTTCCCTTAAACAGAAAAGTGAACACATCTGGCGGTGATGTTTAGACTGGGAAAAGACTTTTGATAAGGGGAAAGAGGTTAATGTATATCAAAAAAGCCCTGTACCAACCCTGCTGGAATCAGTGGAACTTATTGCTGGGTTATTCCTTTGCTCTGAATCTTCTGCTGCTTCTGCAAAGAGACCCTTGGAAAAGAGTATTACAGACAGCATGCTTGTGCTTTGAATGGATGCAGTCACGGATCACGGACAGAAAGTGTGCACAAGTGTCAATACTATGATCATTCTTACTTGCAATGCCTGTTAACACTCAAAGAACACCTTCAAAGGCCAGTAAATAAATATACACAGTCTCTCAAAGGAGGAAGCCAGTGCAGGAAGTGGAACTACTTCAGGAGCTTCCTTGCTCTCCTGCTTTCAGCCTGAGCGATAAAACCAACTTGTTAATATGGATTTCTGACCTTGCTGCAAGACCCTGGGCCCGTCTCTGCCACCCAGACCAGTGACTTCTGAGCCCAGTGACCTTCACCACCCGGGCCCAGCCACAGCACAGAGCTTTCAAAAGCACCACAGGCATGAAGATATGTGCTGAAAGACCTCATGAGACAGCTTGTAGCACAAGCCAAATCTTTATCAAGCACCAAGGAATCCCAAGGAAAGATATATGGTTTGAGTGCTCCCAGCTATGGGAACTATTTGCTGTGGTGGGCACCAAAGAACCCAGTCCTAAAACTACTCACAAATCTGAGTCAAAGCCAGGGAGCCATTACTTGCAATCTGTGAACAGCAGCATTTTGCACAGTCCCCTTCCCTGTGGGACCTGCCTGCTTTTGTCACAAGCTGAGATGTCTCTGAAGACCCACAGAGGTGGAACAAAGGGGCCCAAACCAGTGCAGCGCGCAGTCAGGCACAGGACAGGTCCCTGCTCCGCAATCCGCCCCGTCCCACAGCCCAAGCTGGATGACTTCATCCCTTCTCACTGCACAGATCCCCGCTGGGCTGGTTAGCAGGACAGATGTGCACTGCTTTACAGCAGCAAGATTCTTTGGTAGAGCAACGACGAGAAGTATAATCATTTTTTACATGAAAACCGATCCAAACCTGACAGGGATGCCAACAGAGACAAAGAATCCCGGAGGAGAGGGATTGCTTGGGAGATTTGTGGAATTTCCTGCTTCTGGACCAATTAGAAACTGTACAAGATCATAACAATATATTCTGATGACAGTGCACCATGTCACTCATCATTTTGGCCTGAAAACTGGAACTAGAGATGAAATAATGGGAAGAAGAAACTTTTTTTCACACTCACAAGGTTTCCTCAAAGACTCTTCAGGGAGACAGGAGTGTTGTTCTTCCATCTGTATTCCCTCACCCATCCCATCTTTATAGACACTCACCTGGCAAATTACATCTGTTTCTGGAACAAGTTCTCAGGAATTTGAGTAAAGGATATTACAGTTATAAATGAGAACATCCACCCTGCCTGGCAGACAGCGCATTCGCTGCGTTCAAAGAATTAATCAACACATTTCAGAGCGCCTCAGAAAAAAAGGGAAATTCAAGGGGTCGTTGATCCCCGAGGATTAGGTATTTCACACCGTTAAAATTTCCGGTCACCTCGTGATCTTTCACACATCAAGGCCATCAATAGGCCTGGAAGATAAGGAAGAACTGTTATCCCGTTCTTCTGATGGGGGAGCCAAGAGATGTGGAACACGGGCCCAACACAAAGCAAGATCTTGACTGTTGGCTTCATGAACTCTCGGTGGATACCTCCACCCTGGGCAAGGCTTCCTCTGAGCTCTGTTGAAACCTAATGAGCCCTAAATCTGTCACTGCCTCAGTTTTTGAGCTGGGAGAGGTGGTTTGTGCTAACTAAGCTGCCATTCCCCACCCATTCAACCCTGCACGTTGCAGTTTCCAACTCTGACAACGCCATGGTTCCTACTGCTCTACAAGCCAAGCAAAGACTCACGTCTGGAGTGTTTGCACTGTGTACCCACATAACAAAAGCAAGGCTCACAGCCTCCAAGACCCCGTGGCACTGCTGAATCACCCATAAGAAGGAAATTTTTTGTGCCTAGGGTGGTGAAACACTGCTAGGAAAGAGAAGCTGTGGCTGCTGAGTCCCTGGAAACATCCAAGGCCAGGTTGGATGGGGCTTGGAGAAACCTGGTCTAGTGGAAGGTGTCCCTGCTCATGGCAGGGGCTTGGACTGCGTGACCTCTAAGTCCCTTCCAACCCAAACTAATCTGGGATTCTGTGATCTAACTTCACAGCTGGAAAAAGGGATGATGTCCATAGGAAAGGTAGCTAAGAAACGGCTGAGGGCAGCCAACGCCATTTATACAGCCCACTCCTCGCCTGTGTCTGAGAGGCCCTCAGGAAAGCAAGAGGCTGGGAATGGGCTCCAGGCCAGATGAATTGTCCTGCCAGACCAGATGCTGCTCGTGAGCCAGACACTGGGCAGCCCAGCTCGAGACTATTAAACAGCAAAATCTCATCACTGTTTATGGCCCAGTCCAGGTTCACACGCAAGCCCTGTATCCCAATCTTCTGACCCAAATGTAGGCAGCAGGTTGTCAAAATCTGGATTCGAGCCCAGAACAGGATTTTCAGGCTCTAGCCACCTTTTTTCACTGGTGCTTTTGCATTTCTGATGTCAATATTATTTTAGGTAATAATATGTTTCAAGTCAATTCACTGTCTGGCCTTCATACACATACAAAGTCTGACAGGCAAATAAAGAAAAGAAACATATATTTGATAGATTTAAAAGCTGTTTCCATTTGGATTTCCTTTTAATAGAAACATTCTGTTGATCTTTGGTTTTGTGGAAGTTGAGGGTGCTGGATTTTTTTAATAGAAAGTAATTCAGGGGCCAAATTTGCCTTAATGGGGTCCTGTCAATCCCTTCAAATACTGCCTTGGAAAACTGCAATTAAAAAAGTATTTCAAAAAAACAGCACAGACACTAAGTGGAAAGGGTAAACTGTAGAAAGAGCCTCCAGCTCATTGCCTGGGTTTTTGCAAATTCTGCATGATAGAAACATGCATTTAAGATACAGAGGCAAGTAAAAGAAAACAGAGAAGCTTCATAGGCAGAGGTTATATGGGTCCTGAATAACCCAGATATAGCTGCCATTCAGGACTCAAGAAGAACATTTCCTGCCTGGGCTAGAAGTTCAAACCCATGAAGACAAAGTGACCAAAACAACATAGGAAACCTAACCCTGATGGGCAAGTACAAAAATATTTACAGGTACATTTTTGCTTACACAATTCAACACTTCCAAGTAAGTCTTTGATAACAGAGCAACACACCCGACATGTCAGCATCACTACAGCAAAAGCCTCTCTGACAAAAAAAAAAAAATGTTCCTAAGGGCTAGAATACCAATTCTAATGTCCAAGGGATTATAAAACAGCTGATGGAGGAATGGGTTTACAGATAGAGAAAACTGCTGGATTTATTACAATTCTTACTGAAAAACTTTATTTTGATAGATCTGTGTTAGCACAAGTATCTGGCACAGGGCATGATGCCAGTGAAGTTCTTTCCATTGCCCTTGCCCTCTCCTTGGAATGGTCCAGCAGAAGCTTTGCTGCTCCAGGAAGGCAGCAGAGCCAGGATCCTCAGCAATGTTCTGCCACAGAGAAAGGCTCAACAAGGTCTCCTGGCACACAGCTGAAGGCTGCACCCACCTCCATCCTTCATGTGAGCTGCACATCAAACACACACATAAATTAGCAGCAACAGGGTTTCCAGGAGCCAGACTCTAGCAAATTAGTTCAAGGAAAGAGACTGCCAAATTTACCAGGCAGGAAGGCTCCCAAACCTGCCTTGAGTTTTGTGCTATTCTTTGATTATACTGACATCTAAAGGTCACCAAATTACCTGTTAAACTTCCTGGCACGTTCTTTCTGCTTCTGTTTCCCTTATCTGATGTCATCTCTAAAAATCAATGAACATTTGCTACATTGTTAAGAAAAATAGAAAACTGGTAATACATTACAGACCTTTCACTGGCTTGGTTTTTAAATAAAAAGAAAAAAAAAAACAACAAAAGTCTAAGTCTGTTGGTACAAATACATCTGAAGAATCAAGAAGGTATGAAGGATCAAGAAGGTAATATACAATTTATCATACATCAGAACTGCAGGCCTGATCCCTGATTTATTTCTGTGTTACCCCACTGGCTTCTGGGAAGGAATTCCAGGTATTCAGCAATACAAGGAAGAATGAATCTGGCCCATACATCATAAGTTTCAGCAGTAAATCTTCCTCTCATAACAATTCCATGCAAGAGGGGGCAGAGCTTTGTTTGCACAAGATGAAATCCCATTTTGTGCCCTGGAACACACCCTGGCACCTCCCTTGATGCCCTATTCAGTGTTACCAGCCAGCAGGGAAATAAATGTCTAAACCACCCATCCCACAGGCAGGGCTCAGCCAAGTTTCATGCACATGGTCTCTTGGTGTCACAGAGCAAATGCAGACAGCTGAGCTGGACCAACCCAGTGCCCATCATGGGTAAAAGCAGCTCCACAGCCAACTGGAGCCACAGCAACTTGTGCTGGTGGGGCCAGGAACCAGCTCTCCAGAGAGGGAGGTGAGGGGATAAAGTCACAGCCCCATCTTGGTCAGCCCCGCCTCCTCCCACAAGCAACAACCTGGAAAAGCCAGGCAAACCCTCAAGGACCCTTCAGAAGGAAAGGCAGGTCTCAAAAAGGGTTAAACAGAGGACAACTAACTCATTCAAATATAATGTCTCCAAAGGGGGGACATCCAAATGAAACAAGGCGCTTGCTCAGCCTTAACCCCCCCACGGCTCCTCTGAAGGACAATGACCCCTTGAGTTTCCTTCCTGCAGCCAAAGCAGAGCCAAGAGCTCAAAGTTGTGCAGTCCAGGAGCCCCAGACTCTGCCCCCAAGTGCTTTGAACATTAATAATAATAATAATAATAATAATAATAATAATAATTAATAATAGTAATAATGATAGTCCTGTGGACACAAGGTAGCCATCAGCTTCTCAGAGCCAGCTGCCTTGAGGGAATGAGCACCCTGCACTCAAGGGTAAACACCAGCTCCTGAGCCCCCTAAGCCAGGCTGCCATCAGCAGACTGGCACTGAATTAGACACTAATCAGATTAGGATAAATTGCTGTAATCTGACATTCAGGAGTGAAAAGCCCCCACACCTCCTCTACGGGGGCAGAGCCCAAGCCTTTGAGCAACCCTGATTGCTGCAGCTTCACACCCAACCCATGAAGTATTTGCCTTATTCCAGCCAGCAGCTCTATCATCTTAATCATGGATTAAACAACTGTATTTGAGGGCTCAGGGAAGAAATGGATTGGGTTTAAACGGGCAGAACAAGGGATGCTGCTCGATCTCACAGGCAAAACAGCATGGCTGGGGAAAATGTCCCCAGAATGAAGAGGGCAGAAAGTGGAGGGGTCTGAGGCAGCCAGGCTGAGCAGGGGTGAGGATGCCCTCAGCATCGGAGTGGACAGGGGGAAGCAGGGTCAGCAGCACTCATGGTGGGAACCTTGGAGATGCCCAGCAACACCCACCAGGAAGAGCAGACACCAGAGCCTGCACACCCAAGCAGAGATGCCCAAAGGACACCTGAAGCACACCTTGCTGCAGGACGCCTGAACAGCTGCCTCAGCACCCCTGAGCTTTGCTTCACCCACACACAGTATTTGAGAGCAAGAGCAGCAAAGCCTGGGGTATGGTGCTTATTAAAGCCTGAAAACACAAACACACACACACAGAGCCCTCCTCATTTCCTCCCTGCAGTCACAGCTTTCCACTCCTCCATCACCTGCTTGCAGCAAAGAGCCACAAGCCCAACAGCTCTGGGACCTCTCTCCCACCATCAAACCCTGCTGCAATTGGTTCAAAGGCTATTTGAGAGGGCTGCCAACAGAAAGCAGCAGACTTGCAAACACAGCAACAGAAACCTTGCTTCCTTAGGGGATGGAACAAAAAGAGCAGCCAAAGATGAAAGCAGAGAGCACTGCTGCTTTGTCCTCTGCTCCAGTCAGGCACAGCAACAGTGCCAGAAAATTAAAACAACAATGCTGTAAAAGTGCAGTTGGGTATTGTAACTCCACAGGTACCTCATCACAAATGCCCAGAGCAGAGAGGCTGACACAGGACTGATACCTGCTGCTCCCCCAAACCCCCACAGAAACAGCCAAACAAACACGGGACAAGCAAAACCAACACGTGCTTTTTATTTATAAATGCTCACCCTGCAGAGGCTGTATCCTCCACAGCACACAGAGGCCCAGCCCTGAAGCAGCTCTATCACTGGTAACCAGGCAAAACATTCAGTGAGGATCACAGGGATACTCAAAAAAAGTGGGATTTTTGCCCAAGTAACACCTACAGGACTGGGCTTCAGCTGTTTTGATTTCCCTGGCAGACTGATGTCATTGCCTCGCTTAAACAAGGGCTTGAGCTGCCTTCCTTGCCACGACCTCCCCTTGCAGAATTAGGAGGTTTATTTGTTCTAAGATAAAGTATGGTGACACATTAAAGGTGCCCTCATTCCTCCTCTTAGATCAGCTTGACATCTGTTTCGAAAATGTTATGAAACACTCTCGGAACCCGCCGCGGAATTGAATATTATGGTATTTCACCAAGACGCGGTTCGAGCGAACTTTCACCTCCAAGCGAAAGCCTGAGTGTCAAAAGTGAAAACAAACCACGCAGAGCCTTTCACTGGGACAGACCTTTCGGTGACACTGGATGCAGGGAAATAATTGCAGATGGTATTGTTGTGGGGGAAATATCACCTGCCACGAAACCTCACCCTGAGCGAACGCTCCGCTGCTGTAAGATCGTATCGCTGCGCTGCCTCGCGCTAACACATCCAGGCGGGTGCCAGGTCATTCCACAGGAAGCCCTCACACAACAACAGGGTTTTGTTCATTGTGGTTAATGGTACTAGAACGGGGTGTGGAATAAAAGAAAAAAAAAAGCCTATCCAAATGTTTTTGCTGCAGATAAAGCAGGCTTCGGTGAGAGGGAGTGCTTTTTCCATATCCGCTTACGTGGAGAAATTTCGGGTTTGCAACGGAGAAACAAAAGCAGCAAAAACGTGAAAATGAGAGGGGGGGGTTTTAACAAAAAAAAATTTAAAGTTTGGTATATCAACCATGAAAAAAGGAGAATGCTTGCCATCTTAGTGGAATTTTCTCACACTTAACAACCCAACAGTTTTGGTGTTCCTGGCAAAAATATCTTTCTCAAAGCCCCAGGGTGATGCAAGATTTCCACTCTTTCTGCGGAAAGGAACCTGGAAAGTCTGTTTTAGCCACACAGAGGTGTTACAACAGAAGAGTGGTGCCAGCAGAGACACAGACACACACTGGAGAGCATAAAGAGGATGGGGATATCTTAGTGAGGGTCTGGAGAGAGAGCAGAGCAAACTCATGGTCCGCAGTGAAAAACTGAGGGTACCATGAGGCTCATCTATGATCAAAGCCACTGCAAGCAAGCTCCACTTTGGACTGAGTCTGCTCAAATCCTCGCCTCCATAACCACTAAGGATCCTTCAAATTCCCTTTTTTTTTTTTTTTTTAACTGCCTAACTAGTAGTGCCCCGCCCCCAAAAAAGAAAATCCTAAAAAAATATTTTACAACCTGTTAACAGCCCAAGAAACAGCCCAAAACCACGTGTCCACAAAAGCAGATGACTGTGCTTCTAATTAAGATTCACAATCTCTTTTATTCAAGGTGGTGCACTGCAAAGAATTCATTCATCCACAGTGATGAATTCATTCACCCTGTGCTGCCTCCATCATCCAGCCTCTCTGGGATAATAACGACTCCATTCACACCTCGGTGCCTTCCACCTCACACCATCCCACAGCCAGGAGGGTGAAGCTCTGCATGGCCTTGCACGAGCAAAGTGACATGGGAAAACACTTTTGTGACTTCAGCATCATCCCTAAATTTGAGTCTCTGGGAAACCTTGCTCGGCACAGAAGTGTGAGAAATACCAAACTGCCCCCAAAGGAGCTTAATGTGGGATTACAGTTCCTCCAACAGTCCCCATCTGCATCTCCGAAACGAGCAGGCACCCAGGGCACATCCCTTGGGCCAGCAGCACACATGAAAACAATGGAAAAACTCAAAAAGTGCCCCTCCCTCTCAGTCACCCTCAGTGGGGAGCCATTAAGTGCCTCCTGCTATTGCTTTTGTTAATTTGTGGGTGATTTTAAGGGCCACAGAAGGGGATTGCTGGACAAAGGCACCTCCTCAACACCACATCAGCCCTCGCTCCGGCATCTCCACACAAACACCCTGCCTCTCCCGAGACTCATGGGGTCCTTTCATGGCTCTGGGAGACAAAATCCCTTCAGATGAGCCCAGAAGCAGAGACAAACAACTGCTGACATGGCACAGATGCTAAACAAGAAAACAGAGAGCAAAAGGCTTAAGGGGCTTAGATACACTCTTAAACTGAGGATGGTCTTGGGACCTCTGAACACTGTCTGCAAATCCAGCCTATCAGATACTGAGAGCAGGAGCTCCTCAGCCCCTCTGAGTCCTTGCCAGGACTAGAACAACACGACTGAGTTGATGCCCATTGACCTCTGCAGTCTCGTGTCACTACCTTCATAGGGATGGGTGTCTCTTCCTCAATGCCGTGCTCTTGCAGCCATATGGCCTAATGATACACAGCAGGGAACAGCTCTGCAAGAGGGTTTGCAGGCATTAAAAGCTTGTCTGTGTTTCTCAGCTATGTCAGGTGGGCAAATAAACCATTACCTGTGCCTCCAGCCTGAGCTTGGCCTGGCCAGTAAGTCTGGAGCTAGCCTGCCTTCTTCTCCATCTAATCCCTGCAGTGGCATTCATACAGAAGGAAAGAGTTTCAAATAAAAAAATAACACTAGACTCTTCTAAATTTAGCCAAAACCCCAAAGACAGCCTGAGCATGAAGTGTCCAGACAAGCTTTGGAAAACCACCACTTACAGGAGCACATTTCACAGACATTATCCTGATTAGGACTGAAAGCTTCTAGAGTTTAAACACAGGAGTAACAGCCTGACTTAAAATTCCTTATGGGAGGCTGTAATGGACCCCAAAACTCCCCTGAGCTCAGGTGAGCATGTGATCTGTAGTACCCAACAGGTCTGAGCTGCATTTCCATACAGTCGGTCTGGTGGTAAGGTACTGCTCCATCTGCAGTATTGACCATGGTCAAATATTGGAGGGCAGCTTAAAGAGCTCCTGAAATGCCTCTTATCTGCCATCAATCTGTAAATCTCTCAGTTTCTAACCAGAGAGAAAGACAACTGCCAAGACTATGGGCAAACCCTGAGGGAAAGAGCTGCTTGTGGGACATGGGAGCCTGTGTCAGCACAGCAGAGGTGGAGAACCCTCTTCCTCAGGACAGCCAGCACCACGGCATCAAGGTTATATTGCACTTTTTCACAACAAACATGCTTAGACAGAGAGGAGGAGAAAGGAAAAAAAACCCTCTGTGCCTGAGCCTGCTGCAGGTGTGATTTGTGCCTTGGACGCCAAGCAACAGGCACACGGGTTCGCAGTGTTGTGTAGCCAAGGCAAACAAGACACAGCAAAGCCCAATTTTGGCCCCCTCAGGATCCATAAAGTGGCCTCTGGGAGCTGTGGGGGGCACGTTATTCCTAATTGTGTCTTGTTTAACTTGGCTCTTTAACCAGCAAAGCTTTTGCTGTCTTGGCTAGAGCCCTCAGTCTCACACCTTGGTGGGGCTTACCTCTTTGCTTGCATTGGTAAGTTAAAGAAATCCCTTGTGTTGACACATGTTAAATGGTTTTGATCAAAACCCACTAATTTTTATAAGAAGTACTTAGGATGACATGCTGAGAACCTCTCCAGTGCATAGGGAGAATTCTTCACACAGAGAACAGGATCCTCCCGTTCACACTCCAGTTTCACTGATTGCCATCACCTTCGTCTGCATTTTCCCCTCCTAACCAGCAGCAAACAGAGACTTATGCCCAGCAGAGGTGATGGACATCCCTCTGTACACACAGGTGTAAATCCCAATAGCCTCATTCCTCACTGATACACAAAGTGAGCTGAGGAGAGCCCTTCTGAGGAAGAAGCACCAAAACCTTCAATTTATGCCAGGCCAGCAGCATCCTTGAGCTACAAGAAGTGAACAGCTGGTATTTTTCACACAGGAATAACACTGCACCAAACACACTTTGGAATGGCAGGACCAGAGCCTACTCTAGTGAGTCCAAGAGGGTAACTCCCCTTTTTTGCAGTTGTTTGTCACCAACCTCATCAAGCAACCCAGGGATGCTGAAGCCTCTGAACCAGGCAGCCTCCACAGCAGCCTGGAAGCTCTGTGAAAGTATGTGAAGCCCCTGGCACTGGGTCTCTTCCAGACCAATCTTTCCCTCTGTTTTCCCTCCACATTTCTTGTTTTGGCCCAGTGGGGAGCACAACTGTGTTTGTGCAAACCGAACTAATCCAAGTTTGAAAACTGGAGGATGAGGTGTGACACTGTCAAGCTTCCAGCGTTTGAGGGATTCGTTAGCCTAGTGCAGAGATGAAGAAACCTGAGGTAGAAAAGACAAAACATTTCAGTCCTTCCTCCTGCAGACCTAATGAAAACAACATGACATTCAAAGAGAAGTTCACTCCATGGCAAGCCCCAGGCTGGGCAGCACGGCTCCTGCTGGCCCACTCAGCTCTGCCTGCTGCAGGAAGGGCTCAGGTGATGCTGCCCTGCCCTGCTGGGCTGCCTGCAAAGCTCACAAGCAGCCAGGGCCTGGAGGGATGTCTTAACACCACACCTCTTCTATGTTTTAGTCTATTAGTGACAAGGTCAAAGAGATGTAATGGTCTTGAGGTCCACTGCTCCCATTCTCCCAACACCTCAACGGCTCTGTGACCTTATTCCCACTCTCACCTTCAGGTTACCCAACTAAATCCCATCCCTCTTACCCAGGAGAGCTCCTTCAGCCATCCCTCCACTCTTTCTGCAGGGACCAACCCTCCCAGACTTGTACAAGTTACCTTTGCTGTTGTACCTATAACACCTGCCTGCTTTAGCACACAGGAGTTGGGATAAACACTCCCTTTCATTCCTACAGCAAAAGAAAAGAAACCATCACCCACTTGGTCAGTGGTGGTGCTGCATGCAGGGGAGTGCAAAAATACACTGTTTTCCCTGAAACTGGAAATAAACTAACCACAAAACCCATTAGCTCCTTAATGCATTGCAGGTTCCTCTCTGATCTGCTCAAAGCTTTCTCAGCCCTGCCAACTCCCAAGAATCTTCCTCTGGTGTGTATGTCTTGGATTATCTTTCCACAGGGGAGTTCACTGGTTTTTTCTAGTTTGCACCTCCTTTCCTAATTTCTGTTCTGTATTTCCCACACTTTCTGACCAGTCAATACATGTTTCAAAACACAAGAAATGGAAACTGGATAAATCAGCGTCACACCTTGTCCAATTACCTCCCATTATAACCACATCCAGCTGCGACATTTGGAAGCTGCAAGAAATTCCATTGGGGATGGTTGTAAAACCTAAAGCATATCTATTCCACTCCTCTGTTATCAAGTGGCAATATTTCCCCTTTTAGCATCAGATATATCTATAATTTGCAATACACACAGCCCTCATCCCAAAATAGCAGGGAAAATTCAGAGTTGGACATTTCCAGTATCTACAGACCAGACCACACCTTACACAAAGCACAAGGAAATCTGTGCCATGAGAGAACACAAGATCTCGTCCACATAAAATAACCTGTTCCTAATTTTTTACAACATCCAGATTTCTCTAGACCTGCTTTCACTGGGATTTTTTTCTTCTTTGAAAGCTTGCAAGCAGAACTACACCAGGATCCCCAGATCACCGTGTCCCATGATGTTAGTGCTTCCTGATGGCTGCTGGTGAGAGCCTGCATACAGCACTTCTGATTCTATCAGTGTCTTGAAGGCATCTGTGACTGATTTACACAGACAGTTCCTTCACTGCTGTCACTGACAGCCAGTGAGGCTCAAATTCACAGCAAAAATTCCTGATCTTAATCCATAAATTCATCACCTTGCACTTACATGTCAACCACTTCTATTGCTCCCCCTCTCCAATCCTCCTCCTCTGTTGGTGCCTCCCCACAGTCCATCATTAGCAACAGCTTCCCTAATGGAAATATTTAATAAAATCCGCCATAAAACCCACTCCACAAGACTCCACCTCACAACATATTTAGTCCTGACAACTCTGCTATCAACAAAATCCATCACATGTCCTTTAAGCAGCTCCCTGCTGACTAACTTTTAAAATCTTGCTTTAATCCTTTCTTTCTCTGACTAAACCAATAATTTCCCATGTGGCACAACAGCCAATACTTAGGCAACCACAAATAACATCCCTGGCTTCTTCTAGATAAAGACAGTGTCATTTACAGAGGTGTCATATTTGACCAATCTGATGCTCCTAAACTGAACCTGGAACCCACTTTCCACTCCCCTATGTCTTTAACAATCTTTTCTCCAATATTCATTGCAAAGCTTTTCCTTCTATTCAGGTCAAACCCAAAGGCCTACAGCTATTCTACTACCACTAAGTCTTTTGTTACAGTCACTATAAAAACACAATTAAAGCTGGATTATGCAGAACAGCATGTTAATCCACAAATGGTCCTGTGGAAGCCACATTTGGAGTCAAGTCCTTGCTGGTGCAAGTAAGAACACTGGAACTGTGCCCAGAGGAGATTAATACAGGAGTACCTCACTAATTCACACTGAGGGCGAGGAAACCACGCTGAATATTTCCGACTAAAAGGAGTAAGAGAAGTACAAATAAATGCATCACAAAACGCTCTCCTTTTCAGTTTCAAGTAGCAATCTCTGAGCGAACATCATGGGGCACTGCAACGAGAGGAGCATGCTATATATAGCTAATGAAATCTTGCTAACATTAGACAAGGCTACAGCATCTGTTACTAAACCTTTGCTGAGGAGTGTTCACAGGCCAGCAGTTTCTAGAGAGCTTGTAAGAAAAGCAATGTACTGAAATGAAGCTTTGTCAGCTTCTGTTGTGCAGAAATACAACATTAAACTGAGGCTTGATATTTACTGCTGTGTCATCTCCACAGGCAATTATCATCAGTGCCTGAGGTGAGCCTCAGGTGATGCTAAACACTAGAGCACCAGCGATTTCACTGACTGGCCTTAATACTCTTCAGAAAATTTTCAATCAACACGAAGGAAATTATACCCAAGGTACAGCTGTGAGGCTCAGACCTGCTCTCATGAACTCAATCTGCATCCACGGGGTGGCCTGTTCGAGGAAATTTTCACCTTAAAAAAACTCTTCAGCATCCTCCACATGCTGAGCATCGATCCCACAGACCTGTCCTGCAGGAGCCCCTGGCCACACTTGCCCCACAGGCTCGCTGCCCCTGACCAACAGCAAAGCTGTGCAGGTGCAGCAGGACCTTATGCAAAAGAAGCAAGAAATTCAAAGCCACAGGTAAGTGGTGAATGCACTCAGGCACGAAGACAGCAGTGGTATTCACTTAAATGCAGGAAGCCCACAGCAAAATACCCAGTCCCTGACAATACTTTCTGGGTACCTATCTTTCACCGCCATGGTGTTAAGCAGAAACAGTCAATAACTCCCTGGCATCTTGGAGAGTATTCATCTGCACCTTGCTTTCTAGTGAGTTATAAAATTTCTGCCTCGCAGGACCCCTGCCATTTTTTGTGCCAGTTCTCCCTTCAATTTCACACTTAATTAAGTCCCCGGATCAAGTCTCAGGATGGATTGCTCACTAGACCAGCAGCCAGAATTGATGTCGTGTCTAACTGATGGGGCCTGAAGACAAAAAAAAAAGAGAGAGAGCAGGAGTGATAACAAGAGAGAGAGAGAGAGGGAGAACGGGGAAAGCTGCTTTTATTTCAGGGTTAAAAGCCTAATCTTCTACTAAAATGCTATCACATGAGAGGGAAAGAGTCTCTTATCCATGTGATACTGCTGACCCAGGCTTGGTTTAGAAGCTGTAATATCATTTCCAAGAGAAAATTGTGTTGGCAAGTAAGTATTCTTCAGAGACAACTAAAAGGAAACAGAACTCAGAGAGAAGACAGCACGGGATGGAAAAGGGGGCTGACAGGCTGCACCTCTGATGAGGAACAGTGGATAACCAGACAGCAGCAATGGGAAAGCCTACAAGGGCTCAGTCTAATGAAGTGCTCAAAAGCTTGGGTGTTTCCTTTGAACTTTCTCCAAACTCCCCAGTTTAGGCCGAAAAACCTCACGAGCTAAACCCTTCTCAGGAGATTTCTGGAAGTTCCTGTTCTTTTTGGAAGTATCACAAGAGGGCTTAGTTTTACTGCTGCAGTTAGGCATTACAGTTTCCAGCATGGTCAAACCCAGGAAGGCCAAAGGCAATGAAGAAGCAGAGCTAACATTTTCTGCATGCTGGGAAAGACCGAATCCAGGTTGTAAGTCCAAGTGTTTCAGGTCAGTTTTATTCAGGGCACACACAAGCAGTTTTTCATGATGAGCAGACTACATCCTCTCTTCAGGGCAATTCAGACAAATAATCAGGCAGCTTCCAATGTATCCCAAAGACCCTGGTAGGCTGTTGATGGATAAGGAAACAAGAGAGGACTGTAGGAGTTTTCCAAAGTCCTTTGCTGGTGTTATACAATATTGTACCTATGCACTGCTGTCTGGGACAGTTGAAAACCAGGCCATTGATCATATTCAAGTTTACTGAACAAATTACTACAACAGCTGACTGAAGAACTTCCTCCACGAAAAACTCACAACCCCTTTCTCCAGTTCATTTATTGACTCAACTCCCCGCAAACACACCAGATAACCTAGATGTGATAACACATCCCAGCTACTGCAAACACCACCCACCATCCATCACACATCACCTGCTCTTCCTTCACGTTTTCTTCATCTATTGAAATGTCACAGGAGTGAATTTAGAGGTCTTTGGCACAAACCTTTTGCTGATCGGAGCACATTCCTGGCCTCAAAGTAAGGCTACAGACTCTGGTACTAACCACCTGTCCAGAAAAGTGAAAAAGTCTTATTCATTAAAAGTAATTAGGTGGATTTAAGCTGGCCACTTGCCCCAGAGCTGTAAAGGGGCTTTCAGTTTGGTATTTCTGAATTAACAAGCAGAGAAAGAGAGGACAGATTAGAAACAGTTGATGATAAACGTGGCCCTTCAAACAGGTTTTGCTATCAAGCTTCTCCAGAAGCATCTTTACTCTCTGGTCCCATTTTTAGCCACACAGAGAGGTGGTATCTCAGCATCCATGGAAGGTTAGGCCATGACCTCATCAGCATGCCCACCATGAGATACACCTTCCATCCTCCAACTCCCTGGCACCCAGATTTTACAAGTGCCAGGGCTGAGCAGATTTCCAGTACAGGAATGCTGTGAAGTGTTAACAGCAAAGTACCTAAATTCAACCCCAAAAAATCACAGTATCTGGAGGGGGGTTGGAAAAATCCAGGAAAACTCGCCCATAATTACTTCAGGGATTACAGGTTCTTTTTCTCGGTTTTGAAGCAAATACAGTGACAAAGAACATTTAGTGCCTCAAGCATGTTTATCAGAATCCACTTGTTCAATGCAAATTCTGTTAATTCCAGGGAACCTTATTCCTCTCTTCCCTAAACCAAAGTGAAGGATGGGATGGACTGAAGTGGCCAGAATGGTGTGGGTGGTCAGGGTTACCCAGATCTGCCCCCAAATGTAGAAGATTTATAATTCTTGCAGCTCCCATATGAAGACAACTGGTTCCATATGAATCCCCAGCACAGATTACACCCAGGTAATGATTCCAGCAGCAAGGAAACCCCCTCATATCCAGGAGAAGTTCACCAATCCCAGCAACACGAGCTGAAGAACTCAACATGAACTGCACACAGACCCTGAGTTAACACCACAGAATTTTGACTGGAAACTCTGGATAAACCCAGGCAATAACTCACCACCAGGTCACTACAATTCTTTGCAGGAGGCTCGAGCATGGCCTCACATCACCACACTGCTGGGGACAAATGGACATCAATTAGTGCCACACAGGCCAGATCCCCTGAAGCTACAGCAAGAATTTGTGGCTGCCTGAGATTTCCCTACAATATCCTGCACTCACACACACAGGAAGCTGTGTGCTTATTATTTTATTTGCTTGCCTGTTTCTAGAGGAAGGGGGAAGCTTCTCTGCAAGCCATCACCTTTATCCTGACATTTGGATTTTGTGAAAGCAATTTTGGATGGAGCCTTGGACAATGACTCTCTCCGTTCTGCTTGTCCTTTTGTCTGCTTGGACACCCTGGCAAACTTGCTTCAAGCTAAAGCAGGAATTTAGCAGGGTGGGAAGGGAGCAGTTGGTGCAGTGAGACAGCTGGAGATGGAAAGCAGGCGGCGTGTCACAGTTTTTAATTGTACCTGCTGTCAGAAAACAAACTGAGTACAGTAGCTCATATTATTTCCTGCACAAAATCCTAATCATAGCCTGCATGGGATCCATCCACTGGCAAAGCAAAGACTTTCCAAAATCCTGTGTTAGATTGAAAGTAAGCATCCACAAGATTCTGTCTTGTCCCACCTGCCTGCATGGAAAGCTTCCACTCAGTCCCTCTGCCCTTTGTTCCTATCAGGGATTCACTCCTCATACCAATCTGCATTCAGAAAAGGAACATTTTTAAGATCCCAAATATACTTTTTGTCTGTTTTTAGACTGTTTTTTGTTCTGCTGACCAGAAGATAAGAGCAGCTACTTCAGGCTCTAGTTTGTACTTCACATTTTCAATGTAAATTACCGCAAGGACACCTACCTACATCCTTGGGTACCTCTCTCCCCCTCTCTCCTTACAAACCTCAATTTAAGAACATGTGAATAAGTCTTTTCACATTTTCTGAGAAACTTGGACCCAATGCAGGAACCTAAACACTGCAGTGACAAGATTGCCCCAGCTGTGGGGGAGATGGGCTTTAATCCTCTCTGGTGCAGAAATGGACAGAGCAGACCTCCCCAAACTCCACAGACACAGGGGAAAAAGGAAATTTGCCTCAACAGGCAGCACTGGAGGCAGAAATCTCTGCTGAACCTAAACCTGAGCAGATTACAGGGGTGACACTGGGTATATTATTCCAGTTGGTATTTTGAGAACTGAAAATCCAAGAAGAGCAAAGTATACCCACAAGAATCAATCACAGCCATAAATCTGAGTATTTGAACTTATAACCAGCTTTTTTTTTTTTTTTTTTTTTTTTTTTTTTTTTTTTTTTTTTTTTGTGTTCATAAATCAAGCAGGGAGAAGTAAAGTCTTTGAAGATTTTCAGAGGAAATGTTATTATGAGTTAAAAAAAAATACACAACAAATTTCATGGCTAGAGTTGAACTTTCTGGACATAGACCGAATGTGAATGAAGGGAGCAACTTTTTAGTTTTCATGATTTTAATCTGCCAGTCATTTCACAGAAGGTGAATTCTGAGCCCTGAGGAATGAAGAATGGTTAGAAGGAGCACTCTCCTCAGCACAGACTGGGAAGCAGGCATATCCTCCAGCTTCACAGCTGAAGTAGGAGCTGCCTGAAAGGCAAATGGGCGTGCACATCCTCTCTCTCCAAACATCTAACACATCTATATCTGTCACAGTCATGGAGTATTTGGCCACCACCTGCCAGGGGAGAGGGCAAGGCCACACCCTGCAGGAATTACAGGAGTGGGCTGAGGTCCACAAAGTTCTGGGGGCATGGGAGACTCCTTCCCTGGGCCAGTGATCCCACGAGATCCCACAGGGAGATGCTTATCCTTGAACTTCTGGTGAGGCGCCTCCTGGTCTCCACCAAGAGCCTCCTTCCCTGCTGATGGCAACAAAGCTAACAAGGAAATTGATTCCATATTTCAAAAATGTATTCACTTAGGTCAGGCTTTCTCTCCAGCAAGAAAAGACAACACCCTGAGGTTTGCTCCAACACCTTGGGAGAAGTGATTCAATTCCCTATATCTTCGTGCCAATACACTTTTTTTCTTCAATGATGTTAATCTATTTAAAAGGTCACATTTATTTTAAAAAATTCCTCATGAAAGGTTTCAGAGTACCTTTGACACTGGATGACATCATGTTTCCTCTGACACCTGAGTCACAGAATGCTCAGAGCAGGATTTCCAAGGCTTCCTTTTATTTCGTGTTCCCATGAATTCTGCTCCCACCACGATCAATAGGATTATTGCCACAGGACTCAACAGGAGAAGGGCTGGCAAATGCTGAACACATTTGAAGGCCCTAACCTCAAAGTCAACATTTTCCAGCCAAGAAAACAGCACTTCGGCTGTCAATGAATATGTCAAATAAGAGGCCCACTATGAACAAATCAGGCTGGTTAATGAGCCCAAAAGAAAAAAAAAAAAATACAATAATGTAACTTGTAACATGCTCCCTACAGCCTATGGCAGCTCGCTGTGATGGATTTGAGGTGGCTTAAGGTGCCAGTTGAGTGAATCGAGAATTAAAGCAGGATCACTGAATATCTGCAGAAGAAGGATGAAAAGGATGCCATAAGGCTGTCTTGCTGTCCTGCCTGTACCCCAAAACAGGACCAGTTCTGCCCACATCTCTCCTGCTGCGTGTTTCCCAAGCAGCTATAAAGCAATTTCACTCGTTCCATTCTTCTTCCAAACTCCTCCAGAGCTCTGCTACCTCCATGGCTGGACACTCCTCCCCTATCCCCTACCAGTTACAGCTCCTCCTGTAAAGCAGACCTGGGGCAACACAATCCAGAAGTTCTCCTAATCCTCTTTCCAACAGCTTTTGCACTCACAAAGTCTGTTTCTCCTGTCTCCTCTGTCTTCTCACTCTAAATTAGAACACCAGAATTTCTCCTCTTTTACAGGTTCACACTTTCCCAGGTCTGTAAGAACTTACCTGCAGACTCTTCTGGAGGATCAGCCTTTCCTGAATCCTTGACTCAACCCCTTGGTCAAAAAGCCCTCCATTGTTCAAAGCCAGCAAACTCCTTATTTCCCCGATTTTCAGGGTTCAGCCCAACCTCTCAGCACGATCCTTCTCACAGCAACCTCACAACTTTCTCCTTCACTTTTGACCACAACTAGGACATCTACTCTTTGCCCTGTTTCAAAGAAGGGTCTGTTTAGAGCAGCACCTGCCGTTTCACAATTTTGTGGACTTTTCTGATGCAATCTGGACACGATTCCATGAAACTTTTGGCCAGCACAAAATCAGCCAGGCCTGGAAGCACATCCTGGCAGCAGGATCAGTGCTCCTGCAGCTTAAAGCCCAGTGCTGTACGTGCTGTTACTTAAGAGGAAGATTCTTTCAGAGCAGTATTAAGGTTTAGGACTTATAACTGAAGTGCTCTAATCCTTCCCAGTAGAAGCCAATGGTGCATGTAAGAGTATTAAGCTTGAGATACATTAAATCCTAAACATTTCCCAGTTGCAAGCAGAAATAGATCACAATCAAAGCCTGCAATTGAAAGATGCTTAAGAGAATGAGCTCAAGCCCAGGCTCTGATTTCGGTAGAACTCTTCTCCGTACGTCGTGAGCGCCAGATCTGGATGAAGATATTAAAAAGCAGCTTCAGTCCTTATCTTTAGCCCATCTGAAGATCAAAGAGAATTGGAAACAAAAGCATTCCAAGGCATTGAAGTGATACATTTGTAATGAGTTTCTTCTATTTTTCCACACATTTGGGGTTTTTGTGGGGGGAAGGAAGGCAATTTTGGCAGCCTGTTAAGAAACGAGGATGGCAACACATTTTATTCCTAATTTTCTTCCCTCTTCTCCTATTTTTCCTCAATAAAACCACTGAAGAGATCCATGAAATTACAGGAGATGCAAATCCTTTATCCACAGTTTGCAGTTGTTGACATGCAAGACCCTTAATATGTCAATAAATTGGGCTGGGCATTTTTTTTTCTTGCCGAAGCAGCACTGGTCAGCCGACAAACAGCAACAATGCAGCCTGTGTGATGGCCCAAACAATTAATTCCTATAACCAAGAATCTTCTTGAAGCATCTCTTCAAGTCTAACTGATGGGGAGCAAGGGGGACGGGGCTGCTCCTCAGCTGTAGGTGNGTGATGGCCCAAACAATTAATTCCTATAACCAAGAATCTTCTTGAAGCATCTCTTCAAGTCTAACTGATGGCCCAAACAATTAATTCCTATAACCAAGAATCTTCTTGAAGCATCTCTTCAAGTCTAACTGATGGGGAGCAAGGGGGACGGGGCTGCTCCTCAGCTGTAGGTGAAGCAGTGACGTGACTGAGAATGAAATTCAACTCCAAATCAGCTGCCGTTTCGAAAATCGTGTCTCTTGATCATGAATTAGTGTCAAGGCAGATGATGAGGGATGAAGTAAGGAATGAATGAGTGAAAGAGAGCACAGAGGGAGAGAAAGAAGCACGGAGATTCTCCAGAGCCTTATGAGAATCATGCCAGTGAAGAGACTGTGCACACAAACCATCTCCTTCTCAAAGTCGGCATTTTGCCAAAAAAATAAAAAGACCATGATCCCTAGAAATGTTCCTGTCTGCTGGCTCCCAGAGATAAGGAAGTGATATTTCACAGTCTGACACTAATCATATTTGGGCATACTAAGTAAGAACAGTCCAGGGGCTTTCTTTGCAGCTTGCATATTCCAAGTTCAAAGCAAAAACTCGTTACTGTGCCTAAAAAATCCTCTTAACTCAGAAACACGAGAAAAAAAGGGAAGAGAAAAAAGAAAGTGAGGGAGGTGCTTGGAGGGGGGGTAAGAGAGTGTCCTTATCTTTGTATTGTTGTCCCTACCCAGCCCCATCAGTGATGTCTGCTGCAATATTTTATCATGGGGGGAAGATGCTCCCCTCTTTTCCCCCACCCATGAAAATGTGACAGGAGGTTTACTAACGCAGTATTTCATGGCTGTGATTTACACATCCCAGCCTTCACTCCATCTAAAGGCAGAACAGCCACTATGGAGCCAGTTCCTGGGGTGAAATCAGTGGAATTATCCCCTCTGGAGACCCAGCTGGACCTGTTTGCTCCCACAGCAGGAAATTGCTCGCCTGGCTCAGCTGCTCCCTCGGAGCAGAGGTCACTGTCTGCCTCTCTGGGCTGGGCTCCTCATCCCACTCTACTCCCCACCAAAAAACAACAACAACAACAACAAAATCCTTCACTAAAAGCTTGAAACAGGTGCCTCCTTTACAGCGACCTGGAGCTGAACACAGGCTGGGATGGAGAGCCAGGAGAAAACGTGGGGAGCAGCTCTCTGCACATCCCATGACCAACCAAGCCTCAGCTTCCTCCATGGGCTGCTCCCCTCCACTCAGCTGTGGCTCACAGGGTATGAAGGCTACAAACACAAAACACCCCCAGCATCTCCAGGTAGCAGAGGAGGCTTTATCTAACATAGCCCTCTGTAAAGTCACAGTCCTTACCAAACCCAAACTTTGTGCTGCTGTCTCCACCAGACCCCACCTGCAGGGCTCAGCAATGGATGGGCCAAGGCAGGCTAACAGAGATGGTTTCAGCAAACAGTGCATTAAAAAAGTGAATCAGCTTGGAGAAGAGCCAAGGAAGGTCACTATGTTGAATCTCAGCATTACCCAGAATGAATGTTTCAACTCCCCTTTTGCCAAACTGTATTTTTAGCTGGAGTCTAACCTACTTTTAATGAAGAGGATGAAATAACCCCCAGATGAACTTCGATTTGTTCCACAATTGACAATTCCCACATATTTAATTTTTTATTCTGCCCTGCAAGCCAAAATAAAACCCAGACTGCTGCTCACAGCATGAGGTGGAGCTATCACAAGAGAGTGGCTTGCCAGAAGTACTTCTCATCCCTCCCAAGCTCTTCTGAACACCTCAGACTAAGTCCTGCAGACTTATCCAATTGTGAAATATCTCTGGTCAACCTGGAATCATTCAAAGAACCTCTTTGTTTCAGTGAGACTAAACAGCTACAATTGACCATTTCAGGAGCAGCATCCTTGGTCTGGAATTCTCAAACAGGGGATTATTATAGAGAAGAAAACTGATTAGGATTGAAGCCAAGCAAAATCCACACTGGTCCCTGGGGAGCCATACAGGGAAACAGCAAGAGGTGGAGGTGGATTAATTTTTTTTAATTTCAGTTTCTATCTTGGAAGCGTTCATATGACACCACCTATTGCAGTGCCTGGATAGAAGAAGCAGGGTTTGTTTCCACCTGCTAAAGCTCATGGGGGTTCCACCTGAACCACCACCTAAGAGCTGGCACTGCTCACCAGGGCAGACTTGTCCCTCAGCCTCCACCCCGCTCCTAAATGGAACCTGACTTGGACACGAGCAAACCTACATCAGGATTTAATGTATTCCCTGGTCACATCTAGGCTAACCCAGCAACACAGCATCCTCCCTGGAGCCCACACTGCTCATTCCCATAAATCTGGGTGTGGAGGAAAGCACTCTGAAAGGTACAACCTCAATTTTTTTCCCCAATGGGAAGCACACCCCTCCCTCCAGGCTTATTAAATTGTGCCATGCCACTCACATGCTGATCACTCTCATTCCGAAGGCCAGCATTTCTTACATCAGCTCCCCCCATTCCAAAGACCTCAGGAACTGGAAACGTTCAGGTTAGGGATGAATGTGATTTTGTGTGTTTGCTTCTGAGAGAAAAAGCCCTGTGCCTTACCATGCTGAAACGAAATCACCATCTGCACTCCCATTCCTCTACAGAACACCTGCCCTCAGCTGTCTGCTGACCAGTCCAAAGGCTGCAGGGACAACAGGGAGCGTTACTAAACCCAGTGGGGAATTTCCTATGGAAGACACCACCAAATTCACATGGCCACATTCCAGGGGGCTACCAGGGGCCCCTCAGAAAAACACTGCTCCTGTTTCTTTCTGTTTAAAAAGCCTGAGATTCACTTCCTAGCAAGGTAAGCCTGGACACAACTATTCCTGAACCCTGGAGCTCCACCAGCAGCCGGCCCTGGGCCGTTCCCTGTTCCTTGTCTCCTCCAGTCCACGCAGCAAACACTGCAGTGAAGGTGCCGTGCCCCACAGCGAGCTGTGAGCGCCTTCCCAGCTCCCTTATAATTCTGATCATCAACTTGAAAATCAGTTTTACTGGAACCCAGCCTTCTAGCCACACGGAATGCAGGGAATGAGATTTAGGAGGATTACGTGTTCCTTGCAAGCAGTGAGGTTTGATAGCTCAGACAGGCGTTGCCTTTACATGTCCTGCGCTTTGTCTGAACAGGTATTACCCCCCAGCTCTCGGGGTGTGAAGGTTTGTAGGGATAAGCCATATGCCATGCAATCAGGATTCCATTTCTGCTTATTGTTCACGCAATTTGGGATGGTCTTTTGGAAGTTTGCAGGTTGCTGACATTTTTCTGTGTCTTCAGGCAAGACTGGATGTTTAGCAGTAAACATCCCAGAGGGGGAAGGAAAGCCTTAGATCTGAGAAGAATGAATACAAACTTCCCTCCAATTTAAGCAGGGAAATTTTTGGAATTAGGCTATCAATTACTATAACAGAGTTCCATACCAAGGCTGTTCACAAGGTCCAGATGCTCTCAAGAATGGGACACAGGCTTTTTGTTCAGAGTCTCTTGTCATTTTGGATTGAGCGTTCACCTGCATTGCAAAAGGATCCATGTGGTCAATAAATATAACCAGTTGTACCAAATAAAATCCCTGTATTTTATGGGATGTCAGAGGAACAGGTCTTTTTTTCAGGAGGCTGTTCCAGTGACTCTTACTTGAGCAGGGACTTCAGGAATCCACAGCCAGCATTCCCTGACACACCACCAAGGCATCTGCATGACCGACTGCTCCACACCAGTGAAAAATTCCTGATTCACAAATACACAAGCCTTGAGTGGACCTGATCCCAACACTGCTCCTCAACTGATCTTCATCTTAATCCAGAAGTTCAGCTGGAACAAACACCTCTGCTCCCCATCCAGCCTGGGGATACATCATTATCCCACCTGGATGTGGAAACACGTCTCATATCCTGAGATACGTGGCCACAATGGATATTCTGGGATCCAAAAGGAGAAATGCTGCTTTAAAAGGGATATTGGCAGTGGCAGAACCTCTTCAAACACAGCAGAAAATCTGTGCATCACAAGCATCCCACATGCCACCTTCTCGAGTTATCCCCACCACGGTGAGGCATCCAACCCAGCCAGAGCTCCCCTTCCTTCCCTTCAGCAGCCAAATGCTGGAAAGGTGCAATCCTTGCAATGGATGGATTGACACAATCAGAAGTCATTTAATTCGTGATTAATCTGCAGCTAATGACTGCGGGTTCCCTCCAACTCTCGGTCCCCTTCCAATTTTTCACTGGTAAATGGCTCCAGTTTGCAGTTGGAGCTCTTCACAGTAGATTAGTTAACATTATGTTTTTATTAAAGCCGAAGTTAATATCCTTATTCTCTGAAGGAGACCACTGGGGTTGTTGGAATTATTTTTTCCCTTTCAGTTTTTTACTAAGAGCCTTCTCTGCTGAGTTAAAAACAGAGCCTGCAGACCCCCAGCTGAAAGCTTAAGGGAGCCCCAAACAGTTACCTCTTAAATGATTATTTACATTGGAATATAAAAATCACTCTGTTGGATCAGAGCAGGGGCTTGTCTACCCAGGATCCTGTCTCTGATGGTGGCCAGCTGCATAAATTTTATGTCAAAGCTTTACTGATAGATACTTTTATTTTAATATGTAACATTTTTCACCAAAAAAAAAAGGCAGCCTACTGCCTACAGAAATTGTAATTTCACAACAACAACAAGCCCCAACGACTGAGCTCTCTAACATGAATGATTCTGTAATTTGGACATAAAGTTTTCCATTTTCTCATCAAAGACAATTGCTTTTCAGTGAAGAGTCAGAATTTTCTGGGCAAAAAGATGTTGAATGAAATGATGTACATATTTATCAGCATTTTCCATTAAAATAGCCCCAGCTTTTAAAATAATCCAAAGTTTCTTTTAAAAATATCTTCAGCTCTGATCTAAAGAAATCCTTGCAGACTGTCAGACAGAAAGTTATGGTACAAGTCCCTCCATGGAGGTTTGTCCTAAATTCCATAAAGCCAGTGGCTACAAGGCACCAAAAATGATGTTTTCTGTGTATTATTGATCTTTCCTAGACTGACTCAAAGATGGCACAAAGATGCCAGGACCATCTTTTTGTCCTGGGAAACCACATAAGGAAAAAGATTAATGAACGTTCAGAGTCCATCCAGGAGAAGCAGCAATTAGCAATGCACCTAGGAAAAGGAAAAGGATTCCCTGGGAGCAAAGAGAGCAGAGCCATTGTCATCTGGAGAGATTTAGGACATAGCTCTAAATCCCTCAGGAATCATATACTCAAGTTCATCTCTTCAATCAGAAGACATAGAAATTGCCTTTAAAAAAAAAAACCAATTCATGCTGAACTATCAAATAAGCATGAGGCTTGAATAAAAACTCTGATTTCTCTGGACTCTCTGTGAAAGGCAGAGAAGCTGCCACAGCACACCAGAATACTTTTGAGTGTGCTTCCTGCAGAAGCATGGGTGTGCAAGGACCAGGATTTGCCAAAAAGTGGTGGAAAATCTCTCCCTGGGATGGGCTCTGAAAGAGAAAATAGCTTTTTCAACTCCTGAGTTCATTTTTACAGAACTTCTTTCAGTTTAATGAAAACAGCCGGGGAGAATGGATGAGTTCTACAAATTCTTAAGTGTTTGTGGGGGTTTTGTCCCCTCTGGTATTGACTCTGTGAGATGCTGGAACCTGAAGTATAATCTGTTCACCAGCTAAAATTGCAGAAATTGCAGTTTCACGGAATTTACACAGAAAAGTGTACGGTGACAGGCTCAGGTCTCGGATTCCTTCCCACCTCCACAATCGCAGCCAGAATCCAGAGAATCCAGAATCCTAGAGAAGCTGTGGCTACCCCTGGATCCTTGGAAGTGTCCAAGGCCAGGCTGGACAGGGCTTGGAACAAAGTGGGAACACAGTGGAAAGTGTCCCTGCCATGGCAGGGGGTGGAATGGGATGAGCTTTAAGGTCCCTCCCAACCCAACCCAACCCATTCCATGATTCTTCTACAGCTCTGCTTTGCAGGCCAGGCTGGCCATGGCTCCTGGACTTGCTCTCTCCACCTGCAGCCACAACCCCAGTGCTGTGGTCCCAGGATGCAGGAGGACCAGCAGGAACTGGGCATTTCTGCTGCTGTGTTTCTGCCTCTGAGCCCATCGAGGATGTGACCCCCAGCACTCTCCAAACCCCAGATCTGCCTCTCTCCCGCTTGACTCCTGTGCACTGTGGTTTTTAATTAACCTTGGAACAGCAAAGGGTCTTCTTTTCTTCCCTTTTGCCAAACACAGCCATATTTTACAGGGATGGTGACAAGCTAATTAACTTAATTCTTATGACACCTCTCCAAGATGAGGCTAGGCTTGGCTAGCTCTGCAATGCAGTGTTGGGCTAATTAAAAAATAATTACTACTTCACCAAGGACAAGAACAAGAAGTTAATTAAAAGAATGAGGTGTAGCCTTAATGAAACTCATCAGATTGTATTCATTGAGATGTCCCACAGCCAAATCCCCCCCATTAGAATATAAATCCACGCTGCCTCCTTCTTCACAAGTGTTTGCAGATGGGCTCCTCTCTCCCCCACCTCCCTTGCACCTTTTCCCTGGCAGAAACAATATGAATTATTTCAGCAGCACGAGAGTAATCCTGGATTGAGATTACACACACCCTCGAGGGCTGAGGGACGAGGTATGGATCTCCAAACAGTATCTGGGGTTATTTGCACTACCTCAAAAACCACGTGCTGCACGGGGACCAGACCATGCATTACCAAAAATTCCTGTGGGTAACGTGGGAGCCCTGCACTGCCACAGCCAGGCAGAGCCTGCCTTCCAGACACCACCCCCAAACCCTGGGAGAATGAGGTAGAAGGAATCTCCTTGGGAAAAAAATGAGCTTTTACCTGAGTAAAACTGACCCCTGGTCCAGATTCCCCTGTGTGAAATGTTTTAAAGTTGTACCAAAGTGTGAATGGTTAAAATTCTTGTGAAAGTCAAGCGCTGTCACCTCAAAGGGGGTTCTGAGAAGGGAGAAGACAGCTGTAGGAGAATTTTCTCCGTGGTCCAAGTGGGTTTTGCCTCAGAGTATCAGATGTTTTCAACTGTACTGTGCAGAGGGAAATTCTAAAGCAACGCAGTGCAACCAACAGTCCCATCACACAGGCACCTCACAGTCCTTAAGCTTCAGAAAATAAGGAGGCTCTGAGCTGAGATTATTTTTTAAAAAATTGTTAGGAAGTTAGGCATTTAAATTTTCTTCTGCAACCCACAGTAACATAAGTACTTTCTTACCAATTTAAATGAAAATGTGGCTGTAACTAATTAAAGGTGGATTATGCATTTTGCTTGACAGAAAGACTTAGCTTTGTGCAAAACCATAGATTTGCCAGTTATGTGACACTGCCAAACTTCCTGCCCTTGTCTGGAGTCTTCTCTGACTTTTTCAGTATTTTCCATCAGGAAAGTTGTTTTCCCAGAGCACCAGCCACCAGTTCTTCCTCCTCCCACTCCATTTTTGCTCCTTGTTCATGTACACTTACCCAGTTTATTGATGTGCATGGTTTTGTTTTGTACAGTCTTACAGAAAATAAAGACAGAACACTAGAAATTATCGGATATTTTCTTTTTTCCTCCGTCTCTCTCTTTTTCTTTTTCTCCCATGCCTTTGCACTTTTCACATGTTTCCTCTCTCTCATTCTTCCTCCTCCCTTGTGGTCTTCCCAATTTCCCAACTCTTTAATTCAGAGGGAAGTAAACGCAGTTCAATGGAGCCCTCTCTTGGCCTCGTGTGGTAACTTAGCCCTGCAAAACTCAGACTTTTTTATGAATGAATTCAAGATCAGTTGCGTAACTTGAATTTGCTGGGGACCACAGCTCCTGCTGGTATTGCTAAAGTATCTGCTGCAGCTGTGGTGACTCTTTTTTCGTGTGTGTGTGTCTGGAAGCTGGAGCCTGGGCGCTGTGCAGAGAGATGGACACAGACCAGCTCAAGTCCAAGGAACAAATGACTGCAAAACTCTGTGAATTTCCTTTTAAAAAGGCAACCAAATTTTAAAACCTATCCTAACCATCTTTTACTGCAAGTAAAGCAGAGAAAAGAGTGGTCTGAGGACAAATAGCTCAGCAAAACTAAGACAGCTGAAAAATAAAGATAAGATTATTTATATCCCTACCTCCACCTTTAGCTCAAAACTTTGAGTAATCTAAGGCTGATGTCATCACTTTGTAGCTACAAAATGAGAGGGAAAGGCTGTGAATGTGTCTGCCTAGACCTGAGTAAAGCCTTTGACACCATTTCCCACAGCATTCCTGCAGAAAGCTTCCCCAAGGTCCTCCAGCCAGCATCCTCCCAACTGCTGGGCTGCTGAAACCCAGCTTAGGATGCTATCAAAGAGCTCGGGCCCACAGGGCCCTGGACTTTTTGAAAGGTTTATCCTCAGATCTTTCCCCATTTCAGGCTGCTCCAGCCCAGCAGATTTACTGGCTTTGGCAGATCTGCCAGAGTTAAATCAGCACAAGCAGAGGAAAAACAATTTGCACCCCTGTGCCACAACAGCCCCACAGGAGGCTGAGCACCCGCATTCTGAGCAGTGTGGCCCTGTGGACAGAGGATTAGGATGTGGGGAGTCTCTTCCCCACCCTGAAGATTCCCCCTTGTTCTCGTGATCCTCTGCAAAGTCCCTCTCTGTGCCCCTACCAAGCACTGATGAAGTGGAGCCAACAGCATTTGACTTTTGAGATCTCCAAGGAAAATGTGCCCTGAAGTATCAGTCTCAGCACAAGGCAAACACCAGCTTTGCCCTTCTGTTGCCTTTGGTGTGAAGTTAAGAACTGTTCAAGCCTACAAATTACAGAGCCCAAGTGAAGTCAGAGCTCCAGCTGAGGAATAAAAAGCTCGGGTGCTATCGGGTTGCCTTAGTTCAGGTGTTGACTGTTCCTTCCAAGAAAACGGGGTTGGACCAAAAGCAGCCAAAAATGAAATCCAAATTGCCCTCAAAACTGTTTTCCTGTCAATACATTCTAAGTTGCACGACTTCATTTTTCCCCAGGAGCTCTTTTTCAAATTTGCATTAAAAGTACCAAAAATATTAAGAGGATTAAAGCCCTGTTTACAGGTTACATGACAGGTGATGAGTCATTTCAGTATTGCTCGGATGGTTCAGATACAACTTGATTTTTTTTTTAATAGGCATTACAAATGAAAATACCTTTGTAAGCAGTGATTTCCATTCAATAAAAAAGCCATTTATCAACAGGCTGAAAGGTTATTTGGTTTCTTGCCCCATGCATACTTCAAAACACTAATTGGGTATTACAGATGAAGGCGAGATTCAAAACTGCACAGAGGCAGAAGCTGAGGTTATACAAACTTGGAGACAGCCTGCACTTCCCAGGACATCAGAAAAACGCCACAAAAATCCTGGAAATTTCATGCAATGGGGACCACTTGGCATTCTCCCACAGCAAGGAACATTAAAGGACACGACTGGATTTATACAGAGTTGATGGGGCCCTCACAGATGCCATGACCTGGAGCCACAGCCATGCCCCTGGATGACACCCCAATTATTCTCACAGCCCCCTTCTCCCCAGCGTGCTTCAGATCTTCCAACCCTCTCTGGCTCTCCCCTGCTTCACACCTCCCTGGTTCCTGCTGCTCCTCCAGAGCCTCCCAAATCCCATCTCCCCAGCGCTTTCTCCAGGCTCCCTACACCCCCAAGGCTTCTTTGCAGGCTCCCAGTAAATGCCAAGTCTTCTCTAAAGTGAAGTTTTTAAGCAGTCAGAGGAGCCAATTCACAAGTCGTCACACCCTTAGGTTGTCATTTACGTCCCTCCCCAGCTGTGCCAGAGAACAGCCCTTGTTGGTTGTGTTTTATTTGGGTGATGCTCGTTTAGCAGAGAACAGCCCTTGTTGGTTGTGTTTTATTTGGGTGATGCTCGTTTAGCAGAGAACAGCCCTTGTTGGTTGTGTTTTATTTGGGTGATGCTCGTTTAGCAGCCGCATTCAGCATCTCTCCACAAAACTGCACTCGTTTCATTTCCCACGTGAATCTGGTGACTGTTTGCAGGAGTTGGAAACAGCAGCACTTCTGTGTAGTTCACAGGCACTTCAGAACATCTGCTGGGCGCTGTGGGGAAAGCTGCATCTGAACCACAGGCCCTTAAAGTCTTCCACAGAGTTCAGCTCACACAAAGAACTCGCTTTTTGTTGAAATCTGCCCTGAAGAGAGAGACTGGAGGAAAGGAACAGGATTCACCGTTGCCAAAAGGCCTGACATGCTAACTGCCAGCCAAAGTTAATCCAGAATCAAGCAGAGCTCATTCTATTCCTGACACAATCCCCTGATGGGTTCCCTCCGCTTGGGCCACAAGACAGCCCCAGCTCCTCACGACAGAGCTGGGCCCGGATCCAGCTCAGGTTTCCAAGTCCCACTGAAATATTTGCATGATCCTGGGTTTTGTTATTTTAGCTTAGGCAGCACAGACTGTACAGTCAGCAGTGCACACCCCATTCTCAAATCCTATTCAGCAGCACCTGAAACTGGCTCTCGATCAAAACACAGCCCAAGCCCAGGTCTCATTTTCACACTGCCTTTCCCAGCAGACAGCCAATAAGCTCCCCTTCAAAAGCCTTTTATTCCTTCTACAATTCTAAGCTTAACCCAAGATTTCTTCACTTCAAAAATTAAACACGTGTAAAACTCACCCTAGAACAAGGATGTGCCTACCCCGAAGCTGTTCAGGCACCCAGCCTGAGCAGGCCTGGCACTGCTACCACAGAAATTCCTCTGTTCAGACACACGTGCAGGATAGATACTTAGAGAAAAGGTATCTTATTAATTTCCCTGAAAAGTTACTGTCTTCAGGCCAACAAGCTGAGTTTTGTAAGGACAGATTAGGTGGTACTTTTCTACTGTAACTGAAAGGAATAAATTCAGTACTTTATTTCCACGACTGCTTTTGAAATATATATTTAATTCTTGAAATAGGGATAAATAGCTGCAGATATGTTGCCTAGAGAGGGACAAAACCAGGTCAGCACACCACAGTGTCTGCTAAATGACAACTGTGTCCCATGAAAGCACACGGGATCATTAAGGAGATCTGCTCTAATATAGACACAGAAGGTGATGCCAGGANCAAGGTAAAATCCCTTTTTCCCTTCTAACCGTGTTTGACTCTTGATTTTAAGACCAGGAGAAGCCATCAAAGGGAATGGTGTCTCTACTGAAAGGAAAGGGAGGAGTAAGGGATAATTCATTTAGCCTCCATCCACCCAAGGCGTTTACAGACACACACCATTTGACAAACTCCCAACCTCAGAGCTCTTAATCCAAGAGCTGACTGACCAGAAAATTCCTCCAGTTCCTACGGCCCAGCCAGACAGCCCAAAGAGACCAAAAGCTCCAAAGGGCTGGTGCTCTGCGATGAACAGCCCCGTCCAAAACGTGCTGAACGAGGCATCAAAGCTGAGGCACACAGCAGCACTGATTGCTTGTGAAAATCTAAGCTGCAGTGCCTGCAAACACTTGGGCACGTGGAAAATCGAGTCCTCCTGTTGAGTTGGTGGTTGGCCTTGCCTGGCTGTGCTGGGAAGTGGATGCCCATGCTTGGGATGAGGGAGTGCTGTTAATAATGATAATATTGGGATCTCACGCGGCCTGGGGCACGGCGGAGCTGGGTGATTATAAAGGGAGGTGAGTGAGGAGAAAATAACAACCTGCCCCTTTCATAAAGAGTGAATTGCAGACTGACAAATACAGAGCACTGAAAAGCAGCTGAAGTAAACAAGTCCTGAAAGAATTCTGTATGATCAGAAAAAAATGCAGGCCTTGTGGGCAGCTGTGGAAAAAAAATAAATCACTGCCCAGCGGTCAAAATAAGCAAACTAAAGGTAAATGCTGTGAAATCCAAGTGAGAGCAGCACTAAAATATAAGATGCCCTCTGTGTACACCCTGCCCTGGAGTACCCTGTCTGCACTATTTCAGCCTGGATAGGAAGGGAGCAGGCAGATCCACATTCAACTCCCAGCCAAGAGCAGGAATTATTTTAGTTCTGGTGAGATAATCACAGAGTGATTGCAAAAATCATTATTTTTTCGTTCCAATTCCTACAATTATGAAACAGCTGAAAAGCAGCACACAGAATAATGCATAGCAAAGGTGAATTCCATTTCCTCAGTGCACAAAAATGAATCTTTCAGATGAACTGAGCCATGACACATCAACGAGAGCAGCTCTGAAACCAAACTCACCAACTATCCCCTATTAGGGATTAAAAAATAAATTACCACGGAAAATGCCTTTAGAAACTCCTTTCCTGAGCAGGGCAGAGGGACCAGACACAAAAAGGGCATTTCCCACTCTGCAAAACCTTCGTGAGAAAGAACTGTTTTGTGACCATTTTCACTGCACTAATAAATTGGAGACAAGTTCCCAACTGCCTCGAAGCTATCAGATATGTCCCAAATTATAGAAGACAGCTGTTGTGTAAGAATCAGTCCCCTCAAAAACTTAAAGCCCTCCCTGTAAGATGAAATTATCTGGAGATGAGTGGGTCCCTCCATAGCCAAGACCTTTGCAGGATGCTGTGACAGCACTGCCACCCTCCTGGGCAGAAAAAGGCCACTGGGATTCCTCCTGCCTTAGCCGAGGCACTTGTGTTAAGACAACATTAAGATTTTCTCTAACCAAATCAATAGCAAGCCTTAATTTATCTCAGAATGGAGTGAATTACCTCCAGGAGGATCCTGTGTCTCTCTCCACCGAAAAAGAAGCCTGCAGGAGCAGGCAGCAATTCCTACTCAGCTAAGCTCAGGTGTATGGAAGTCCTTCCTAAATGCTGAAAGTTACCAGAATTAAGTGTTCTCTGCAGAGACATTACTGCAAACATTCCTCCCCTAACAACTCCTTTTGGTCCTTTCTCTGGCTCTGGCCACCACGAGCAGCAAAGCTCTGTGGAAATCAGGTTGGACTAAGCACGGGAGTTCCTGTGTACCAATAAGTTATCCTTTGATTCGTGGCATATTTCAGATGAAAGCTCCAAAGAGCTACAAGAGGAGAGGCAATTCTCCATTTCAGTCCTGAGGGCTGCGCTGATTTATTATTTCTGGCACCACACGATGCATTGTTTGGTTGAGATTGGCTGTTAAAATCCATACTTCTGAAATGTAATATTCCTCTGGAAATGTCCCATTCTGGTTCTTTTTTTAGATGGTATTTTTATTGAGAGAAAGGGACAGGAATGAGCCTAGTAATGATGTTCTAAACCATTTCAGCTGGTAAAGTCAGGTAGACTAATATTTTTTTTCCTTTTGGCCCCTTGTTTCTTTTACCAAAACTGAGATGAGACCCTTGTGAGGATTCTGGCAGAATAATTAAGGATATGGCTGTCTGTCTTCCTAAGAAAATAAAGGCAAAAAAGCCAAAGGACTGGAGAATGGCTCCCTCCTCGCTGTCTTCTCGTACCAGCATTGCTTGATAGCCTGTTGGAGTCCAGAATGCAGAGAATATCTCTCTGCCTGTTTTTAAGCATTGAACCCCCCTGGACACCAACATTTGTGACCTTCGTCCATGGAGAAAACTATATAACACTCAGGGAAGAATTAGAATCCACACTGGTGTGAACTAGGTGATGGGATATCATGTAAGATTGTCACAGGGTGAAAAATCCAGAGTTTTAGGTTTGTTGATATGGTGAATAGATAAAAGTAAAAAACTCCTAAATGGAGGATAGTTGTTCTCCAGACCTTCTTCTTCTTCTTCTATTCCTCCATATCCTGCAGTAAAAGTAGTTTGGGATGATTGGATAAAGAATTCCACACTTCCTGTCTACGTGACAGTGTGATTTATTGAATATTGGTGGAAAAGTGAAAATATCTTTCGTTTTAATTGGATAATTTACCTTTAAAAAGACTGTACAATCAAGATTAAGCAGCCATTTCTGGCATTCTTTGCTCTGTGCTATGTCTGAGTCACACCAGTGGCTATATTTCTCTGGTAAGGCTTAATAAACAACTGTCTGAAAGCAGAGAAGGATGAAGGTCCCGTTTGTCTCCTCACCTTCTGGCCAAGGCTCTAAAATCTCCCTCATCAGGGGAGATCCAATGAAGGCAAAACGTGTCAATAGCTGAATAAGAGACAACATGAACTCCAGGAATGCAAGTGAGCCAGACAGGGGCTCACAGCCACGGGCCTCTCCAGGGCACAGACAATGCAGAGCCCTCTCTGCACTGGCTCAGGAGAGACCTTGGCAGGGTGCACAGGCACAGGGCCAGTAAAAAGTGACTGCAGAGGTTGACAGAAGAGTGTAAAAGAAGCGTTTTCCCAAGCTCTGTGCCATACCTCCACCCCGACTGATCACCTGTAAATCACACTCGTTGTCAAGTTATTAATAACGCCTTGATTTAATTCACAGAGGCCAGACCTGCAGCTCATGCTAATCAGTGTCACTTTACCACAGCTAACAAGCTTGCCACTCCTCAGATGCCAACAGCAACCACTGCCTGGGAAATCAAGGCAGGGCTCTGCAGTAGGGGTAAAATGCAATTTGTAGGAAGGGGCCTCCTCTCTCCTTGGGAGGATTTACCCTTTGTTTCCACAGAGAGACCAGAGGCCTCCACCCTCTCACTGTGATGGAGTAATCACAGGGGGAAGGGAGCTAAGGATAATATCTGGAAGTGTTCCAGGGCAGGTTGGACGGGGTTTGGAGCAACCTGGGATAGTGGAAGGTGTCCCTGCCCATGGCAGGGGGTGGGAATGAGATGAGCTTTAAGTTCCCTTCAACCCAAACCATTCTGTGATTCCGTGACAAGCAGAGAGCAGCAACGCCATGCTCTGCACCTGAGCTTGCTTTTTCCTCATCCAACATCACAGCCTCTACCAAAGTATTTGCAGACAGCAGAGATTTGCATCTCCTGCAAACAGCACTGAGAACAGGCCCCCCATGCCCTGCACTGTGGGAAGCTCAGGAGCCCTGGCACTGCCACCAAGCCTCACCCAGCACAAGTGTGATCTTCTCCTGACACCTTGGTGCCCAGGGTGCCCAGAGCCTGGGACAGGCAGCCCCTCACCCCCTGGCAGCCGTCAGCACCCATCACATGCTGGCAAAGCACTGAATTTGCTGTGTCTCAGGTTTGCAGGGTCAAACTTAATACTTGCTTCAGGCTGCTCATAGCACCATTAATGCAGAATCTGGTTAAAAATCACAACTCCACAAACATGAGCTTTGCTTTTGATTTCCGCCGGGGCCGGGAACGCACCTTTTCCTTGTCACTCCTGCAGGATTCTCTGGGTGTAAATATTTAATGGAAACGTTCCTGGAAACACATTACCATAGAAAAAAGTGTGATCCCAGCAACATTTGCATGAGACAATAGTCTGTAGCTTTGCATCATCCAGATCCAGATGTTTCTGGTGAGAAAGAAATAGATGACCTGAGAATTAAACCCAGGCCCCTTGGCTCCCCTCCAGATGCTCTACCAGCTGCTCACACCAAATCCCCTCTGGTCAATTGCTTTACTTGATGCTTCTAATCAACAATATTATATATGTGATGCTATAAACTTTTGTATTTAATATTAGCTCATAACTCAGCATCCAAAACCAGATGTTTTTGGTGAGAAAGAAATTGATGACTTATCAGAGGACTGAACCCAGGCCCCCTGGCTCCTTTCCAGACAGTCTACCAGCTGAGCTGCAAAGCAAACCAGCCACCTCCTGCTGCCCCCAGCCCGCTGCCTTTCATGAAAGGAAAAGGATTTCACATCTCCCAGTGCAGGAATACGTGAAAGATGTTTTAATAAACGCTTTTAAAAGTATAACGCAGGGCTTGCTTTGAGTCGGGAGAATACACTGCTTCCCGGAGGAAGGCTTTGCAGACAAACTCCTTTCTTTCCTTAACAGGAGCCCACATTGAGGGCTCACGTGCAACTGCCTGCAGAAGCAGCATAAATGATGACTAATTTAAATCTGAACTTCTTCAGCTCCTGCATGCCCTGCTGGAGATGATTATGAGACGCTCACCACGAGGCTGCGTTCAGGACAGCTCACTGGATCAGAGGACGCTGCAAAATGTGAATGTGAAAGGAGCGAGAGCAGGCTCCTGCAGGGCTGAAGGGTGGGACACGGGCATTTCTGGTTTATGGAGATTGAAGATGTTCCAACCACGCAGAGCAGTTGAGCAAGAGCTTCACTTCCAACCTGCATCGATGCACAGAGCTCAGTGCGATTCCTCCTGCGTTGGAAGCTGAGCACATCCTCAGTGCTGCCCTGTGCAAGGCCACGCTTTGGTAACCCAGAGCAGAGCACAGCAACTGCTCTGCTCTTGCTTAACTACTCAAGACACTAAATCACAGCATCGAGTACTTATTAAAGGCAAGAGCATCAGTTTTATAACTATGAATTCACAGCGTTTTGCTCTTAAATTATAGCTGTATAAGATGTGATGAAAAGCAGCTGCCGTGAAACCCCGAAGCCCACAGGCCTAAGAGCTTTGTTAAGGATTAGAGACAACATCCACTGCAGGTCTACAAATTGTAAGGAACAGAATCGTAAGGAGCAACTGTGAAAATATTATTGCAACTGAAATGAATCTGAAAACAAAACCGGCACAATACGGAAATGTATTAGAGAATGTTTTCCAAAGAGGCAATTCCAGCTTCCCAAACCAAGGAAGACAGTGTACCTTTTCCAAGGAAAACCTGCTTTTTAAGAAAAGAAAATACGGCTACAAACATACAGAGAGCCGACAGTGGCGTTCAGAGAGTTCAACTCTCTTGTTGGTTCATTTGACCAGATCTGAAGACCAAGGTCTTACCTTAAGTTAACTTAATTATAACAGTGTTGTGGTTTTGCAAACTTCAGTGAGATTCTGTATTCACTTGCTAGGGCAACTTATCCTGCCCAGCCAATGAAATTAGGCAAAAGCTTGGATAAATCCTCCAACTGCTGGAAAAACAAACCCAATCCTCAGTGAAAGAGATTGCTAAATTTGGTTCTGTTCTGATCTGAAGACTCAGCATTATCTTGCCAACATTTCCAGCATAATCAAAGCAGCTGAAATCAAAGCTCAAATAAAATATTCTGATTAAACTGCAATGGCATAAAAAACTTTCTATTCAAGGACTAATATCTGAAACAGTGTAATCTCATCGAGTCTTCTTCTACCAAAAATTTCACTTGTCTCTGGTCAAATTACTTTCCCAGATAGCTTCAAGCTGTTTGGGAGGATATATTGTACCAAGGCTGTTCAGCACAAAGAGAATCTGCACAGAAAGGAGAAACAAAGATGAAAAAAAACCCAGGTTGAGAGAGCTTAAAGGGTCAGGTGGGTAGAGACAGACACAGGGGCAGGACCAGCAGGTCAGAGAGAAGTCCAGGGAATCCACATGTCTGGAGCCAGCACACTCAGCACCTGGGGCTGACCAGGTCACAGCACGTGCCCAGAGTGCTGGGAGCTGCAGAACAATACGACATGGACACCAAGTGATTAAATCTGCTTGTTGCTTCATCTATATTTTTAATCATAAACAGGATACTGTCCAGGAAAGAGCAGCTGGAACCACAGCTGCAAAGCTGTCCCTAATGTGACACCACGCAATCACACCTGGCAGCAGAAGAGTTCTCTGGAGGAGGAAATCACTCCAGGAGATGGGCTGTGATTGAGCAGGACTCCACTCCAGCAGCACTGGAAGATTTCTGTGCTTGTTGAGCTTTTGTTAACAAAATTGAAGACCTTCTACCCAGACAGGTACACTGAACTGACAAAATTTTTTTTTAAAAAACCCCAAAACATGTAATACCTACAGATATAAAGCTGAAAGGCAAACAGCAAGTCCAGCAAAAACCAAATTTGCTGCTAGTCTGCACTCTTTGGGGCGTGGTCCTGGCTGGAATAGCCCAAATTCTAGGGTGCTACATGCTGCAGGGGCGGTGGAGGAGGAAAGGGGCTGAGCTGCATCCTCCCCAAAGCAGAGGCTGCCTGTGGTTACCTGTGATCCTGCCTTGATGGGGGAGAGGCAGCATTTTAAAGAGAGGATGCCTGAGGACCCCTCCCAGCCTAACAGGATCTGTAAAAACGTAGGAAGCTGCAAAATGTGGACCCAAGGACGCAGTGGGGTCCCAGGCAGTGATGTGGAGTTCATAGCATTCCACAGATACAGAGAAAAACTTCTGGAGCAGCTGGAGGTCAGTCAATGTGGGACACCCCACAGCCTGGGGATGTGACAGCTGGTACCTGCTGGGTTGCAGAGGGTCCCAGTGTCCCTGAACACGAGATGGACAGAGCATGTGACAAGGCAGCACCAAACTGGTGCCCAAAGCCTCTGTCACTGGGACTGGCAGCGGCTCCCCCAGGGAATCCCCACCCCAGAGCAGTGGGAGGTTTGTGCTCCACTATGGATGCTGAAAAAGCTTCAGCAAGGAATTTCTTCAGCTCTCAGCAGCATTTTGTGAGAGCTCTGTCTTTCGCATGCAAGTAATTCAAAACAATGTTACAGTTCTGTAAACTTCTGCACCTGCTAAGTTGTTTTGCACCATTGTTATGGTTCCAACTAGAAAAACATTTAGAGATGGGTGTCTTAGAACTTGGCCAATCACCCTAAGGGGTGGATGGCCGAAAGAACCAATTACCTTATGCCATATAGTACACTTTTTGCAAACTAACATATAAAAACCCTCTCAGAAGTTATTAAATCCCTTCGGCCTCCATTTGCCCTGAGCTGGGACTCGGTGTCGTTTCTCTGTTCAGCAGCGAGAGCAGTGACACTCCACCAGGACCTTTTGGAGCAGGAAAACCCAAGGGTGCCCTGTGGAGGGAAGGCAGGCAGGAAACACACACGTTTTGTGGTGGCAGGATGAGGCTTACCCCTCCGTGTCGGGTTCCCTTAGGTAGTTTTGAGGTGCCTGATTAGGATGCTCTTGGGATGGGCTGCCTGAAGAAGGCTGTGCTTCCCTCCCTGCCAGGTTGCAGTGAGAGCAGCTGGAATTTTACTGGGACGCTGGCAGGAGCTGGAGGTGCAATTTCAATCAGCTCATTCACCTAAACCCCAGCCACAGCCACGCTGCAGCCTAAGAGCTGACAACCAGAGCAGAAGACAGCAGATTAATTATGACAAGATCGGAGGGATATACTCCAAGTCGCTGTTCCCCAGATCAAAAGAGCAAACACTGCTAAGATTTACTGGCTTTGCTTATCAGGAGAACAAGGGAAACCAAAGTAAAAGTTTAGACATGTGGGAATAAAACCCTCCTTGGACAGCTTGTATGTACAGCTGAGGGCTGTATGGAGCACAGGAATGGAGAGGGGAGTGCAAGCCTCAAAGGAGGTTTTGTCCCTGTTGTTTCAGAGGACTCTGGTGAGCACAGCTCCTGCGATATTGCGGTCATTTTCTGCTAATCCAGGGAGTTAGGACTCCATTTTCAAGTCATTCCACATCCCGACAGGGATGATGTTGTCTTTCTCAGCAAAGATTTGTGTACAGAAAGCGTCTGTAGGCAGTGAGACAAGATCACTTCTTTCCCATTAATGCTCCTTTCAGCCTGGGCTGAGAAGCTGAATTACAGACAGAAAGCTTGGAGCAAAGCAGGTGTGGATGGAGGAGCAGGAGGAAGAACACTGATGCCTGTGCAGCAAAAAGATTAAAGCATCTTTCTCCGTGATCCTTGACCTCAGCACAAAAAGGGACCCGGCTGCAAACCTCAGCCCGTGGGCATGGAAACCACACACGGCAGAGCCATCTCCGTGGCCAGAGGGGGAGATGAAGCCTGGCTGCAGGTGATGCCATGATGACTTTTTGCCTTTTCTTTTAAACCCCTTTTTGTGCCTTTTTGTAGCTTCTGTATCCCTTAGTGCCTTTTGCCTGCATTCTGGGACTTGTTTATTAAGTGGAGAGATGAAACATTTTAGAGGTTTCGTAGTTAGGGATCAACGTGCCCCAGAGCCCAAGGTCCTCTCCAGAACACATTTTGTAAACTGAGATAGAACCATCCAGGGGAAGGTTCCTCGGGGAGGGGGGCTCCTGTTAGCCTCTCATTGGGGAATTTATGATAGATATGCTAATTAATAAAACCTATGTGATACCAGATCTTTGGGGGGGTTTTTGCAGTGCACACTGAGGTGCATTCGGCCTGGACGTGGTGCACCTAAGCATCCTTAAAATAAATACCAAGGTAAAATCCCTTTTTCCCTTCTAACCGTGTTTGACTCTTGATTTTAAGACCAGGAAAAGGCATCACAGGCAGAGCTGTGCTCACCACGTGTCCCCTGTCAGCCTGTGTGGCGCTGAGACAGCTCCCTGTGCTCTGCCACCACCGGATTTTTTTTAAGGAGTTTAAAAGCACATTTATTTCTTGGAAGCTTATGAACATCAGATGGAACTAATTAAAACCGGCAGGGCCTGGGGGAGCCAGGAGGGAGACGTGCAATTTGGTTTCCACTTCAAAGTGGTTCAGCAAAATAAAAGCACTCAGGGCCTCTAATGCAAGTGCATGTCCATGGGGAGGGGAGAGAAGAGGCCATTCAGTGCTCTCAAGTGGCCACTCTCCCCCCACTTCTGCTCCCCAGGCTCGGTGGGGCTGTGTTTGGATGCTCTGCCAGCTGATTAGTCAGGGCACCAGAGGTTAATTGCAGTGGTTCCTGCTGTGCCCTCCCATCAGTTGTGCAGAGCAGGTGGCACTGCACGGGGAGGAGGTGGCATCGTGGTCACCAGCACCCAGCCACATGATCCACAGGAATGGGGATCATCTTCAGACACCACAGCAGCTGCTGCTGTGGGGTTTCTGGGCGAGTGTGAGGCACCACAGCCAGTGACAGGCACGGTCACTGCCACAGCCTGGCTGCTCCAGGGCACAGCTCCTCCGGGATGGAGGGACTCCTTGCAGGAACCCAGTGCCCCACAGCTCCTGTGTTCTGCCATCCCTGTGCCACTGGAGTCCCCATGTGTTTCCCACGGGGGCACCAAGGTTCCCTGGACCCTGCCCCCCTGTATGGCCCCAAACCCCACAGCACTGACCCCTCCTGAGAGCCCTGACCTCCTGGTGCCCAGCCTACACCACGCCTGGGGTCCCTGCAGCCAGACAGGGCTGGGGGGCAGCAGCAAGGAAAAGCTGCTCACCAGCATTGCCCCCTGTGCCTGCTCCATCCAGGGTTTGTTTGGTTTTGTTTTCCCTCTAATCTGGCATTTCACACCCCAGTCCAAACCCTGTGTTAAAACGGGGGCTGGACTGGCTGGCAGCTCTGGGGGGCTGCAGGATCACCCACATCCAAACCCCTTCCTATCCCTCTCCCGTATTCATCCAGCCCTCGTTCACTCTGATGTGCATCCCAGCCTGGGAATGGGTTCCACTGCAGAAGCTGTCCTTGGAGCCACAGCCAGGGCCAGCAGCTGATGGAGCCAGGGGTGGGTACCAATGCCCAGCACCCCTCCCACCCCAGCCCACCCAGTGACCCAGGGTGGCAAGTGGAGTCTGACTGATGTCACATCCTCCTGCACCCGCTTCTGCTTGTTTCTTCCCTCACTCTCTGTGGCTGGGGGAATGCAAGGGGAAAAAAATCAATAAAAATTAACTCCGAAAATAAAAAAGGAATGAATCGGCAACTTGCATGTGGCAGCAGATAAAGTGGCCCGTGATGGCCCCATAAACCATCTCTCAACACACCATTTATCACCAAGCCTCAACATCAGGCTTAATTTACTCAATACTGAAAGACATAAACCTGGCCTTGCAAATTTAGGCAAAGGAGTTGCAGTGACAATTCAGATTTTTGTGTGGCTGATGCCTCTGCTTGGGGTTTTCTGCTGCTGGGGGTGTGCAGGGGGCCTTTGGCTGGGCTGAGCTGTTGGGAGGGGTCACTCCAGGATTTCAGCTCCCTGGCAACACCTGGTTGCAAAAGGTGAGGAGCTGTGCAGACCTAAGCATGTCACAGCTGGGGGGCTGGGATGGAGTGATCTGGTGTCCTGCCAGTCTCTGGTGTCACCCACGTGTTATTCCTGACATGCCAACTGCATGGCCCAGCAGAGAGAGGCACACATTACAAACGAGGTGAAAAAGAAACCAGAACCCACGGCTGGATTCTTGCAGCCCGCTGCTAATGAGCTGAGACATGGTGAGAGGAACCCCTGCTATCAGCCAAGCCAAGGGAATGTAAATATTTGCAAGTCTAGGTCACCAGGTCCATTATTTACTGTTCTGTCCTACGACTTAAGGTTTGACATAAGACTTGAGGTTTTTAGAGGTTTGTTGTGTTTCGGTTGGGTTTTTTTTCTTTCTGCTCTGAGCGTCCCTTGATTTCTTGCCAGTTAGGTAACTGTGACAGGGAGGGCTGCCTTCAGCATCCCACACCCAAAAAACAGTGATGCTACTGTGAACTTTACCCATTAACCCCAGTTCACTGGGTGGCACAAGGTGTTGGGTGCTGAGAGCCAGAAAGGAACGTGAGGCAGAGCTCTCAGCCTCCTGTCCTGCAGACACCGGTGCTGTGGCAGCCCCTGCTGTGTGCGGGGCCAGCACTCCTTCCAGTGGGGGAAAAAACACAGCCACAGCAAGAGGGACGTGTGCCACAAAACCAGGCAGCTCCCACCACAGCCATGGGAGCCACAAACTCTCTCTTTGTTTCAGTAAGAACCCTCAGTTTGTACACTGACACTGGACCCTGCCCACAGGCTCCCATTTCCAATTCCGCTGTCAGAAGGTGGGGAAGGAAAATTATTTTTTTTTCCCTTTGTATTTGAAGGCAATATTCCACATTCAAGGCAAAAAGCTGTACTCATCTACCCATATTATCCAAAACCTCCTGTCTGTCAGCATCAGGCTGCTGCTACCTCATCTTCCCAAAGTTACTGATTAGATATGAGGATTTCAAAGGTTTATTTTCCCCTCTCCCCAGTAAGCTGGCTCTGACCGTTGAGGGGGATCACATCCATCTCCCGTGTCCCCTGAGCAGCCTCCACTCCCCACTGCTGCCCACAGCTTCAGGCTTCCCCAGGCTGCAAAGGAACTATTATTAGTATAGTTACTATTAAATTAGTAATATCATGTTGGCCATGGCAGGGCCTGGAAGAAACAAGACCTCTGGAGCTGGGAAATTGCAGAGGCAAAGCCACATCCCTCTAACTCAGGTTCTGCAGGCTTCCAGTAGCTTTGTGCAGCATCCAGCTTGGCCAGGTGAAAAAAAACAGTGCAGGTCTCCCTTCTTTGGGGCAACCTCTGAAATTATCAACTGTTTTCCATTTTCACTGGATTTTTTTATTTTACTTTTCTTCCAGAATGCAAAAATATAGAGCAGACATTTCCTATGGGACTTTTGTTTCCAGAGGTGTGGTTTGCCCCCAAAAAAAAGCATTTCAATTTGAAATTTCTCACTGGTGCGGTCCCCTGCTCCTCACCCACTGGGGCTGGGGGTGAGTCCATTCACTTGATGTGAATGGATTGAGATCTCCTGCCTCCAGGAACAGGGAGGCAGCGGGGAAGGAGCAGCAGCAAACTGGAAGGAGTCACCCCGAACTGGAGACAGCTCAAACCAAGCTGCCACAAACACACAAAGCTGAAGGAGCACAGCAGGCAAAGGAGAAGAGATGGGAAATTTAGTTTTATACAGCTTGTAAGAAAGGAGATTAAATGGGGAGTGTGATAATGCCATAAATACCTCCAGGGAAATACCATCAAAGGAGAGAGGGGGATTATTCAAATGATCTGGAAACAGTAAAACAAGGAGAGAGCTGGGGCCAGGAGCTGCAAATGGAAATATTTCAGGCAAGGCATTAAGAAAAACTGTCTGAGGAGTGAGAGTGATTAGGTGCAGAAATTGGCTGTCCCAGCAGAGTCAGGGCCTTATCAGAGGTGTTTGAAGGTGGTGTAAGCACACGTTGGGAGGGCACGCGGCTGTGACCTGGGGGAAGGAGAGGGGTCAGACCTCCTAAAGGTGGTTTAAAACCCCCTCACCCACCATGCTCCTGTGTCTGATACCTCACCATCAGCCCTGCTACATGGCCTTGGAGCAGACACAGAGCCCTGCAGCCCCAAAGACGCCCGCGAGTGCCAGAGCTGCTCATCCCTGACTGACGCATCAGAGCATCCCCAGGCACTCGCCTTCCCCTTCCTGTCCTGCTTCTCAACCTTTCTCCATTTTCCTGAATTCATTTCCCTGTCCTGTGACTGAAGAAAACAAAGGCTGATGGAGCCATATGCTGACTTTTCTGCTCCAGGATGAAATGCCATATAAAATATTCCAGCCAGCTCGCCACTGTGTAACTTGGCAGAGTAGCATGAGGAGCTAATGAGTAAAGCTGAAGTTGGCTGTGCAATTAAAAGTGATATATTTTTATATATAAATGATGAGTTTTCCATCCTCAAAGCTGATAAATTTCTCAGGCTAAATTTCTCAAGCTAAGAGCCTTCTGTGGCCACATTTTTACACAGCACTATTTTTTTTTTTCCTCTGCTCCCCTCCAAAAAAAATGACCAGTTTCCCCATCTACTTAATGGGCTGTAAATACTTTTCTGCTAAGATGAAAAGTCCATTCGATTTGCATTAAATCTTCATCATTATGAGCCCTGGGGAGACTGCAGCAAGGCTGGATACTGACACAGAATACTGCATCTTTTTCTGGAAACCTTCCCTTAAAGATCCCAAGGGAGAAAAAGAAACAAAAGAGGGCAGGCAAGGGGTGAATAAAACCCCATGGTTTGGTATTGAGACACGACTACTTGCTGGAAAGGGAATTTTAAGCCCTGGGGTCTCCTTCCCAGCCTTGGTGCTGTTAGGGCAAGATCTGCCCTGTCTCAGAGCATCTTTGATGCAGGAGTTTCCCTGATCTTCCAACCCTCACACAAGGCTGTAGATGTGTCCGTGAGCGGCATCCCCATCGCTGTCCTGTGGCCAAGCAGGGGTGACTCATCTCCTGTGAACAACGTTCCCCCTGTACCAATCCCACCTTAAGCCCCCCAAAAAACCACAAAAGAGGGCAGAAGGAAGTTCAGCACCAGCAGCTACTTCAGGTCTGGCGAGAACAGCTCTGGCCAGCACCAGAGCTTCTGTCCTCTAACACAGGAATGCACGCAGCAGGTCTTGAGCTGCCCTTCCAGCTTCAGGCACAGCCATCATCTCTTCAGCCCCTCATCCTGCCAGCTCCCAGGTCTCTGGATCGACCTGCATCACTGCTCAAAAGCTGCCTGCTCTGCCTTTCTTCTCAGCAAATTACAGATGATTTTAGAACATTTTCATGATTTTTGACAATGACAAAGAGTAAAGTCTCAAACGGGAGCGCTGAGCTCAGCACGGGGCTGCGCTCCAGCCAGAATCCTGCTCTGATTGTCAGCTCTTCCCTTGCAATGGGAATTCTGCTCTTTGCCCAAGCTCCTGCACAGGCAGGACATAAAGACTTCCACAACCTGTTCAACCTTTGTTGTGATGCAAACCAAGGGAGGCCACGCTGCAGCTGCAAACACGATCCCAGTGAGTGTAATTCGTGTGAGGAACAGGGCCACAAGTGCCACCTGTTTCTTGACGAAGATGTGATCACAATGCTGCAGAGCAAGCCCAGAACAGCTCTGGAGCCTGACCTCCTGCACACCAAAGCCCTGTGACTTCCCCTGAGTTCCTGTGCTGGAGAGGGGGACTGCTGGAAACCCACCAGCCACCTCAAAACCCATCACAGAGGTGCGAAAGTCTTCCACTGAGGACCTTCCAGTCTCAATCCAGTGCTCAAAGACAAAATAACATGAGAAGGGAGGTGGGGTGGGCAGAGAAATCCCTTCCAGAGGCAGCTGATGCTCACCTGGGAAGGGCTGACAGGCGCAGCATCCCCTCCCAGCCGTGGGTGCACAAACACTCCCATCGAGGCTGTTTATTGTCTCTGCCATAAAAGGGTTTCAATCAAGCTGGGACAGTAAACTCTAGTTAAAATTAAACTACCCCATTTACTCACGATGAAGGCTGTTTGCATCTGAAACCCTGTCTCGGACAAATAGTGCTTCAGAGCACAGATTTGGCTTATAGCGTTTAAAGCAGCTGTCTTCATAAAAGCCAATAAAATACCGTTGGATAATTAAAAGCTTTAATTAAAAATGCAAAGTCCAAATAGTTTCATATTAACAAGGAAACTTGTTTTGACATCTGAAATTGCTGCACAAGCTAAATTCCCGTGTATTCTCTCCAGGCTATTTAGAGTTTGCTGCGTAGCTGGAAATGTCTCCTAACTCAGTGCAATCACCATGTGTTGCTGGGGACGTGCACCAAAAATTGATGCTGCTTGTTTTACAACTTCACTTTTAATTATCACAGCCTGAGGCAGCAGTGGGCTTATTTTCATGGCAATCCCTGAACGAAGCCCGGGGATGGAGCAGCTTGGCATGCAGGGGATAAAATATGTAACTTCCAGGCACGGGCTGCCAAGCTCAAGTGAGAGCCGAGCAGAGCAGCAGAGCCAGCCTCGGGTGGAGTTTTCAGCAGCTCTTGCCCTTAGCTGTGGCACTGGGACATGGGCTGCACACAGTGCCACCACCATGACCCCTTCCTGCAGCCTGGAGCACCCACAGATGATGGGAAATGGAATTTGGTGTGGCTTTGCTGGGGATGAAGAGCCCGAGCCTGGATACGGGAGTTGGTTTTGCAGCTGAGTGTGGGAGTTGGGTCCGTGGCTGGTGCCACGTCTGCAGCGGCTCAAAATGCACGAGTTTTGTGTCTGTTTCTCCTTTTATCCACGTCAGGGGGAACTGGAGCACATCTCACTTACATGAAATCCTATTTCTTGAAGGACAAGCGCAGGCCTGGACACAGCTGGGGATGTTCCAGCTGTGATGCACCCACAGGATCACAACACAGTCAGGAGAAAGGATGCTCCAGGCTGCGAAGAGAAGAGAATCAGAGCTCTGCCCTGTCCCTGGGATTGCTGGAGGCTCACTGAAGTCCCAGTGCTTCTCAAATCCTCATTTCAAAGCCCCCTGAGGCCGCAGAGCCAGTGGGAAACCTCTGCTGTTCCCTTTGGACCCTCCCCAGCATCGGATCCTCTTCTGCTGGGACTGATGGGGGTGCGATTTACAGCCCCTCGGCTCCAGCGTCTGGGAACAAAACAGTCCCGTAATGAGCACTGGTGAAACAGCAGTAAATCCATCAGTCCACCCTCGGGAACACACATCCATAAGGCTTAAAGCCAACAGGGACTGATTTAATCGTGTCATTTGGCATTTCTCACAGCACAGACCGAACAGCCTCTCTAAGCAGCAGCTGTTACACACCCATCTCCACAGCAGCTTTTCCTCTGGCTGCACAGCCCCTCGCTCCCTGGCCTTTGCCAGTGGAAAAGCCACCCCGGAGCTGCTAAGGGGATGTGGTTGTTCCTGCCCTTACTTTGGGAATGGGTGCCACTGTCCAGTTTCATCCCCAGGACACTGGATCCTGTTGGACCATTTTATGACCTGGTGACCTTGGAGGCCTTTTCCAACCTTAACGATTCTATGACTTGTTGGATCATAAGAAAGCAGATTTCTTTTTCCATTTCACATACTTCTATAGAGGTTTAATGAGAGTAAACTTAAAACATTTGGACTTCAACAGCCAATGGCTTTGTTTTGGCCTTTTTTTGGCATTTTATTGGTATTTTTCTTCCCAGGAAAACCATCAAAAATTAAAAACTGGCTTTTGTCCAAGACTTTTTAAAACCATGAGCACATTCCCATGCCTTGGTGCTTTTTCCTTCCCTCTACCCCACCTTGGCACTTCTGGTTTTTTGCACAGAGAGCACAATAAGCATTTCTCCATCACAGCCCCAAGGCTGGAAGTAGCTGGGATAAAGGCACTGACTTGGCACTCACCCTGCACTTGGCCCAGTGCTGAGCAGGCACCTGGATGCACTTCTCTGCCAGGTAACCACTGACAAATGTTTTCTTTAAGTCCTGCCTCATTTCCCCCAGCTGCAGAATGAAGAGATGATGGACTCACCTACTCTGAGAAGTGCTTTGTAAAAGCCTCTTTATCCCATGGCTCTGCTGACTTCTGGGGGGTGGAAATCTTGGGTTTCTCAGCACTCTGTGCAACTCCACCAATTTCTGCTCTCAGTTTCATCCACCCTGCTGAAGAGCCATGGTGTGTGCAGGGAGTTTTCTCAGCTTCCCACCCATTTCTGTCCCGGCCCTGGGTGTAAGGGGCTGCAAAGGTGACTTTGGGATCCCAGAGCACACCTCCTACAGCAGCTCCCTCTCTTGCAGCAGTTCCCTTGCAGTGATGGTCACTTTTTGGTTGTCTCCAGCTATGTGTCACACACTGGAGGAAACAGAAAAAAACAGAAAAGAGTAAGTTTGAAACATCAGAGAAACCTTTTTTCTTTACTGTTAGGGTGGTCTAATATTAGAAAAATTTGCCCAGAGAGGTTTTGGAGTGTCCATCCTTGCAGATATTCAAACCTAGCTGGACATGGTCCTGAGCAGTTTGTTCCAGTTGAGCCTTCTCTAAGCAGAGGGGCTGGACTTGAACCTTCCAGAGGCACCTTCTAACCACAGTGATCCTGTGCAATTGTTCATGGGACCTACAGAGGATCATCCTCCATCCTGGGTACCCAGCATAGCAGCTTTGCATTTCCAGTCTGCACACAGCCACAGCAGCAGTTTCTGTGACTGAGGGAAGCTATGGCCATGCCAGGTTTCAGTCAGCCACAATAAAACTAATTAACATGTGAAAAATCAAAGGCAAACTATGCAAGACACTCAAGAAAATTAAACTGAATTGATTTTTCAAGTGGATTAAGATAAGTCACATTTTGCTTCTCTGTACTGTTTTCAGCAGAATTAAAATGACCATGACTCAGTTTAGCTCTCCTTAAATGAATGAAAGCAAACTGAATCCCTTGTAAGTGCCTCCTACCAAGGAGTTTAATCCATAAACATTTATTTAATTTTGATTTTCTTTCCTAAGTGTCCTAAGCCAATACCTGAGGCTCTCTTTGCAGTCGGTGGCAGGAGACAGACACCTCTGGAACGTGCTGCACTGCTGCTGATAGAGGTGTATGTCCAGGACAGGTGAAAGGCATTTCACTCAGCATCCCCAGGGAATCTCTTACCAAACTCTCCCTAAAATGCAGGGCAGTAAAAAAAACACCAAATTCAGGACCTCCACTTGAGGAAATCACTCCCTGCCTTTGCTTGGGGGGCAGAGGTGTGATGGGTGGGTGGTCCAGTTGCAAACACCATCATTTTGATCCCACAGGTCTCTTCAGGAATAAAAGGAAAGGGAGAGATGATCACTGCCCCAGCACTGTGGTATCCGGGACTTGCTCAATGTGGGGACAGGGACAACAGACCCTGGATGTGCAGGAACAGCTCCTTGTGTTGTCCAGAGGATGAGAAATTGCTGGCCAGCGCTGCAGAGGTTCCATCCGAAGGGAGGATTCGGTGAGCACCTGCAGATGTGGGGCCTGATTCCAGCTTCCCGCTGGGCAACCCCACCTCAGCCTCGCGGCACTGCGGGGGACAGGTGGGGCTCGGGGTGCTCTGCCCTGCACCCCTGCATCCTCCAGCCCACAACCACACACAGGGATGGGGGACCCAGACCAGAAGGGTCTTCACGATGGCGAGATCTGCAGGTGGCTCCTGCAGAGCTGCACACAGCCCAGGGCTGCTCGTCCAGCCCGGATCAGACACGCTCTCGTGCCGCCTGCAGGCATCAGGGCTGTTTTGCATGGCTGCCTCCACTCTCATTTTCATGAGAAATTATTCCTGCCTGAAACCGGGAGAGGCCGGTTCAGCATCCTAAACACACCACGAGATTCGTGCTTGAGTCCCATCTCTGCTGACATTTGGGGTGCAAAGCACTTTCCAACACTGATCCCAGGCAGCACAAGCCCTCCTCTTCATCACTTCAGAAGTTTTGCCTTTGCTGAGGAAGCCGGGGAGATATTTATACACTGCTGGGATTTATGAGGCTCAGCCACATTACCTTGTGTGGATACAAACTCAGCCAGTTTTTATCTTGCTGAGATTTCTACTGGAGACTTAAAAGGAGCCGGGATAGGGACACCGATAAAGCTCCGGCTTTCCACATAATAAATCACTATCGGCTGACTGCTGCTGTTTATCTTTGTAAAGAAAAACCAGGAAAAAGTCAAAGTGGGGAAGCATAAAACCTTGGTCTTTCTTGCCCTCTGCTCTAAGGTGGCATTGGAGTGAGACCCAGCATCCCTCTCGGTAGGGGGAATTCCTCCCCTCTGCCTTTGATCACCCCACAACCTGCTAACGCCTCATCAGCACCCGTCACTAAAGCGGGGCAAGGAACGGCGCGGTCAGCTCTGGAAAGATCTTGTAATCACCACGGTTTTCCCACTCCCTGTCAAGATGAGACCTGGAATTATTCAGCAGGAGATAAAGCAGAGTTAGCTCCCAGCCTGACCCTGCTCTTGAGGGACTCACCAGGATGCTCAGTTCATGCATCTTGTCTTGAGTGAGGTGGGCCGGGAGTTTGGTCTTTGTTGCTCACACTGTGGGTTCATGCCCTTTTTATCTGGCTGTCTCTCATTCTCTCCGGGTCTGACAAGAAACTCCCTCCCGGATTTGCAGCACATTCTCCAGGGAAGTTTTATCAGGAGTTCTGAAAAGTTCCACTTTTAGCAATTAATTAAAAAAAAAAAAAAAATCCACAAATTCTCCAGCCTGCTGTGCTTGCTGTCACGGCAGCCAGTGTGATGCTGCAAATCCAAAGTGGTGACCTTATCACACAGAAAGATAATGGTGCACTGGTGGGCTCTGGTGGGTTCCAGCCTGACTCACGTGCAATTTTCTGGGGTTTGCTTTTTCCACTTGGTGTTGGGAAAAAAGTCTCTCTCCTTCTCAAGATCCAAGTCCTTCCATTGCCCAGGGCACCCCAACTTGATCCCATGCAATGATGCTTTTTGTCTCCTATCCCATGCTCAAACCATCAACCCCCCCCTCTAAGCAGGGATGTACTACCCAAGGAATTTCTTCACCAAGCATTTCTTCTTTCAGAAAGCCAAAGCCAAGCAAAACCAGTTTTTCTGCAAGCTCATGCAGCTAGGGAAGAGAGAAAAACATGCTGATAAGCATCTCCGATGGCTTCAGGATAAATTTATGTCTGATCTGTTCCCTAATACAAAATGTTTTGGTTGTTTTCTCTCCTCAGCAATTGCACATGAAAATCAAAGTTAATGAGATGAGGATTAAATACCCTCAGGATGGGGAAATAAACCTTGACTTCTGGCAAGATTTGAGAGGTTTTGTACAAAACAAAGTCATGTGAACTGCAGTGTAAACGCTTCAGCATGAGATTTCCCACAGCACTCTGCACCTTAAAGCAGATTTTACATGTGAGGACAGAGGAGCATTTGCTTGGCTCCGTCCTGTGATGTGACAAGGCAGAGCCCTGAAGCCACCAGAATAGCAGCAGGAGCGTTTACCAGGCTGGGACAAGGGACCAGCACTCTCACGTGGGGCAGGATGACCACTGGATGACCACTGCTTGGGGGTGCCACAGGGACAAGACCAGCCAGGACACGGGGCAGGTCCACTCCATCCTTGATGACACTTTGGGATGTGCAAAGCTTCCCATCTCAAGTCTGAGTTTGGGTCATTTTGGGTGCTCCAGACCAGCAAGTGGAATGCTGGAGGGACAATAAAGGGTGATGAAGTGGTAACAGCCCTGCAGGGCCGAAAGCTGGGCTCCTGTCACAACAGAGGAGAAACACAAGGAAATGAAAAACAATTAAACCACCGGGGAGGGAAATGTGCTGGGGCAGTGCCAAGGGCAGGCAATGTCCTGTCACCTCTGTCAGGAAAATCAATCCACAAACACCAGAGGTTTATGTCCAAAAAGGAGACAGAGGAGTCCCTTTACTTTTTTTCAAATAAAGGGAGAGGCCATGGGGCATTCTCCTGGGGTCTCTCGAATTTTTGGAGGTCCCAGCCTCCTTTTTATCCTATTTTCCCTGGGTTCCCGACCGCATTTCCCTCTCTCTTTCCCCAGTGGCTGAGGTACTCGAGAGGTACAGACTTCCCAGAATGCCTAATATCTAAAAATTCCCTTCTAATGTATAACCCCCCTTTATTTTTAGTTCCTATTGAATTTTATTATTTTCCCATTGTTTCTTTCATTTCTCAATATCCAATTTTTATTTATCAGCAGACCTACAGTTTGTTTGCAGAGACAAATCTTCCTTTCATCGATCAGTGGAATCCTTTTCATGGTTTCTTTTTGTCTCTCAGTGCTAATTTCATCAATGAGCAGGCCCAGAGCTTGTTTGTAAAGACAAGCTCTGCATTCCTCTCACCTCCACTGTGCCCCTCACGTGCAGCATCAGGAGATAGAGCCACAGTTCCCAATCCCGTGTCCAGGGCACCACCAGCAAGCTGTGACACTCTGTGCATCGAGACAGGTGGCAGGAACACCAAGCCAGGATATTTGCTGACATTAACAAGCTTCATTCACCACCATTAAACACTAAAAGGTGCTTATTTTAACAGGAGAACTCACTGATCTGAGGTAACTTTTGGAAACCAGGCCAGAAGCAGAATAAGGGGGAGAGAGCCAGAGCCAAGAGTGCTCCACTTTCCCCCTCTCCTCCCCATCCAGCACAGACACACAGCACTGAGCCTCCTGGATAAGCTGCCATCCCACACTGGGCCCTGAGCAGGGGACACATCTCTGTGATAAGGCAGCAGCTCCTTATCTCCACTGGCACATCCACCCCCCATTAAACACAGTGCCCCAAGCAGGAGGCTTCAGTTTGCTTCAAATTCATCCTCCTGCTCTGGTTAGGATTAATTTTCAGCAGCTCTACCTAGGAAAATCAGCCAGCAGCAGGCTGCAGGATCCCCCCTTGCTAGTGGTCACCTGGGTCACTGAGGCTCCCACAGAGGAAGGGGAGGAAGATGCTGGTATCTGCTCGGCCATGAATATGGCAAGAAACAGCCCCGTTTTTCCCGTATCCAGATCTCCCAACCCACTGAGTACACTGTGCTAAAGGTTTTCACTCACTAGATGTCAGCAGAAGAATAAAAATCACTCTGGTGCTCCAGCTTAAACCTGGCGGGGATTTCCACTGGGCCGCTAAAACTCACAGCCTGACTCCAACAAATCCATTTGCTGCTGCAATAACCAGACCGGGCAGAGGGTGGCAGGGAAAACCCACCCAGAGGAGAGTTGGTGTCTCTGTAAATCCTGGATGGAGAAAGCCACAACCCTGGACTGACTCGTCTGCATCAGCAGAATCCTGAGACACTCGGGGACAGCAGAGCACCATTTCTTTTGCCCACTCCTTCTCGGTGGTGGGGGATCTGCTGCCTCTCTAGCAGAGCTGATTTAGCCCCCCAGCACTGCTCCCCAGCTTCTCCTGCAGACGCCTTTCCAGCTGGGGATTATGAAGGAGGCCTGCAGGTACGACCTGCCCCTTGCTCCACCAGCAGAACAACAAACTGCGGTATGAAACACCTTTCTACACCAGGAGAAACAGTCCCGTGCTATCAGCTTTTGTATCTTTAGGGTTTATGCAGCAATAAACTCAGACTGCAGCCCTGGCAGCAGAGGGGACTGAATCAGTGTAATAAGCCACCCCAAGGCTGTACCTGCTTGTCTTGAGCTGGGCTGTCACCCTGTCCCAGCAGCTTTTACTCAGTTTTGGACAGGACTCATAGCTCGGAGGATTGAGGTCCTGTGCTCTTGGTACAAGAGCAGGAGAATGGATCACTGAGCCTTGGGAAGCCCCCACCCCAAAAATCTGCCCCTACAGACTCAGTTGTACCTTCATGGCACTCCTGACTTGGGGCCAGCTGCCTGGTCTGGGCAGGGAGTATCTTAGAGCACATCCCGAAATATCCATGCGGGATTCCCAAACCCAGCGGTGGGCAGCAGCCACACCAGTGTGTGGAGATGCCCAAGGCTTTGGGGCATTCAAAGTTTCCCTTCCAAACCACACTCTCACCTGCAGCTGCTGAACCACCCAAAATGGCCTTGCATGGAGGGTAGGTGCAGCTTTTCAAATAAATCATGGGTCACTACTTGCCCCCAAATTCTTCTTCCTGGCTAATGCCCTGGAGATGGATGGGCTCTCAGGGCTCTCCCAAGCAAACTGGTCTCCCCTTTCCCAGGGTCTGGGATTTCAGACCCTCCCCAGCCCAGCCCGAGGTGTCTCCCCGTGCGCTGACCCTGCAGGACACAGTTCAAAGCCTCTGACAGGAAAAACAGGAAAAGCCGCCCCGGCTCTCTCCGTTGACACAGTTTCGGTCTGGTTCTTGGTGTCAAAGGAGGCATTCAACTCCACCTCGGCCCCTAAGTGCTGCTTGGTCCCTCTCAGCAGATGCCAGGAGGCCCCTGAGGGAGGACACCGTGGTGGGGAGCTCCCAGAGGGTGCCATAAATTCCTGCCAGAGCAGGTTTGGGGGTACCAACTCCCTGCCCTGCTCCGGGAAGCAAATCCCATCTTTAATTGAGGCACGCAGGGGGAAATCTCTGCTCCCCTCTGTGATGGATCAGGCAGGCACCGGAGCCTTTAAGCATCTCCCAGCTGCAGGGAGCAGCAAGAAAACACGGAGAGGCTGCAAGGTGTGAAACAAAACCTTCTGCTGGGTTCGCAGCCAGGAGATGGCGACCCAGCCCACGCAGGGAATGGAAAACTGGGCAAGGCGGAGACTCGGTGTCTGCAGCCACAGGCTGGCCTCCAGCCCCGCTGTGCTGATGGGCCCACGGCAGAAAGGGGAGCACAGGTACTTGGGCACACACATGGAGAGCACAGTCCCAGTGCCACCAGCTCCTGGCTCTGGGGAGGGACAAGGAGGAACTCAAATGCAGGATCCTTCCCTCTGCTCCATCCAGCACGAAAGGTATCCCGCTGCAGCCAGGGAGGCATTCAGAAACTCCTCCTGCGAGAGGTTTGTCACCCTCCAGAGCACCAAGACTGCTCTCATCTCACCTCCTGACTTCCTCACTCACCATCTATTCATCCCCCCAGGCCCAGCCCTAGCCTCAGGCCAAGAGGTGGGGAGCAGGTTTCAGTGGCAGGAGGAGGCTGCATTTCCTGTTGAGCAGGTCCATGGCTCTGCTTTAGCTCCTGCACCCAGCTCGGAGCAGGACAGTGCCCAGGGCAGGGACCCAGCCTGTGTGTCACCCCTGGCTCACGAGGAAGGGTGACACATGGGCCGAGTCAGGAGTTGGAAGCAGGCCCCGAGGGCAAGGTCTGAGCATCCCTGAGCTGTGGGGTCACACAGCACTATCACTGCAGTGCTGCCATCTCGTTCAAAGGTGCCCCAGGGATGAACCACTGATCCCTTGGAGAGCAGGGGCTGTGCCATCCCCACCAGGGACACAGGGGATGAGCAACACCTCCCAGAACCCTGCTGGGGCTCCCCAAACCAAAGCCTCCTCCTCCACAGCCTGCACTGAACGCCGTACCAACACCCTGACAGAGATCCCAGTCCCAACCCTTCACCTGTGGATTTCCTCCAGCTGTCTCACGCATGACTTCGGGAAGCAGCTCAGATCTGAGCAGCTCCATCCTGGTCTGTGCTCACCAGAGGGAGATGCTTGGGAGTGGGAGGCAGCCCATCTGCAGAGCAGGGCCTGCCTTTGAAGAACCACCCTCTGACTTTTGGCTTCTCAAAAATGCAACCACAGAAAAGAATTTTTCTCTCCAGGCCTCATCTGGCAGGGTCCTTGCTCTGAGGTCTCAGCTTCCAGCATAAAAGCAAGAAATTCTTCCAGATCTAATGCTGTAACTCCCAGGGGCAGACGTGGCATAAAGCAGGGTCCCCTCTGGTTCTGTCTGACATCACTCATCTCCCCAGCTGGCACCAGTCCCACTTCCAGACGTTATCCTGACTGCAGTTGCAGAAGATGCTCCAGCTCTCCGATGCCTTTTGCATCCATCAGCTCTTTCCCACATCTCCTTCCCACTCCTTACGCCGCTCTCTGCTGGGTCTGTCACCAAATTCATCAGCATCACACACGGACAGAGATTTCCTGTGGCTCACACACATCCTATTGCTGACCTCGTGCTCAGTCGCCCTGCCCGAGCACACACAGTCCCAGCACTCAACAGCAGCTGTCCTTCAAAAACCACCTTCCCAGAGCAAATCCACCTGGGACCTTCTGGAATTCACCACACACCAAAAAGGCCAGCACGCCCATGAATCCATGGCCAGACTCGGAGCGCCCAAGTCACACCCAGGCCAACAAGGTAAACAACATCCCTGTCCTGTGCAAGCCTCTGAGGCAGCTGGCATTTCCCTCCCAGGTGGGGATGAGCCAGGACAGCACATGCACTGGGCCTTTTTCTCCAGGGCTGAGGGGACACGGAGCCATGGTGCATCTCCCGAGCCTAGGTCAGATCAGTGCTACCATAAATCCCCTGCTTTGGACCAATTCAAACACCCTCTTGCAGATCAAAGCATAGGGGGAAGCAAGGACCTGTTGGCCCCACTGTACAATCACGCAGGGGAAGTCAGAAGAGGGTCCTGCAGCCTTTTCAACCCCCCCTGCCCTGCTGAGAGCTGCTGTCAGCAGCAGTTGGGGTGACAAAGCTGTTGGAACAACTCTTTCCCATTCCTCCCCCCACCATGGGGTGATGCAGCACTGGCTTCATGGCTTAATGTGAACCAGCTTTGGTAAATATAATGAAATCATAAAAAGAGGGGAAATTTTAGCGCAAAAAGAACTGGAGTCTCTCATGCAACTGTACTTCCCCTTCAGCTAAACTGATGGGAATGGTGGATAGACCCTGATTCTCATGGGAACTCATCCACTTGCTGTTTATCTACAACACACAAAAAAAAAAAAATTAAAAATAGTCTGTGAAGTAGAAAGAGCAGGAAAAAAAAAAAAATTGACACCTGATGTTGTTCTTCTCCCTTGTCTGAAATCCAATAGCTGAACTCTGGGAACAGGCATGTCCATGCGATTACAGCTCAGACACTCCCAGACCTTGTCTTGAACAGAAACTGAGATGAAATTATCCTTCTAGAGGACTGAAATGTTTTAGTGAGGTTACTGAAGCATCAGGTGTGGTGCTGCCATCTCACCCTGGGTCCAGAGCCCATTGCTCTGTTCCACCCTCCTGTAGTGGGCAGAAAAGATGAAAATATCAAAACCCACAAGGCATTAAGGTATTGTGTTAAAAGGCAGCATTGTAAAAACCTAAATGCTGCAGGGAAGCCTAATTTTGTAACATTCAAACCTCTCCAAACTACATAAAAGAGGGAAAGCTGTCATAAAATGCTGAACCCAAGTGCCAGAGGGACAGGGCAGTGCTGGAGCTCCAGTCATGCCCCAGACAGGCAGTGCTCTTCAACACAGACATGTGTCCAGGGTGGTTTGCTGAAGAAATTTTGAATGAAGACTGCTGGGGAGAAAAGCAGCAGGCTTGGGAATCTCTGCAAATCAAAGGTGGAGAGGGAGCAAGGTGCAAGTTCCTCCTGCACTGAGCCTTGGGTTCAGGTCTGGACTACATTTTTCCTGGGCACTGCCTGGCTGGGCAGTACCTTTGCTGTTACAAAGCAAAGTTTTTTCAGTCATCATTCACTTTTACTCCTTTTTACAAGTTTTAGTAACACTCCCATAAACGGGTTTTTAATGCAATCCCTTTTCTCTGCCACACTGCATGTTAAAGATTAGCAGAGGCATTTTATTGCAGGTAATAAAGAACCCTGATGTCAAATATTTTAACAAACCAAGTGCTCAATGGGAAAAGCCCAAGGGGCTCCAAATGCATTTCTGCTCTGCAACCTCTGTCAGGGAGAGGGGGAGAGTTTTCTGGGAAAATATCTTCGATTTTATCTAATTTTTGGAAAAGAACAAAGTGACTCCAACCACAGTGCTGAGCTCAGGAGCTTCCCAGGCAGGCATTTCCCACACTCCATGCAGAGCTAGCTGTTCCCCCCGCCAGCATCTCCACGGATTGGTTCAACGGAGACACTACATGAAGAAAAGAGCGAATTTAGGCTTGTCTCTTGTGAGCTGCAGTTCACCCTCTGCAGCACATCCACCCAGAGCTGCCTGCAGCCACGCAAGGACGAGCAGCAGGCTGGTGCCACACACACCATAGGGCCCCACGAGGAGGTTTTCTTTCCCAAGGGATGCTGCCCGCTGCAGGCATCACATCCCTTGGCTGCAGGCAGCGGGGAGGAGGAGGTGGTGAACCCCAGCACGCCATCCCACCACCCTCACAACACACAGCAGAGAAAGTGCCTTTTGCCAGGGCGTGGGGTGCCTCTGGAGGGGACTCCTGTGACAGTGAGCCTCTGCTGCTGCTTGGTCACAGCACGCCGGGTTCCTGATCAGGACAGCTGGGAGAAGCAGGGCTTGGCAGCTCTGCTTGCTGCTCTCCACAGCCCCAGCATCTCCCTGCTTTCTCTGCTCCTTTGCACAGCCCTGATGGGTACCAGGAGCGGAACACCCTCCGCACAGCATCCCCCACTGCTGAGCATCCCTTTGGATTTACTGAGGAAAAAAACCGGGCAGCGGCCATTCCAAAAACATGCGGGGATGGGCTCTCCGCCCACACACAGGATTAGGTTTCCACCCCTCAGCTCACTTTCAGAGGGGGCTGCAGCCTGAGAAACCGGGAAGAGTCGCACACACACGAGAACAGCCCACGCAGTCACTGGAGCAGCTGCCAAAATTATCACTGCCCACAGACCGAAGAGCCTCGTGCCGTTCTCCAGGAGCCCAAACGCTTTTTCCCATTCCCTTTCCCCTCTCTTCCCACGCGCAGCCATCCCTCCCAGCCAAGGCCGAGTGCTGCACAAGGGCTCAGCCCTGTCCTGCAGAGAAGGAGATGTTTTCAAGCAAGACATGACCCTGCTGACATTGCCTGCAAAGCCATGGGATCATAGAATCAGTAAGGCTGGAAAAGACCTCTAAGATCATCAATTCCAACCAGGGCTGCAGGGACCTGCAGAAGCCCCACAAGACCCTCAGTGCCCTCCCCTCCTCCTTCCAGCCCTGCTGAAATAAGCAGAGCTGTTTCTTCACTTTCCCATGACTGGATTCCCCTGAAAACAGCAGAAAACACTTGTGCTGATGGTAATTAATCTGACAAGAAGTCAGGAGGCACAGATTAAATGTCTCGTATCACTGGGGATCACAGATAATTGTAAAGATAGGCTCTGTGACAGAATTGGCAGACAGGCTCAGTGTGCATTAGAGATCAGGGGATAGATAACCAACCCTACCCTGGGATTCACCACAGCCTCAGTGGTGGTTCCCCACCACCGCTGCAGCTCACACAAACACACCCTCACCCCGGGTTTGGTTTGCAGGGCTCCCCATCCTTCTGGGGATGGCAGGCAGGACCCAACACATTTTGGGCAGCTCCCATGGGGGAGCGTGGGGACATGGGCACAGTCCTGGGAAGGGGAAAGGCATTTCTGAAATCTTTTAGCTGTGGCCCATCCCTGGTCCCAGCAAGGTGAATGACCAGAGGGAGACACGGGAGTTATTCAGGTACTGACCTCCTACAGCAGTGGTCCCCCATGGTCCAGTCCCTCTTGCTGAGACCCCGAGGGTCTCCCCACTCAGCAGACGGAGGCACCTTCCTAAAGCCTCTGGGAAGGTCACCCGCCTCTTTCCACAGACTGAGCCAGGCACTTCCATAACTGCCACGCTCATAAATATTCTGTATTCTGTAAAAATGCAGCCACAGCCCTGCACTGCCACAGCCAACTCTCTTTGGGAGCAAATCAGCAGCCACAACTTTCTCTGCCATCCAAGTCCCACATCACAGGTCCCTACAGACGGTTCTGATTGAGATGATTTCTCCCAGCACCTAAACAGTCCTGAAAACACTTGGAAGTTGTATCAGGTGACACCTTTCGTTAAGCCTTCAGCACCTGCTTCAAGCCAATCTGAGAGAGCTTGGACAAAATCCACAGGCTGTGATAGCAGAGCAAGGCTTGCAGCTTTCCAAGTTGATGCCAGGTAGGTGCTCTGAAGGTGGACACTGAAGGCTTGGGCTGTTTGACCACCTGTTGAGAGCAGCACAGTCTTAGAAATGGAAGAAGGTGTCCTTGAAGAAGGGCAGAGTGCAGGTGATGCAGCATTTGCATAATGAGCAGGAGCAGAATATGAGAACGGGCCTTTAAAGGAGCAGAAATCATCTCTGATCACTTTTTCTAGGAGCAGATATACGAAGTAGATGCTTGGTAACCCATCTGCAACTGCACATCATCCTTTTAGGATAATCCATGCAAACTTTGCAGCCAGCATCCATAACCACAGAACCCACCCCTGGGTCCTGTACCACTACTGCTTTGGCTGTGTCTTACAGAGGGCTTTCCTTTTTTCTCTGAAACATGCAAAGCTGAACTTGGACCCGAGATCAGAGTGGTTGTGCTTTAGCTGTGCAATCATTGCAGTTTACCGAGGCCAAGCAGGCCCTGACAGCACAGATGTGTCTCTGAACAAACCAGCCTGGGCTGTGCCTCAGCCTCGGAGCACAGGGAAGGCTGTGGCTGGTTTGGGGTTTGGGGTGGCTCCTCTCACCACAGCTCTTGCTTCCCTTTAATCAGCATGGGATAAGCTGACCTCGCTGCAGATGCAGTCAGTGGCATCTGGATCTCAAAATTATTCAGGGCATCTGCTGGTTGGCACTAGCTGGAGCAACCTATGGATTTTCTTGCCTCAGAGCTGCCAGGTTTTCTCTTCCTTTCTGCAAAAGCCAGAAGTTTCTTCTCCCTAAGTGCTGAGGTGGAGAGATCAACCAAATTTAAAAAAAAACAATTAAAACCAGAGGTCAGTGCTGTGCTCTGGGGAGCCAAGTCCTCCAAGGGAGGGCTGGGGTTCAGCCACCAAAGCCAGGCACGGGCAGAACCTGCTGGTGGCAGTTCCCCAGGACATCTCCAAGATGATTTCTCTTCAGGAAGCACCTGTGCAGCTGCTGTCCCTCTTTCATCACCCTGGCTCAGCTTCTCTGCCTGCAAGGGAGAGACCATCCACCACCACACTGCCAATCTGCCCCGTGTCCTGTCCCATCCCCACCTCTGGGAACAAGCTCCACCAGCAAAACACCCTCACAACGTTGCTGCCATCAGCTTGCATAACTCTGATTCCAGCTGGGACAAACCAGGAGACCAGAAAACAAGACTGAACCAGCCTCACTCACGTGTTCCCAGCAGCCTCTCAGTGAGGCAGGAAGGTTTTGCTACTCTGTTTAAAAAAAAAAATACAGAGAAAGCAGAGAACTTGACCAAGGGTGTATAGAGTTCACAATGGGTCAGGGCAGCGGAGATGCTGTCCCACTCCTGGCCCTCCAGCATTACTTTCTCCTCTAAAACTCAGCACAGGAAGGACAAGAAACTCCCAGAGAGGGTTAGAGACCAGCATGGATCGGGGTTGAGAGCTGAGCACAAAGCAGTTTCCCTCTCTGCATACAGAGGGTCTTGCAAGATCCCACCACAAATCAGAGGGAACTGCTTTCTCCTCACAGACAAACCCACCACTGGTCCCAGCATCCTGACCGGGGCCAAGCACGGGTGGCACAAGGACCACCGAGTCGGCTGCTGTGCCCAACAGCACCAACACCACCCTTACAGGAGCTGAGCAGCCACATGAAATAGCCCCAGGAAGCTCTTTTCCAGGCTGGCCAGTAGATGGGGATGGAAGAGCAGCCAAGGTCTGATCTCTGATCCATGGGCAACCGTGTCCCCCTAGCCTGGCTGTGTCCTGCTGGTTGTCAGGGCTCAGGGGGCACTCACTGGTGGCCGTACTGGCCGTGTGCAGGGCAGGGCTGAGACGGGGCTCAGACAGGGGCTGCATGACTTGGAAGCAGAGGAAACACCCCAGAGTTTAAGTGTCATCCCTAAAATAACTCCACCAGGTGTCCCTGGGGTCTGTCTGTCCCCAGTAACCCAGGGTGGAGAGACCTGTCCTCCTCACCGTGGATGTCCTCACTGCTTGATGGGGAACTTTAAAGAGGACCAGAGAGCAGAGCCAGGTCCCGATGCCTGCAGCACCACTACCCAGTGAAACTATGGCCAAGGGCAGCTCCTGGCAGGAAAGAGAGCCCTGAGAGCCCGTCACATGCCCCTGCTTGCCTGTACCTGCACGCTGCAACCTCCTGACAGCACTCAGCACCCACCACGCAGACCCGCTCGTGTTCAGCCGAGACGCGGCACGGAGGGAAAATTTGGAAACCCCAGGAAGAGCCCAGAGGCACGGAGAAAACTCCCTCAGCTCCAAGAGCTTGGCCACGTTGAGCTCTGCCCCCTGATGGGTGGCCAGGTGTGCTGGATGCCCGCTGGTTTGTCCCGTTCAGGATTTGCCCGGGGGATGATGACGGCCGCTGAGCCGGACGGGCAATAAGGAATGACAGGGCACTCGCCAGCACAGCAAGGGAACACCTATAAACCCCTGTATGGGTTTCTGTGGGGTGCTGGTGCCTTTGGACACAGCACTGGTGCAGAAGGGCTTCCCCCACTGGAGCTGGGCTCTGAGCAAACCCCAGAGCTGCCTGCTTTCACCCTCCCAAATAAAGAAATGGGAGCAAACAATGAGCAACACTCAGTGCCCTGCCCCTGAGCTCTGCCGTGTCAGGATCTGTCATTATGTCGGTGTGTAATTATACCACTAATTACTGACCATAAAGCTCTAAAGAAAACAGACCTGAAATGAATCTAGTGCTGGAGCAAAGTCCTGAGAGATAGCTCTGTGGCTGCTAAGGCGATGGAGACTGAGATTCAATTTCTAAACCAAAACTGAATTTGCAATCAGCTCGCCTTGTTGCCTAAATCTGACAAAAGACCTTCCTGCATTTAATCCCAAGAAGGGATGTCTCTGAACTGCCATCAAACCACAGAGGCTTACAAAAGCCAACTGGAGCAGAGCAGAGGGAGCAGAATCCCAAATGTCTCCTTGGGCTGAGCAAGGCTCTTGTTTGATTTTGGATTTGCTGCACACTCAATGTACATCTCCGAGCAAGCCACTTAATCTGACCCTGGCCCGAAGTTTAGCTGTCTGTCAAATGTTAGAAAAGGGCTTTGTCTCCCTCACAAGGACTCGGAGGTTTAATTACTGCCTGTGCCAAGATGCCCTTAGGTGGAAGCTGCAATGCAAATGTAAAGTATCATTATTAGAGCTAGCAAATAACTCAAATGTTTTTCTGCAGCAACTCCCTCGAAAAGAAATTGGATTCCTTTCCGGTGTGCTTGGGCGTCTTTCCAGGCTCTCTTGTTGTGACACTCGTGAGCAAGTGGAGAACTAAGAATATGAAGGTAATTCACCAAAAGTCAATGCCCGGCTCCTAAACCTGAGCCTTCGCACGGAGCCTCGCTCCTGCCCCTGTGTGTGCCCAAACCCAGCACCAAGGGAGGCAGGGGATGGGGCTGCACCCAGGCAGGGGGGCCCATCAGCTGCCTGTGGACACATCCGGCCCATCCAAACAGCCCAGGGACCCTTGGGGATGTGCCCACATCAGCCACTGCCTTCTGCACTGTCGCCAGCATGGATCCCTGGGGGTGGCTCCCAGCCTGGGCACTCTCAGGGCCTTGCTGAGACAGGGGAGCATCGAAGAGGAGGGAGATAAGGGAGAGAGGCTTTGCTGCAAACGTTTTCCCAGGGAGCCAAACATCCCAACCAGCTCACGCTACGCAAATCCCGACGATTTGAGCCATTTCGTGCTTGCCCCTGAAAAGTCTGGGACGAACACTTGCATCATAAATTCTTTGGGATGGCTGCTCTCTGGGGCTGGGCAGTTGCTATAAAGCTCCAAGAGTTTATGAGGGTCTGACAAAACCTCCCAGCTCCTGCTGCAATCCCTCAGTACCTTCCTCAGCACCGTGTGCTGGACTGTGGCCACGGAGTGCAGGGATGCACAGGAACATCACCACAGCCCTGACCTCCCTGACAGCCTCGTGTGAGTGGGAGCAGCACAGAGGAACATTTTCAATTAGCTTTACAGAAAACATTTGCCTGAAACTGGATGCTGTGTGAAACTCCTGAACTCTCCTTTTTCTTGCAGAGCCGGGGGTGAGGCAAGGGAGGGACGGGATGGGGGGAAACTGGAAGAGCTTTTTATTTATTCAGATCGGAGCTGCTCTGCTTCAGAGCATGTGTGGTTTGGCCAGGCAGAGCCAGAGCAGGATAAAGGAGCTCCTGCTGTGCTCCACATCCAGGCTGCTCCATGGGACTGGACCAGGACACGAAAGCAGAATGCTTTTGGTGCCCCTGGAGGAGCCAGCCTGCTCAGCCCACAGAGTGCCTGCGCACCACAGAATCACAAAAGGGTTTGGGTTGGAAGGGACCTTAAAGATCATCCCATTCCAGCCCCCTGCCATGGGCAGGGACACCTTCCACTGCCACAGGCTGCTCCAAGCCCCATCCAACCTGGCCTTGGGCACTGCCAGGGATCCAGGGGCAGCCACAGCTTCTCTGGGCACCCTGTGCCAGGGCCTCCCCACCCTCAGAGGGAAGAATTTCTTCCCAATATCCCATCCATCCCTGCCCTCTGGCAGTATGAAATCACTCCCCTTTGTCCTGTCACTCCAGGCCCTTGTCCAAAGTCCTTCTCCAGCTCTCCTGCAGCTCCTTTACCACCTTAGGTCTCCCTGGAGCCTTGTCTTCCCCAGGCTGAATAACCCCAGCTCTCCCAGCCTTGTCTCCAGAGCAGAGGGGCTCCAGTCCCGTGTGTCACACGTGGGCCACCACCCTGACACACATCACCTGCTGGGGGTTGGTGCTGCAGGGTGGACACTGAGGAGCTGGACCTGCCAAATGCCAAACATCCCCACTCTTTCCTCGTACCTCGAGGCTAAACCTGCAGCACCTGCAGCCCAGATCCTTCCCCTGGCTCAGATGAAGATGTCCTTGGTGCCAGTGAGTCAGATCACCCTCAGTCCCAGTTCTGGGACAGTGTGGCCAGACAAGGATGCCCTGCCTGCTGTGCTGCCCACCGTGCACAGCTGCTCCTCACCCAGCACAGCTTTCCTGCACCCCTATCCCAGCACACGCTGTGACGTGATTTATTCCATCTAACCAACTCCTCCTTCCCTCTGTGGCTGATTTCTTCACAGTCAGGGCTCCACAGACTCTCCAGCCCACTGAGTCTTTTGTTTCAGCACTTGCCTCTCCCAACAGCCCCATTTGCTCCCGTTCCCCCCAAAGGCACCCAGTGCCAAGAGCAGCATCACTGGAACCAGCCAGGGCTCCAGCGCAGCAAGCTGAGCTCCTGTCCCACCGTGAACTCCTCTGAGGTTTCTTTGTTTGTGTTTTTATTTGAAAAGGCAACAATTAGGAAAACAGCAAGAGCTTGTATTTAATTTGTTTCTCCTCCTTGGCTGGGCGTTTCCTCCCCAGACACCACCCTGCAAAGGTGCCTCGGCCTCCGCCTGGCTCTGCAGGTTCCAAAACATTCACAGCTGTCACTGCAGAGCAGAAACTCTGCTGAGGAGAGATAAACACGGGGGTTTTTCATCTGCAGCTGACAAATGTGGCTGCATCATTTGGGACTCCTTGGGTGTGATTTTTCAGCAGTTCTGGGCTTCCATCCTCTTGCTGAGAGCTCCACACCCCACTTTTCTCTTTGGAGTTCCCAGTGTGTGCCTTGTCCTCTGCCAGCAGATGTCCTGATGGCTGTGTGGCCCATGCCTGCACTCCCAGCTGAGCCACAGCTTCTACAAATCCCTCATGGCTGAGGCACGTGGTTTTTAAAAATGTGTATCTGCCATGCAGACTGTGACAACGTGAATAAGCAAGAGCATTTGTAATTAAAGAAACCCATTGCAAATTACTTAACAGCACAAGCTCACGCCAAGGCCAAGGCTGTTAACAGTCTGAAGCCATTCAGCCAAGCCACACTCAAGCCATGACAAGTCAGAAAAATAAAGTTAATAAAATATCCTTGAAATGAAATGCAGGTCATGGTACTTGATCTGCATATTTATAAAAGTTGAGCCTAATCCAGCCAAACTTTGCAGAATAAAGATCTTGCTCGTCTTTGATCCTGCCTGTGCCTCCTCAGGGAATATCAGTTTTCCTTCAGCAAAGTTAGATGGGATTAAGAGTCACCTCAAAAGGGGCAAGATCTGCACAGGGTGGGGAAGTGATGGAGAGCTGTCCCCTGAAGCTGAGGGATGTTGAGCTGGCACCACAGGGCAGCTCCCGGGCACACTCTGGGCACACATTTGCAGCACTTCAGGCAGCCAAACTTTACACTCTCCTGGCTGAGGTCCGGGCTGCTGCAGCACCTGCCAATCCAGCATTAAATTCTACGATCAGCTGAAGCAGGAAGAGCCTCTCTGCCTGCAGGGCCCGGCTCAGCCTGCTGAGTCCAGCCCAGAGCCTCATGGCAAAACATTCTCTTGGCAACTGATTTACCCAGCACTGGATAATGACATTTTTGCAGAAAACCTTAACCTTTAAAGAATCCCCCTCACGCCAGCAACAGCAAAAATGATGGTGAGGAGCATGCCCAGGACTTCACACCAGGATGGATCCTGCAGGCTGGAGGCAGCCACCCCCTGGATCACATTATGCCCTGCTGCTGCTCCTCCAGCTGTGCTCATGCAATGCCACAAGGCTCCATTTCCACAAAAACTGGGTGGGGAAGGCAGCCCCCCAGGCAATGTGGCTTGTGCCTCCTCCCCCAAGAGCCCTGAGGAGTGCCATGAGGTGCAGAATCCCTCTGTTCCAGAGCACCTGGGTGGCTCTAAACCCTGCAGGGTTTAGGCAAGCTCCGTCCTAGCAAGGCTAGCGGATTTAGCACAGCGGGTGTGAAGGAGTGTGTCTCAGGCTGGGAGATTAACAGCTTCACCCCAGCTGGAGGTTTGGGGGAAGGAGAAGTCTTTGGGACATCAGCTCTTGGAAGTTTAAGATGCTTCTCTGCAGTACCAGGGGCTGAGAGTTTCTCTGGGCGTTTGCAAATACAAATACTTGTGCAAACACAAGGGAAACCACAGATATTATTCACCCCAAAATTGCCCAGGAAGTGGCTCCAGAGATTATCACCTCAGCTACAGAGTAGCAGGAAAACACAGTTTCAGGCCAACAGGACCAGTGGTCTCAATGCGCTGAGGTCAAGAGATTGAAGTGAAAAATCAGAGAACCGTTCTGATAAAACCAGTATTATTGAAAACCTCTCACCGAGACTGGGTCCTGCAGAGTTCTGTGAGAACCAAAGCAGTGGTACCAAGCCCTGGCCCAGCCCCCTGGTGTCACATCACCACCCTCTTGCTGCTGCCACCAGCCCCAACACCAGTCCCTGCTCTGACCATCCTGTCCTGCAGGAGCCCAGTCCCACGTGTGGGTCATAACCCCCTTCCATCCATCCTAGGTGGCAAGGGACATCTTGCTGTAGCAAAGACCAATCTCAGAGTCTGTGCAGCCCTGCAGGTAAGGGCTGCAGGCAGGATTCAGCCTTTGGCTCTGCTCCTGGCTTTGAAATTCCCCCCTCCATCATCCATCCTCCCTGTGTGAGTCACTGCCCGCACGCAGGATGATGAAAACAATCCTTCATCCCCCTGGCTGTGCCTTTGCTCTCTGGAGACAGCGGGCTGCATGCTGTCACCACAAAAATATGACAGCTTCTCTGTCTCTTGGCTGCAGAGAGAACCAAAGTGAACGAGTACCACCGAGGCTCAGAAATCAGGAGGCAAATCCCGAGCACACACGTGCTCCCCACCCAGCACACACCGGCCAGCCTGCACAGCTGTGCCTGCAGCAAGAGGGGATCCGTGGGCCTTCTGCATTTTTGTGCAGCAGTACAGCATCAGATCTATTCTCTGCACTCTGATCTTTTCCCTCCCCTCCTCTCTGCTTCCATTCTCCATTTTAATATATCATCTGTTTAAATGTATTAAAGCATGAGCTTTAACCCCCCTCCATGTGCATTCTAACCCACACCCATCTCTCGGTCCCTGCTCAAGCCTGGGGCTGGTGCACTGCAGAACACAACATCAGCTCCTGCTCTGCTCACCACACAGACAGGAGTCACAGGGTGCTGCAAAGAGGGAATCAGACTTCTCACCTCCCCACACGAGGCCAGAGACAGTGGTGACCCAGAGCCACTGGGGCAGGAAGGAATTTGGGGTGGTGAAACCACCCACCCAAGGCTCAGGGCACGGATCACCAATGCCAGCTGGCAACAAGAAACCTGTCGGGCAGAATCTAGCTCCAGCCAGGGCCTCATCCAGCCTGGGGACACTGCAGCCACCTCCTCCTCCTCAGGGATGGTGGCTCAGATGCTTGGAAAGCACGGCAAGGACAGGGAAGACCAGCTCCGGGCTGCAGCTCAGCCTCGCTGCCCAGCACACTGCCGGGATAAGCTGAGGCACACATGGAGCTCGACTTCCAGCAGGCTCAAGCCCTGGGTTTACAGCCAGAGGGAAAGCAGGGGTTTGCCTGTAGTTACACAACAAGTTTGTGGAGAGGAAACGAGCCCAGTTTTTCCAAGTCCTCGATTATCCCCCCAATAAGGGGATGCACAGCACTTCCTCTGCAAGCCGCAGAGATTCTCGGAGGTGCCAGGTCTCCCCCTCGGAGGTCAGGGAAACGCCGGAGGCAGCCAATGCCTCCCCCTGCTTTCCCACCTCTCCTCGCAGAGCACAGGGAGCCGTGGGCAGGGGGCTGCCCCGCTGCACCCCAGGGCCCTGCAGAGCCCCATCCTGAGTCACGGAGCGCTCCAGCCCCAGCACATTATATCGGGATGAATCACTCACTGACCTCTGCCTTCCACAGTGTTCGGTTTCTAATTTTATGGGCTGTATCAGCGGGGTTATTGAATCCAGATGTCTGCAAAATGCAACTGCAGCACACAGAAAGCCGCAAGGAAAGGCGTTGGTGGCGAGGACCGGGGCATGTGGTTCATTTTTCATAAGCAAACCCTGGCTTAGGAGGGAGAGGAAGGCACCTCCTGTCCCCTGCCTGCTCAGGGCTCTGCAGGAGCCAAGTGATTTCCATAGGCCATCTTGCATTTCCCTCACTAACTCGTCCTTGCCCTCTCTCTTCCTAAAAGCATCTGTTCCCCCAGGCAGTGGCTGCACAGTCGCATCAGGCTCAGGTGGGAGCTTTGGGAGATGCTGCAGAAATGTGGGTCCCTGTGGAGCCTCTGTGCCTTGGCAAGGACGTGGTGCTGCCAGGGGATGGGCACTGGACTGGAGCAGAGCCTCAGCTTTCCCAAACTGACCTCTCGAGCACAGATCATGGCACGAGCCAGCCCGGGGCAGCAGCACCTGACAGCTGTCAGGGATGGGCATCTGGTCTGCATAGAGCACAGCCAGCTCTGAGACAACACGGGAGCATTTGTCCCTCCAAGGGGAGAAGAAAAGAAAAGAAAAAGAGAAAAGAAATACCCAGACCTTGCCTAAACTTCAAAGAGAAGCCTGTGGAGTGACCTGCCTGCAGTGGGGCCATAGGAACCCACAGCACTGCCTGTACCACGGGTGTGGTTCCTGAGCATTGACACAACGTGGGATCAGAGGCACCAGGGGATGGAAAGGATTATTTATTTATTTGTTTGATGTTTTTAAAGATCTTCCTGCCCCTTCCCTTCCCTTCAGCTCTGACATGGCAGACCTGACCTGAGCCTCTCCAAGCTGGAGATTCCCAAGAGCTGTGTGTGGGTTTACATCCCCCAAGGGATGCTTTCTGCAGCAGTGCAGACCCTGATCCTTGGTATGAAAAAGAGCAAGGTTGTGTTCAGGACCCAAACTGACAGCAACAGGCCATAACACAAATAACTGCATTTTCTGCTTAGCTCCATTGTACAGTGACCCCAAACAAGTCCTTCACTCCCAGGTTTTAGTTCACCTGACATTGTGCACTGACATATCTTCACCTTCAGGAGAAACGCTGGCCTCCAGGTGGAAGATTTCTAGTGGTGACTTGCTTCATGCTAACTGAAAACCCCACAAACCCTTTCTTGGCTCCTGCTAACTAAAAGTGACTGCAAACTGCTGTCAGGAGATCAACAGTTTGGCTGTCTTGTCCACACCTTGGCCTCCAGTCCTCCTGAATAAGCCCCAAGAGAACATCTGCCTTCTACAGAGAGGCCAGCGCTGGTCCTCTGCACAGCTCATGGGAGGAGGAAGATACACCAGTGCTTCGTTCTGAGCTTTTTCCCTGGCATTGCTGGGATGTCTGTGGGGAATTTCTCTGCACCCACCTGCTCTCCAGCTGCTGTGGGGCTCAAACTGAGCTGAGACCTGGCTGGTACAGGCCTGCTTTGGTCTCAGTTTTTCCCTGCAGCTTCCACGTCTCGCTGCTCAGGACGGACGGAAGTTGTGGGGAGAAGCAGAGCTCCAGGAACACATATGGGTTTTCTCATTTTCTACTCTGTCACCTTGGAAAGAGTGAGGTATAATACATAAAACAGGGAGAGACAGCAATAATGAAGTTGACCTTCACCGTGGTATTCCATCTGACACGGCTGCGCCTACGCCGAGCCTCTCCTGACCTTGGCTGCTCTTAGGGCTGCTCCTGCCTCTCAGGAACCCAGAAATGAGTCTTTTAGAGCAGTCAGTGGATCTGGGCTGGTATTTCTCCTGCGCACAAGTCACGCACAAGCACTTCGAGAAAGCTCAGAAGACCTGCAGGGGATGAGCTTAACGTACAGATGGACTTGGTGCCAAGTTTCAGCCTAATGGGAATCACAACAGCTGACTTACAACACCCCCCGCTTTAAAGTCAGGGTTTATGGGGAAGGAATCTCTGCCAGCTCCAGAAACTATAGCAACTGCTGTAATAAAAGAGCATTTCAGCGTAAAGCTATTTTTACAGCCCATCGCCACGTTTGTGGCATGGCAGTTTCCAGTGCTTTTCAGATGTCTGCTGCCAGAAGATTTAGTTGGATTAGTAGTTAAAGAGGGAGGGATCATATTGGGTTGTCAAATACACCCCTCTGCCTGCAATGGGAAAAATTATATTCTACAAGGTGATTCATCAGGTATTAAATTAATATCACACTTGATCTCGGCTGACTAAAAGGCCAGGCTTGCCCCAGGGCCCAAACCTGGTCCCATTGAAGTCAACACAACTTTTGCAATTGGCTTCGGGGAGGCAGCTGTGATCCAAGCCACGATCAGACTTGCCTGAAGCCTAGAAACCCATCTTCACACTGCTCACAATACGAGCAGCGAAGAGTTACGATCCATAATGGATTAAGGTTTATCTCAGCTCAGCCCAAGCTGATGCAAATTTTACCACTCATTTGCATGGGGCCAAAACACCAAAAAAAGTTGGACTTAATTTTGGGTGGCACCATTTCTTCCTGTCGTTCCAGTCCAATGTTTGCCTCTTCCACAGCTCTTTGGTCTTTGCTGCCGTAGGAAAATTTATTTCAATGTTTGTGAGGGTGGAAAAGGTGGTCCTACGAGCAGAAGAGAAGATTTACCAGTATCAGAACTTAATTTTGCACCAGCGGACAGATAAATTGCTCCTACAAGCCTCACCACTGGCAGCACAGAGGAGAAAAAACACTAAAAAGAAAATCAAATTCTAGTTCAAACAAATACCAATATCCTATCTGACACTACATCAAACTACTGCTCAGAGACCTGTTCGTTCCTGATGACTCAGTGCAAGGGATCCTGGCATCTCTGGGAATAGGACAGACTGACATCCATAGCTTGAAAGAGGCTGCTTCAGTCTGGTAACCCCAAGGTGCCTCAGGCCTGACCCGTAGCCTCCCCTGTGCACCAACTCCCCAGTCCTGTATTTAATCCATGGCTTTAGTGATGGGACAGCCACCGGATTTACCCCATTCTTGGGCCCCTCTCTGTCTGCCAAAGTATCTTTCTATCAATCTGCACCTTCTTCCCACAGTTAGCTTCGGGTTTTGTCACTTTATTGAACAGTTTGGGCGCTCATCACGGTTTGCTGATTCAGCCTGGGTCTCCCCAGCCCTACCTCCTCTTCATTCACCACGGTTCCCCCACATGCTGCACTCTGCCTGCTGGAAGGGGTGCTCCTTACCCACACACCAGAATCCACAGGCACCACCTGCAGCCAAGGCAGCTTAATCAGGGTTGAGGTTTTGCAGTTGTCTCTCTTCAAAACTCCCCTGAAGCTGTGGCCCGCCGTGGAACTGTACCTGCTCCTGTTTCCACTTCTGTCAGTCCAACACGAGTAAAAAGCCCAGGGGAATGAGAAGTGATCATCCACAAGAGAGGAACTCGATACTAACTTTTGGTTTCCCAAGAAATACTGGCAATGGATGAGGCTCAAAGCAAGGGACAGATCACACCAAGTGAACACCTTGTAAGGCAAGGACCGTGCCTCGTTTGGTTTGGGGGGGCTCATGCCCACAAACAAGCACACCTTGGGCAGCCTGAAGTGAACAAACCCGGCCAACACCCTTCTTATTATGCAGAAAACATATATCCTGCTCAGCCTCTTAAATTAAACCCCTCAGTGCCCTGCTGGGATTAGGACTGGCGAGGGAGAGCTGCCCTTTTGCTGAGTGTTCACTGGAGTCTCCAGACTCCAACAGTGAAACTCTGTGGGTAACCGGGTAGGGAATGACCCGTGGGTCCCACAGAGGCTGTGGGGTTGGTGCAAGCAGTGCAGGGAGGTTTGTTCATCTCGGCTCTCTGAGCCAGACCAAACCAACCCTCACCTTGTTTATTCACCCAGGGCGCCTGGGAAATGCAGGTGGGAGCTATTATACACCCACTGGGACAGGCAGGAATGGCAACACCAGGTGCAGGGAGATGGAGAAACGGACAGGCAAACACCTTTGGCAAGGGTTCCTCAGCTGGTGGCAGGAATTACAGGGAGCAGCCCAAAGGGCAACAATGAGTGTGCAAACAAATGAGGAGAACCCCAAATCTGGTCCTCCTGCCCCAATGGAGGCTCCAGGGTGAGCTGGGAATTCGTGGTGGGTGATGATCCCAAGAGCAACTGCACAGCTCATGGGTGTCCATCACCCAAATTGCCTTTCCTCCCTCAGCTTCGCCATCACTCCCACTTCTCAGCATGAGCTGAAGATCAGACACTGTGCTGTGACACGGTAACAGCACCCCTGGCACACTGGAGGATGGGATAAAACCTGAATGCTCCCAGAATCGGAGGCACCTTTCCAAAATGTCACCCCCGTGCTGGTTTGCTTCTGTGTAAAATGGGACAAAAAAAACTTGCTTGCTGCTCAGGGGGGAATTTAAGTCTTCATCAGGGAACCTTCAGGGATTCCTTTGAAGATGGACAGTTTTATTAAGTGTTAGAATGGAAGATGATATATCCATTGATATGAAAGCTGTCTACACAAAGAGATTTAATTCACCTGAAAAGTGTATTTACACTTTACAAAGTGATCTGCCCACATGTAAAGCTGCAAAGTGGATGTCGGGGGGCTCATCCCCAGCTGGTGTGAAACAGCTCAGCTCTGAGTGACTGTGGCAACACTGTCCTGATCACCCAGCCTTTGACATGGCTTAGAAGGGAGGAGTATTTTTGGAAGGGAGACAAGGAAAGCAGTAGTGAGTTACTCAAGGTCATGATAAATGTTGAGGTTACTTTTCTGAGGTCTCCAGGGACATCAGCCACTTCAGTCACCCATCCCCTCGAGCCTGTTGTGTTGGCTGATGCCCCCATCAGCCTGAGGAGTCAGTTTTTAGCAGGGCAAAAGCAGATTATGAACAATGTTTACCCAGGAAATATAACTGGTGCTGAGGAAGCTGAAGGGGGAAATACATTAACTGTGCAGAAAAGATAACAAACACCTTGGGCATTGCCATAAATAATATAAAGGGAAAGAAAGAGCACACCTCCATGGAACAAAGACATCCCTGTGACTGACAAGCAACACCCACCACCTCCCCCCAGCCATCACCTGTGGTTTTCAGCACAGAACCTTTTTGTACCTCACCACTGCTGTCTGGTTTTTGCCTGTTTTCCTCATTTTGCACAGCAAGGAGCTGCATCCTGGCCTGGCTCGTGGAGAAACCCCAGGTGCCTCCTGCTCCAGCCTAGGAAAAGCCCTTGAAGCCCCATCAGGACACAGCTAAACCCATCCTGAGCCAAGAGCAGAGGGAGCCACGGGGCTGGAGAGGGAGACGTGTGCTGGCCCCAGCCCAGCCTGTCCCCTCAGCCACAGCTCCTCACCCTTTGCTTTCTCTGCCATCAGTTGCTTCACAGACACACCGGAGGCCAAAGCAGCAAAGGCAGAGCTGGAATCTGCGTGTCCAGCACCTGGGATCCACAGGGGAGGGAGACCCTGCCAAGAATTATTTTAACCTTCAATATTTCTGGCAGCAGAGCTTCAGTCAAATGGCTCCTACTGGTTTTTTGGGTTATGTCACTCCGACACAAGTTGGTCCAGACCAAAACGATCCACGTGCTCGGAGAGAGAAGGGTTTGTTTTCCATCTTAATGGACTCTCAGTAGCAGGGGAAAGGATGCCTGAAATAATAGTCCTTCATAAACTCAATGGCTTCAAGAAGGAAAACCAGGCTAGATACAGCCCATGTCCCATTCCCATGCAGTGTGTATTTTTCTCCTCCAAACCACTCATCAGGCCAGTGGTGGGGCACTTCCCTCCTGCATCCCAAGTGCTCCCTGCAGAGCCAGGTGGAAAGTGCTGTCCAGGGACCCATCCCTAAACTGGCACTTTTAGTGCAAATTACTTGCAAAGAGTATTTCCTTCTGGAAAAGTAGAAATGTAAATGAAAGATTTCAACTGATGCGAACTACGTTGGTTCCAGTTCACCATAAAAATAAATAAACGTTTAAAAAAATGAAATAGTGAGCTTTTAGACTAATTTGGAAAATCTTAGGGAAACTATTAGGCCACTATTAGGCAAGGGGAAGAGTGGCTGTGTACCATTTCTTGTGGTTTTCTGTGTTTGTTGCTGCAGGTGGAGCTTCAGAGGAAATTCCTGCCCTGTTGGAGGATACTGGGAGCTGTACATGGGCTAGGAAACTCTGTCAGGGGCTACCATGGGAGCAAGGGGCAGATGCTGATGCACTGAGATTACTTTTGAAAATTGCTTTTTAAAAATCATGTGAAAAGCAACAAGAGTGGCTTTTTCCATCCCATTATTTGAATCCAGCTGCTGACCTTGGCTCTGGGAAAATAATTATTCTTGACTTCGAAGTGGGGAGATTTTTTTGTGCCAAAGGCAAATGTCTATAGATTTATACTATTTGGAAAAATCAAACGGCTGCAAGCCAAGCCATCCAGCTTATAAAACACAACCAACCCTCAAGGGATAATTTAAAACTGACCCTGCAGCACTGAAATTCCAACCATAGATGATGCAAAACATAACTCACCATCTTCTTATCTCCTGGATGCTCCCATCACTGTGGGCTTCAGGGACAAAGACCAGCCAGAGGAGACCGAANAAAAAAAAAAAAAAGGCTCCAAAATAAGTTTGTGCTAATGAAGGCAAAAAGGCCTGGCAGGCCAGAAGGCAAACTTTGTCATCCACACAGCCAAGAGTTGCAAAGGCAGCCACAGTCCATGCTTTTTCCATTGTGCTCTGCCAAAATAACCCACAAAATCCTCCTGGGATGAAACAACCCACTCTCTGCTTCTCGAGCAATCCAGGCTTAGATCTGCTCCTGACTAACAAAACTGTGAGCTTTGATGGTTCCTTCCTACAATCAGGACTCATCTGCTGGTGATTGGTGTCTCCAGCCCCCAAACCTCGAAGCACAGGGCAAGTTCCCTTAAGTCTGTGAGATCTCCTACAGCCAGGGACCACCTGGACCAGGATGAAGCAGCACCTGGTCCCATCACAGGTACCAGTGCTGGTGGTGAGCCGCTTTGGCAAGACAGAAAAAAACCATTTACGGGGTAAGAAGCTCCTGTGGAACAGAGAAGCTGGAGGAGATTTGCCCAGTGGTGTTTCCCACAAGCAGGAGCACCATGAGGAGCGTAGCCTGTTGGGGAAGAAGAGGGTTTAGACTGCCAGGATTGCTGTGTACTCCACCTTGCAACTCACTGCAACAGGGTTCTGCTCCGATTCAGCAGGACACGGTGATTTCTCTGAAAAACAGTAGGTACAGGGCTCATCCTGAGCCCTTCAAACAGAAGCAAGACTGACAGCAAAAAACAAGACACATGCCAAGGGTTCAGTGAGAATAGAGTGATCATTCCTACACTATCAAACTCTGAACAAGGGCATGCTGATAAGGCATCCCCACTGAGCCATCTCAGCATTCAGCAAACACCCTCTCCAAATTTGCAGCACACGTTGCTCTACCTGTCAGGACATCATGTTTCAGATGAGAGTTTCAGTACTTTTTAACAGAAGAAACTCCAGCAGGCCAAACCCCTCAGCACCAGATCCCTCTCCACCCACCTCTGCCGCTGAAGGGACTGATGGGGATGATGTGTGTAACGCACCCAGGGTGTGCAGTCACCCCTCAGGGCCGACCAATTCAATGAGGGAGAATTTTTCATTTCAGATTTCCAACTGGTTTTGGTCTCCAGCCTCCAGTAAAGCAGAGAGTGGAGTGCTTTAGCACTTCACAGCTGTAGGCACTGGGGAGGAGGCACAAGCATCATCTTGCAGCTCTTTATGACGGTTCAATTAGCCCATGTGCTGCATGCAAAGTGCAAGCAGCTGAGATCACCCCTTTGCTCATTCCCCTCCTTTACCCACAAGCCCTTCACAGATGTCAGACCATGCTTTGGTCCCACTGATCACTCACACTAGGAAATTTTGAGAGAGCCCAAGCTTGTGACTCACAGGGTTTTGCCAAGTAAAATATTGGCCTGCGACGATGTCCTAACAATACAAAGTAGTTGACACCATAAAATAAACAATTGCACAGAGCATAGCAAAAGGGTATTTGGAACTGCCAAGGATCTCGTGGAGGTATTACTAAGCCACACTGGAGTAAGCAAAAGCAATTTTTATGACAAAAACAAGTGTCAGTCTTTCCAACGCCCCAGTCCCCACACAGAAAATGCATCTCTGCCTAGAACTGGCCACACTGCTGGATTCTTCCTTCAAGTTTCATAACTTTTACGGCATGCAGAAATAATAGAAACAGTGAAAACAGACCAGGGCAGAGTATCTATAAAAGAGTGAGTGTACCTATGGTTACACAGCTCCACGCTCGGATATGCAGCTACAGATAGAAATGGCAAAAGGAGAACTAGAGGCTGCCATGTTCTTGTAATAAAATCACAAGAAAAGCATTGTAATTCCAAGCAGAAACTCTTCGAAAGAATCAGCTGGGCTCGATTAGTAGCAGCAGTGTAACTGCTTCCCCAGCGTGCTGAGAATATCAGCAGAGAGCAAAGAAGAAAAAAAAAAAAAGAAAAATATCATTGTTAATTGTCAACAGAACCAGAAAAGCCCTTACCAGTTAGAATTTCATCATCTCCAATGCTTGTCCTTTGCTGTCACTGTGAAGGGTGCTAAAATGCTCATACCCAGCAGCATCAAGCACACCTGTAAGTCTCCCTTAGTGAGCAGAAGGACACAAACATCCTCAGAGCACACCCCCATTACCACCTGCTTGCCCTAATCACTGTATTCCCATTCAAGAAGCTATTTGCACTTTATTTTCAGAGACAGCTCAGACTGCAGGTCCATCTAGCAGCGTCCTACCCTGTCAGGTGCTTCAGAGCAGTGTGGGGATCTCATAGCAACTGGCTGGTGGCAATATCTGCTCATCAGCTTGATCTCAGTCTCAGGCTGAGCTTGTTGGTAGAGGCAGACTAAAACCTTGTACTAAACCACCTCTTCTTGGTAAAGCCACCACTGTGAACTGGGACAGCTTGAGTGGGGTTCATCTGCCTTCAACAGGCTGTCCACAAGTGAGATGACCAAATCTAAACTCGTCACCCTGAGCACTGGTGAAGTCCAGGATGACAAGCAGTCACCCCAGGGGATGGGTCCCCACCTGTACTAGGATGAAGCACCTCCAGGGGGGAAGTTACTCCATTTTTAACCTATTTATTCTGATCACAAAGAAAATAACTTAGCCTTGGCTATCTTGTAGGCAGGTGCAGTTTGGTGAGAGGACTCCCCCTATCGCTATCACATGAAAGGCTGCTGCCCCCTTGGGCCCTGGATTATTACAGCCTCTATTTGCCCAAAGCACTATTCCCCCAGGGGAAGGAGCAGCAGCATGGCAGGGAGCACAGCGGCTGAGCACAGCACGGTGCTGCCAGGCCACATGAACCTCCCAAAGATTCCCACTGCCTCCCGAGAAGCTGCCCAGAACACTGCTCCCCGTTCCCACGCCTCGACTGAGCACATCTTCAACACCCTGCTCAGCAGAGCACAGCCTGGACGTGGTTTTAAAGGCCTTTCGTTGCCAAGAGAGGGATATTTCTGTGACCTTTCTCACCATTTCCTATAGCAATCTAATCCTAATTTAAAATGTCATGCCCTGCGGCTTTCTCCATAAAATTTAAAAAACACCCAACACACAAATAAACAAACAGACCAGATGAGTTTTTCTATAAGCAGCAGAAATAACACAGGGTAGTTTCCTGGGGATTTCTGCATTGTGGTTGGATCCTCTGGTGCACGATAAAGGATGTGCTGTGATTGAAACTCCTTCTGTGGCTGGAGCATTTATAGCATCCCCCTATGTGGATTCTCTGCAGTCTACTAGAGGTTGAGCTCAGATGTCAATCTTCTCACTGTGGCTATTAGTAGAAGTGCTTTTTATCTTTTGAGCTGCATATTTCACACAATTTTAGAGATCTATAAACTCCAAGAACACGATCAAAATGTCGATTTTTTGCTGAAATTTGTCCAGGGGCTCAAAAGGCAGCACGTAGGAGTGAATGTGGATGGGTAAACAAACACACGCAGACACACACACACACAGCCCCACATGAGCACCATCCTTTCCTCCTCAGGGAACTAGGATTAAAACAAAATTAAAATACTCTTTAGAACTTGAAAATCTGCCATGAGGGTCTGCATCATTTCCTATTTTTAGTTGACTTTTGTAAAGAAACAACTCTTTTGTGATCACACCCTGCAAGCCTCTCCGCAGCCCCAGAAAGGTTTGTATTCAGCTGGCTGGGATCAGTGAGACATGGGTGCAAGTCTTCCAGGCAGAGTCACCACATGGTTTTGAAAAATCAGCACCTGGGTGAAAGGAAGAATCCTGACAGTGCAGGAAAGGCAGACAAAGCTTCTCTCCTTGCCCAGCCAGAACACAGATATGGGCTGACACACAGCTCCACGCCCACCTCTACAAAGATTTTTCAAATGGCAAACCTCACAGCTGGAATTTCTGAGTGTAGGACCCACAAAGAGGGACAGATTTCCAAAGGACAGAGCACCCCATATTTATGTTTGGGTCTCTTCTTGCTCATGACAGAAATGTTGAGACACAGATTTCTGTGTGCACCTCTCTACAGGTGGTAGATGCACAGCTCTGAATCCTGGCCTGTTCTCTCTACAGCAAAAGCAGTTTGTCATCTTGTTTTCCTCACCAAAATGCATTTTGGCAGCCTTTGGGTATCTTTTTCAGATTTGTAAAGCAGCCCAGTTTGTTTCATAGATTTGATAATGCATCCTCTTCCCTTGCCTTGTTTGTGTGATGGTGTGCAGAGAAACAGAGCGTTTTCAAAAAATAGAAACTACTTCTGTAAATCACTCATCGTGTCATTGTCATCAGCCATTTTCCAGAGACATCATCACATCAAACTCCACGTCCACTTCAGGCTTTGAGTGATAACACAGTCCCATTTAGCTGACTGAGAAGGATGTAGGGCACAGCACACAAAAATTAGAGTGTCTTTCCAACACATTTAGGTCAGGCGCAGTTTTCAGGAGATATTCCTGCTGTCAGCTTCTGGAGCAACATAAGAAAGTGAAGCTTTGAGCAACCACCATCTCCTCCTACTGACCCACAGCCCTTCTGAGCCAGGACAGCAGTGCAGAGACCCTCGACGTCATCACACAGAAATGAGCTGGCAGCCAAACCACGGGCACAGACCAGATCTCTCCCCATAACCACACTCAGCTATCAAAAGGTGTCTCTGTTACTGTTAAAGCAGTGGAAGGCCTCCACAGGACCAATGGCCAGCATGAACAGTGCCTGCCAGGTGACCTCCCCAGCCTCCCAGCTCGTCCTTCCACTCCAGGTATGGAGTTCAGCAGATCTTCCTTGCTTGGCCGGCACTGGAGGCTGAAGGCAAAACCCCCTTGCCCTGCACCATCAAGACCTGGCGTCCCACACACATGAAAATGTAATTTCAAGAGCGTTCTCTGAGGCCACAGGACAGCGTGGAAGCGGCAGGTGCTGAGCTGTTTGCTTTCCCTGGCTCTGGAGTGCTCGCTGTTTGCATGTTCGAAGCAAGCAGGAGAGCGACACATGAATCACTGCGTCTGGCAGAAACTGACACTTAGGAGGGCCATAGCAAAAACAATTACAACTTCTCCCTTTCTGAGCTGAGCAGATGTTTAAAACTATGTCAGCGACCTCCAAACCATAAACATTTCTCAGGAACATGTAGATGTGGTTTGCAAAAACAAAGAAGTGTCCGATGTAAAGCAGAGGTCCTTGCTGAGGACCAGCCCCCTTCCAGCAGTGGGAATGTCAAACATGCTTGACCTCCAAATCAGCAAATAAGCACATTATAAACAATGTTATTAATGGTTATGCTTTCACTACGATGAGGAGTCTCCCTGTTTGTTTAACGTGCAGCAAACTGGTTGGAGTGTACACAGTTTCATGGCCAAGCCACATTAAAGCAGGATGAGGAATTTGCTCCTATTGTTTCCAGCCCTGCTGCTGCAAGGAGTGGTAGGTGGCAGGAGGGGAGAGACACGGCTGATCCCAGCACCATCAGGATCACTGTCACCATTTCATGTTTAGATACTGAGCCTGTGCCTTGGATCACCAAGTAATCAGCACCCAACAGTTGGGATAGGTGTGAGAGGTCATCACTTCTTTATGAAAACAGAAAAACAGTCTCCAACTGCAGCACAGGCAGATGTCCCCATCCACATGCAAAGTCCACTGAGGACTCAGCCAGCCCAGAAAAAGGTGCTTTTGCCTTGGGAGGAGGACAAGAAACAAGTGAGGTGCTCTACCAGGACCTGGCTCCCTTCCCCATGTATCCCCTCACACAAAATGTATGTTACAGCCAGTGCAACCATACTACATTTCCAATAAAAACATCCCTGTGATCCTGTAACCTTCCTGCAAACAAAGCTGGGCCTAGCTGCCAGTCTACATCCTAACCACATCCCAAAGAACTTTGGGGCTTGTCCATCACAAAAGTTAATGTGTAAAGAATTCCCTTTTCCCACAGCTCTAACCCAGCTGCCGGGCGCAGGGACAGCTGGAGGGCACAGCAGCAAATGAGGTGGGAAATTTCAGCTCAGGGTGTGGAGGCAGAAGTGTGCAGGGTGACAGAGGTGAGTATCACATAGAGGTGCCCAGACCATTGGTTTCCAAGATCCTCCTTTGCATCAGCCAACATCAGCTGCAGGGAGGCCAATGGACACATCTCCCGAGGAGTGGCTGTGGTAACAGCAGGATGGTTAACAGGTCTGCCAAGGCCAGCAAGGAAATTCCTCAGAAAAATCACAGTGGGTTTGGTCATACCTGACCCAGCCCAGGTGCTGTGTCCCTGTAACCGAGTGGAGCTGGCTCTGATGTAAAACAGGGAAGAGCTGAGCCCCTTCCACTGTCGTTCATGAGTCTGAATACTTCAAACCCGATCCTCAAACTGCTAAACCTTCCCAAGTGGCCACACTGCAGCAGCCAAAGGTCTTGATGTAAAGAGTTCAGGCTCACACTGAAAATGTACCAGATCAAGGGTTAACACAAACCCTGAGAGAAAATACAGAATGAAAGGAAACAGAGTTGTCCAACAGCCTTCCTACCTGTGCAAGCGAGCAATGATGTCCCAAGCACAAAGAAAAGGAGTAGGAACTCAACCAAGGAGCAAGGCAACAGCTACAGCAGTAAAGGGCAGGAAACAGCAGGAATTTAGTATTCCTGCACTGAAAGTCTGCACTTTGAGATGGACTTGGGCAGCTCACAGAGGCCAAGCCAAAACTGCTGGATCGGGGTGGCCTTGGGAGGCTGAGGTGTCCCACAGGGCAGACAGACAGCAATCCCTCCCTGCTCAGCTCCCTCCCATGACAAGGGTGAGACATTCCTTCGCTGTTTCACCAGCGAGGCTCTCGGGGTCTGTGGTGAGGAGACCACATCGCCTGCTCTGGCAGCATCGCTCAAGGCCACGAGCATTTCGTTTTAGGCAGCTGACTAATTATTTTTACCACTTAAGGACTTGTCCACATCTAATGAGATTCCTCCAGGTCAGTCTGATTTTCTCCACTGATAAATCCCTTCCCTCCACCCCCAAGACATCAGTTACTGTCTCCCTTATTTGATGAGGACAGGGAAAAACCCGCAGCACGCTAAACACCTCCCTTGTCTTGAGAGACTTTGTGGAGCAGCAACTTGCCATGAAGGACAAAACAAGCTGACAGCCCAGCAGCATCCAAGGAAATGAAAAGCAGATGAAGACACAGTTTCTATAAGCTCCAAAAAGACCCAGAGAGGCACAGGAGAGGTGGCAGGGCATTTGCACTGTGACAGGACGGGACTCAGGGATGCCCAGAGATGAAGCCCACAACTGTGATTTATATTGAATAAGTGCTGGGATAAAACTCAGTGTACCCATCCTTTCCCATTAGAATGGTATCTGCTCACAGAAAGCTCCTCTGCCTCCAGCTTTGGCCACGCTATGGAGGAAGTCACAGGGACTGAGGAATGTGCACCAGGGAAAGCAAATAAACAGAGGTGCGCAAATCTGCTAAAAATAACCCAGGAATTGTGGCTCTTGGAGGGGAACACAGGCACTCAGTTGTTCACCACCATCTACCACAATTGAGGCCTTGTCTGAACAGGTGGGTGGCTTTCCTGGCAAATCCTGTCTTAAAAAAAAACACCACCCAGAAAAATCCCTCCTCAATCACTCCTGCAGCCCCTCTGTTTTCATCTAGATTCTTGCCAGAGGTTGTCAAAACAAGAAAGAAAAATAAAGCTCCAGCATGTTCTTTGCTGTTTTCCCACTGCTTTCCAGGGCACTGATGTGTTGTTCCAGGCAGCCCAAAACCTGGAATGCTGGTGACAAGGGGCAGGGCTGGCAGGGGACACGGCAGCCAGCAGTGCCACAAACAGGCAGCGACCTGCCTGAGACTCCCACGCAAGGAGCCCTCGAAAGAAAAGGTCCTGAAGAACCCAGTAAGAACAGGAAAGGGGATGGAATTGTAGATCCCTGTGTTCTTGAGATCTCAGAATTGAGTAACACAAGCATCGGGCACAGCAGGAGGAATGGAGCTCAGCAGAGGCACTGGAGGGACGGGGTTGTGTAAGACTGGGGGCTGCAAACCAAACCCGCTGGTAAGAAACCTGATCACTCTGATGGTTTTTTTTCCAGTTCCAGCCTCTAAGCTCAGTGTGGGTAAATCTCCCAAAGCCAGGAGTGGTCTGTGTGTGTTAAGAAATTGCCTTGCACCAAAATGTCCTGGTGATGTCTTTTATTTCTTTGACTCCTCCTTTAATTTAAATGTCGCAAACTCAGATAACCCCAAGTCTCTCAAAGCAGAACCTCAAAGCAAACATTTCTTTTTGGCTTTTTTTTTCCCCCTCCCCTTTTTGGCCAGGCTTCTCAGAAGTCCCCTTTCATCTCACCCAAGTCTGAAATTTGCTGAAAGGCCCTTTACAGGGTACTGAGCACATTTCCCAACACCAGAGAGCACAGGCAGCAACAGGGGAACAATCTTTTCCATCTTTCACTTTCCATAGTGTAAAACCCAAGCTTAGACTCAGATTAGCTGATCTCCACTGGGCACAGAGGATGGGCACGATGACCACAGACACTGTCCTTGCTCTAGCCCTTCACTGGGGGTGGAGGCAGGCCCAGCTCCTGCACTTTTACACCCTTATTTCTGGAGCAGACACAAGGGGTGGCAGGAGCCCAGCTCCAACAGGAGTGGTGAAACTCCTCGAAAGGGACGTGGGGAACAGCACAGACCACGGCACCAGAGCTGTTAACCACCATAAAAACACAGCACTGGTGCTCTCCCCACCTCTCGTGGGTGTCACACCCCTTTCTGGGCAGCATTTAAAGTGATTTCATAGCTGGTGCACAGGAGTGGTTACTACAGCCTGTAACAGGCCCCAGCTGCCTCCCACCAACACTGGGGGCAACACAGCAAGGGTTGGGGTCAACAAGCAAGGTTTGGGGTCTCAGGGCTCTGTGCTGTGCCACAGGCTGGTGTTGGTTTTAAAGAAGTCAGGTGCCACTGCGCTCTGTGGTCTGGGACAGGGCCATCCCCTGCTCCAACTCACACCACAGCAAGCCCTGGAGCTCCTCAGCTCCCTGTGCTGGGGCACCATGGGGGCTCCAGGCACCCAAGTGGAGCTGAGCAGGCTGGACAAGCATCAAGGTGTTCTTCCACTTGGTCCTGAAGACAAAGAACTGCGCCTGAGGACACCAACAGAAAGAGCAGACTGTGCGTGCAGGGCATGATTCCCAGGGAGGCTGCACCAAGCTGGGGACACCCCACCCAGCACCAGGCAAACTGGGGATTCCCTTCCCTGGTAACCTCAGCACAGCTCCCCAGATCTTCCCATTCTTGGCCACTGATAGAGTCAAACACAGCAGGATCAGTCCAGCTGCTTTTGGACTGACTTCATGTGACCTCAGCTCAAGTGCCTGATAAGGATAATCTGCACTCGTGGCCTCCTCTGGGTCACTGGGGATCCTACAGACCCTGATCAAAGGATCCCCGAGCTGGGCTGCAGATCTGGCTGCTCCTCTGCTGCTTTAGCAGTACCAACAGCAACAGAACAAGTCTGGCCTGGGCCAGGCTGATATTGACTGTAAAAATAATTTTCAGGCTGCATAGACATAGGAAAGTCTTTGAAGGGAATAAATAACTAACCTCACTTGCAGAGGCACATATTTGACCGTATTACCTCATCTCAGCTGCAAACTGTCCAGCTCACAGCTGGTCCTCCTGATTTCTTCCCCTTCCAAAACTGCATCCAGCTCCCCCACAAAGCTGATTTAACAGCCTGTTTAACCGGTGATGTCCTTGGCCATTTGCTCCCTATTTTAGATGAAGAAAGCAAGCTTGAAATTTTTTGTGTACCACTTCAACCACTTTTTTTTCCTTGCTCGAGACACCTGGTTATAGCATTGCCATTTCATAACTGCTATAGAGTAAAGCCTCTTTATAGCAGTCAGGACAGGATTTTTCTGCTTACTTAGTCTAGTTTTCAGTCTGGTTAAGCTCCAATGACTACAGGAATTACTTTTATTTCCAATGCTGCCTGCAGGTCAGCTTAGAAGCCTGATACAGTTTCCAGGCACTTGGCCCCCATGTTTCACAAAATTACGGGCAGGAATGGTATTCCAAGAGAGCTTCTGAAGGAAAGAAACAAGGCAGCAAAGAGAGGGAATGGAATAACATATCTTTCAGCTCAGCAGTTAATGTCTGGTCTGGGGTTTTAAGTTTTCACCAGTTCAGGAAATAACATTGAGAAGGTTCAAGGTAACGAGGATACAAGAGCCAGTCTTCCCCCATCTTTAGTCATGAAATGGTCCAAAATTTGCTGCTCATATACACCCCAAGGAGAAAACCCCTGTCCTGCCCCATGCCCTGCAAGGTGCCACAGGAATCCGCCTCCTGAGGCATCATGAGCACTGGTGGGACACGGTCCCTTGGATGAGCATGGATTGCTGGAACACAACAGCACCCATCAAGAATGGCAAACCTCTACAACCCTCGGCTTTGAGGAGTTTTGCACAGCTGTGGCTCCATTTACCCTGTGGATGAGGGCTGCCTGTGAAAACCCCTGTAATCCTTGGCTGTTGGCAGAGGAAAACTGAGGTTGGGTTGCTCTTTGTTAGCTGCAGCGCAGAAAATACAGACAGCACTAATGTGGGGGTCAAAACTACTGTGAGGCGTGGGGTTAGCACTCTCAGGACTTCTTGAATCCTCCAATAAATCCATTTATGGCCTCAAGAATGCATGTGCCAAACCAGATAGTCTCCTGCAAAGAGGTAATTCAGAATGTGCGTTGGGCAGGTCAGCCCTGTGGTCTCAAACAAGACATCTACACAAACCCCAGTCTATCTTAGCTTAAAAATAAAGGGCCTTTCATCTTTATTAACAGAACATAAATTCTATTTATTTGCCAGCTGGTACTGAGTCTGCAGAGTGAAAAAGATGCACATTTTCCAGGTTTTCTCTATGACTCCAAAAGGTAAAGCAATTTTCTCACTCAGATGCCCCCTGAATCAGAAGGGGGAAGAAGGGTTGTTATGGAAATGTTGAAGCTGCCAGGATTTTGATAAGGACACGGAAGCAGACACAGCCAGCCTGGCATCACGGATGATGGAGGCAAAGCAGACTAGTGGCTAATGCCACATCCAGCAAGCACAATCCAAAGTAACTCAGGTCAAAAGTGCTGTGTTTTCCTCTTTCGTTTAAAAAGCAAGACAGGAAATGTATAAAAGCTGACGGGATCATTAGGGATTTTATAAATGCTGCTTCCTGTGGTACAGAAAAAGGAAAGGAGAGAGGCACAGGGCCAAATTATGTGCTGGAACAAACGCATGCGGCTGATGCAAAGCCATGCTCTGCAAACTGGTGGACCTGCACCCAGAAGAATAAGGTGATCCAGGATCTGGTCTGCTGTGAAAATCAGGGCAAAAGCTTTTAAAAAAGCCTAAAAGCTGTCCCAGAGGGCAGGTGGTGAGGTGGTGCTCCCCACGGGAAGGCTCCAGCACCTGCACTTTCGATGAGTCAGCAGCCTTGGCCCCGACCTGAAACCCGGGACAGGAGGCCCCGGGATGGGAGGGGGAGTTGGGTTTGTTTTATTTTCTTCAAGGCTTTCTCTATGAAAACATAACCTCCTACCAACATCAGACCGTTTCACCGAGCTGACAAAGCCAAATAATGACTTTGGCACTTTCCTTTGGTATCTGCTACCCCTCCTCGAGTCGTGCTCTGGGACTCTGGAGGGAGAAGGGCTGGCAGGGAGGCAGGCTCGTGTTTGTCTTGGAAAGTTGCACACAAACCCAACTTGAAGCATCACTCGACACACTCCACTCTTCGTTTTGCTTTCATCCCTGGCCGCAGGCAGGCAGCCCAGCGTGCTGATGGCTGCTCCCAAAGCCTCCTGCCTTTGGTACCCATATTCCAGCATGCTCAGTGGAAAGGAAGTGGTAGCACACGGATTTAAGAGCAAAGAAAAGAACAAAGAAACAACACTCTCCACAGGACTATGCTAGTATAGCTTTACTAGCATGCCATGGGTTGGAGGTGTTCCCTATGGGCATGGGAGGGGACCACTGGCCAGCTCCAGCCTCCCATTCAGGGCAGGATGGGAGCTCCTCATTTACCAAGCAGCTCCTTCCCAACCCAGCTCAACACTGTCCAGAGCAGGAGCTGCTGGGCACGCCAGCTGCCCAACCTCAGCCTCAGAGGTGCTCCAGAGCTGGATATCGAGTACCAGCACACCAGCAGTGTCTCTGGGGGCTTTAGGAGTTTCAGACCAGAGCATCCCAGTCCTACCTCGATCCCTCTGTAGGTGTATCCAAGAGCAGTTACAGCAGAGAGGGTGGCTGAGGTGTGTGTAAGTCAGGCTGAATCCTGGCTGTCGAGCTGCAGGGATGTGCAGCACCCTCTGCACCCAGGTGGATTTGCCTGCCTGTTCCAAGAGATGAGGAGGAGATTATGCTGCAGGAGCCACCGGCTGCCACTCTGACACAGCTCTGACACAAATTCAGATAAACCCGCTGTGCACAGCACAGCCGAAGCTCTCCAAGTGTTTAGGTTGTTCAGGAGCCAAAGCAAATACGTTTCCCTCTGCAGGTTATAGAAGGCTGTTAAACCAGCCGTGCAACCAACTCCTTCAAGCCAAAAAATCATCTCCTTCCTCTGCACTGGAGCCCAATACCTACAGTGACCCTGTTCAACTTCAATTCTCCTGCAGCTCAAAGGATGCACGTTATAAATAAAAGGATGAATGTGTCAAGCATATATGTCAAACTCCAGATTCAGCCCAAAATTGTCTTTTTTTTTTTTTTAATGGGCTTTTTTCTACTTGCAAGTGAGCTCAGTCTTGGCCAAAACAGGGGAGAACAGCAAGGGAATTTAAGGGAATTCTCCCTGAAAAGACAGCTGATAAATCCCTACAGCAGAAGACAAGGGCAGAATTCATGGCTGGGTTTTATGTAGGGTGCTGTCAAGCAAACACCTCCTGCTCAGCACTGCACTTGTTCCTCCGAGGAGCTCCTTTGTGACCACGTTCCCTGCAGGCTGGTGAGACGGGGCTGGCACCAGCTCACTTGGAAGGTGGTGGCAGAAAGGCGTGTTGGGCTTGTTTCAGTACAAAGGGAGGCGTCCCTGGCTGCCCCTGGCTCCTCTCTTTGCACAAACAGCAGGTCAGCTGCAGGTGACAGGCACCAGGGGCCCAGTGCTGCCCATGAATCAGGTGCCAGGGATGCTCATCAGAGGTGGCACACGGCAGAGCACCTGCCTGAGGTGCTGGTCTGGTAAAGGCACTTCCAAGGCACCTTTTGGCTCGATAACAGGAGAGACCTGGAGGAATATTAATTACAGAGCACCTATCTTGTGAGGTTTTTCTGATCTCCAGTGTACTTTGTGCCTGATGAATCATGCTTAACTTGCAGCACCAACCTCTGCCCCAGCTCTGTCAGGACTAAATTCCTGCTTTGCTTGCCCTGAGCCCCAGCCCAGCCCAGCCTGGCCTGGATGTTCTGCAAACACATTCAGCTCCCAGGAGGAAAAAGACCCTGCTTCTCTAAAGCCATGTTCAGAAAGTACTTGTAGCAGCTCTGAAAATCCCCACACCTCTCCAAAACACCCATTGCAGGAGTGTTGTTTGTGTGGACCAACAGCTCTTATGCCACACGCTGTTGCAACACCCACCTATCTCATCAGATCTTCCCTTCTGTCAGCAAACAAGTCCTGAGCACCACTCAGCATCCACACAGTCCTGCTTGCTGCCACAGCATCTTCTTGCACAGCCCTTGCACAACAACCAGACAATCTGGATTACTCACTGGCGCACGGTTTGCTCAAGTTCCTTTGCTTATCAGAAATCAAAGGAGGATTTTTTTATTTGCCAAGACAACAGCACCTAATGTTACACCAGGCAGGCTCACGTTTGTCAGGGTCACAAAGCCTGCAGCCTTCAAGCCATAAACCAACTTTTTAGGGATTAAGGAAAAACTTCCCCCTGAGTATAGGTTACTCCTCACTTGCTGACAAGAGATTTCTTTCCTCTTCCTCACCAATGTCCAGTCAGCCAATGTAGGAGCAGGATGGCTGTGGGACTGTGCACTGCCTTACTCAGAGGCTTGGGGGAGCCAACCATTTAAACCAGAACAAAACAGAAAGCAAAAAAAAAACCAAAAGAAAACCCCCACTTTCATTTATTTTCGCCTTCACTGACAGCATAAACACACTGCAACTGCACACTACACCCAAATTATTTCTGTGGTTGTTTATTTACTGAGATTACAGTCATGCCTCAAGGCCTCATCTTTGATGTCTGAAACTTTGTGGGCAAAATTTTCTGGAGGAAAAGAATGACTTCCAGTATCCCCCATCCAGCCCTGTGACTTGCCCAGGGTCACACAGCTGGGCAGTGGCAGAGCAGGGACAGCACACCTCTGCAAGGGCAGTCCTGGGGGGACCTGCCAGCACCCCCTTCCTGATTCCAATTGCAGAGGCACGAATGACCATGTCATCAGGGTGAAATCAGTGAAATGAGGCAGCTAAACCATGCATGGGATCTTGGCTCACATCCATTAAAAAAAAAAAAAATAGAAAATGAAGTCAGTTTCACTGTGAGTAAATCATTTGCTCTACACGTCTAGCAAAGAGTGTAAACGGGAAACCAAAAAAATCCCAGAAAATCTCTATGATCAGCAAGAGAAAAGAGTTCAAGAACATCAGCACAGCAAAGGACAGAACTACCTTCAGTAACTGAGCTTAGTTGCACTCAGGAGGGATGGGACAGATTAACAGATAGAGCAGACTTCATTTCTTCAGCAGGTACCAGAACCAAGAAGTAGCAATAGACACCAACACCACGGACTGTGGGCTAATGAATCCTCAGCTGAACAAGGCAGCAAGTCAGGAGAACACTCACGTGAGCCCCTACAGGAAGGGCAGATGCTGAAACAGGAGATGCTTTGCAAGCCCAAGGGAGCTCCCAAGGGCTGAACACAGCCCAACCTTTGTGGCCTAACAAGGTCCAGGGACAAGCACAGCAATTTATAGAAAAGCAACTCTGACACAGGCTGCAGGGCAAGGAGGGAGATTTCACACCAATTAGGAAACACTGTAAAGAGGAGCCTAGGCAGAGGGAGTAGAGTTTCCAAAAGCCATGCTTTGCCAAGTCACTGATGGTATATAATTGGAATATTTCAGACAAATGAAAGCAGGAATGCTACAGGAATTTCTCATGTGTGGGGAGAATATCATCTACGCCATCTGAAGGGGTAGCAAAGCAAAGATAGCCAAGAGCAGTCTTCCAAATGGAGAGCCAGATAAAATAATATATTAGACCCACTTTTTGGCAGGAGGAGCCAGAATTTAAGGGTCTCAGTAGAGATACAGAGAATCTTTCACCTTTCCAAAGCCCCCAGTCCAATCTCCATTTAATGCTACCTAAAATTTGGTGATCCAGCTGAATGCCCAGTTATAACATGAAGACACCACATGATTTACCATGGAGGGGTGCCAGCATTGTTGTCAGAAGCCAAAAGCAAGGAAGACACAGGCTGTACTCAGGCTTAGGCTCACAGAGTTTCACATTGACATTCTCTCAGTTTCTGCTTGTTTGGGTGAGATCAAAAACCAGAAAAGTTTGGTCAACAGCTTAGAGTTGTGCCTGGTTTCTACTTAAAACCAAATGGGCTGCACCAAACTGCCTCCAGATTTGCTCCGAGGACTTGCAGCCTTTGAGGCATCAGCCAGGGAATCTGTAGGAAATTCAAACTTGAACCCAAGCGTGGCAATGGAATTACAGCTCACAGCTTTCAGCAAAGCCTTCTTCAGCCTCGCTCCATCCCCATCCCCATCCCAGTGCCTTTGCTGCCGGGAAGCACTGCTCCAACGCCACCACGGACCCACATAAATGAGGGGTTCTTTCTGCTGACTTCATAGAATCATGAAACGGTTTGGGTTGGAAGGGACCTTAAACCTGTTCCACCCCTGCCTTGGGCAGGGACACCTTCCACTAGCCCAGGTTGCTCCCAGCCCTATCCAACCTGGCCTTGGACACTTCCAGGGATGGGGCAGCCACAGCTGCCTGTACCAGGGCCTCACCACCCTCACAGGGAAGGATTTTTTCCTAACACCTAAGCTAAATCTCTCCTCTTTTCATTTAAAACCATTGCCCCGTTGTCCTTTCACTGTCTGTCCATGTAGCAAATCTCTCTCCCCCTTTTCATAAGCTCCCTTTAAGCACTAAAAGGATTTCTCCTTGGAATGCCCTACACGAGAACAAGTGGGGAAGCAACTCGAGAACGAGGATGGCAGCAGAGAGCGGCTCGATCCCAGCAAGTGCTGCACTGGCTGCTGGACTCTCGCAAGGCAAATAAATGCCCAGGGACATCAGCTCTGCAAACACGCTGTGTTCACAAGACAGAGGATTCAGATGAAGCAAAGAATCTGGAAACAATGAGTGAGCATTTTTCTGGAACATCTTGGTGATGCAGAGAGTGGAATTTAGTAGTTGCACTACTCACAAGCTCCGCTGAGTTTCTCCAAGGGGCTGCCCTAGATTCAGCTCAGTTTTATGATATATTGCTTTATAGGACTCACAACTGCCTTCCCAAAATAAGACCCTCGGACTCTCTGAAGATACACCAGCACCGTGACTATTCTGAGATCAAGAGCAAGTTATTAATACACAGCAGAAGCGTGTGAATTGAAGGGGCAGGATGAGCCGCCCGCAAATAAACAAAACTATAATGTTCTATTTTGAGGCACAAGTGTGAGTGGATTGAAGTGCTGGAGGGGCCCTGTCAGAGCTTTGGACACAGCCCAGTTCAATGCCAGAAGTCACAGCAAACATGACTAATAGTTTATATTTGGGGCACAGAGATTGAAAGTTCGGTCTAAAATCCCCCGGACAATGTCCCCATCTCCCCTACAGGAATTCAGAGAACTGCAGAGTGAGCTGCTGTGATTTCCTCCTCACTCCACTGGCACAGGGCTCGGATTTTGGTGAAAGTGCCTTGAAGTGGCACTGAAGCAAACTTTAACTCTGGGAGCAAAGAAAGTCACCAGAATTTGTTTCTCCCAGAATTTGTCCCAGTAGGTTAAAGTTTTCTCAATATTTGCCTGCCCAGTAGCTGAAATTATGATTCTTCTCTCTTGTGCAAATTTCTCTCTCTCATGAGACAAAGGGTGACAGACAACAGGTTGCACTCTGAGCAAGAAAACACATTGGATACCTGCCCAAACATGAGGCTAAAATAGACATTTTGTGCATCTCTCATTAGATTTGTTCAACCCTTGTACAACTAAAGAGTCCTGAGACTTTATTCTTTTTTAAGAAAACACTGGGATTCGTGTAAAATGGGTAGTTCCTGGAGATATTCCCTTTGGGTTGTTAAGTTCGTTGTGGGTCTTGGGATCCCATAAAGGGAGAGCAGACTCCCTTCTGGCAGAAAGTTAATAACCAGCACAGAAAGCAGAGCTGCTGCTGACAGACATTGTTTCCATAACCTACAGACGGAGAGGGCAGAGGGGACAGGGGAGATCAATAGGCCTGGAGTGTGTGTGGAAGCCAGCGTCTCTCTGATTGGGTTTCCTCCAGGGACTGGATCTCCATTTTTTTTAACTTAACAGAAAAAATATCTTCCAGCCCTAAAGAGTGAGTTTGGACATAGATCTTCAGCTATAACAGGAAAAAAAAAATATATAAAAGAAAAAGAAAAAAAAAGATTAAAGTATATTTTTCTCCCATTTACAGTGGTGTGAAACCAAGAGATTAGTTTACAGTGCTGTGGCTGGAAGCACAGATTATTTTATCATTTTACATGTTTTCGTCCAGATTAATGAAGCTTTCATGCTCAGAGCATTTTGGTCAACACTTAAGAGTAACATCCCATGTTTAAGTGTTTGTAAAAGCATTTGTAAAATGATGAGTAGGGTTGTTATTTCTACAGCCAAGATTCTGAAGAAAATGAGTCACATGCAGCAGCACTGCCTGTTTCTTTGTCCCTTCCTCTCATTACTCCTACCCTGGAACTCTTGAACCTCATGGCACATTTCAGTCATGTTTGACAAAGGAATAGGCATCAGGAGGATATTCAGACTCCACCAGCTCTGTAGTTTCCAGACACCCCAAACAGCATCTAAGTCTCCTCAACCCTCCTCAGACCTCAGAGAGCTCCCAGCTGCACTGCTCCAGCTCTGAACCGAACACATTTCCATACCTACACCTGGGTACCAGGGAAAACCCAGAAACCATCAGATCTGCTTTCTGCCATGGTTTGGCTGAGGTCTTCTCCTGCCTCGGAAGCAGACTGACAGAGATGCAAGAACACCCTAACACCAGCTTTTTTGGTGGAGCATCTTCAACTAGTTCATAGAAACATAGGTTGGAAAAGACCCTTAAGGCCATCAAATCCAACCTTAAATCGAACACATGAGACTTGCTTCTTCCATGAAGCTGTACACCAAGAACAGCCTGGCCACTCCCAGGTGGAAGACGAGCTCTCAACTCATGAGGAACCACATCCAGGGCTGGAAAATGCCTTTGTCACAGGAGTGCATGAAGTTACACCAAAACACCCCTTCAGCAGCCCCTGCTTACCACTTTCACCCTCCCCCCAAAGTTTTTACAACTCCTTGATGTGTCTTTTCCTGAATTTTACCATGAACTTTGGGCTCCACATCCTTTGCCCATCAGCGAGCACCGCTCGCTGCACAGGGAGCTGCGTGCTCAGCCACTGCTGCTAGACAGAAAGTGGGTGTCAGGTTCTGTGCTCTGCAAAGGGCTCTTCCTCCCCAGCAAAACAGTGTCGTTCATGCAAGGCTCAAACGCTGGACACGCACATGCCAGCCCCTCAGACCTGACATTTAACATCCCAAAGCCATTTATCACTCAGCGCCCTTATCCTGGTTTAAAATCCCCAAGTCACAAGGCAAACAACATTTTTCTGGGCTTTTGTACGTTTCTGACTGCCTTTCTCCTTCTGTCTATTCAGCTGCTTCAATGAGCTCCCCCAGCGATCCCAATCTCGGCCGCTCTCCTCAGTGCCACCATTGTGTACCCACAATACCTTTGGGGCTGCCCCATCCAAGCATGTCCATACTGGTTTCCCCATCAATTCCTCCCCAGTTTAGCAGTGCCATCTGATTCACAGCTTTTTTATGTTCCCTGATAGCAGAGACCCCGGCGAGCTGCTCTGGCTGCCTTAGCATTTTAAACAGCTTTACCCTGAACTGGTCAGCTGAAAAGCACTTATTTCTACAGAAAAGGAGATGACATCAGCTGATGTGGGATAACCATGACAACCTCCCCAGACCAGCAGGGCCACATGCTATTTGAATAAGAAAGTTTAACTCTCAACAACTTCCTAGGCAGGACCTCCAGTTTTAATGGGCAGAGTGAGAACATGTCACTTTTCCTCAGCATTTCCATGAACTGAAGACTCCTAAGATGTAGAGAAGATAGTGGCAAAAGGAAATCTTTCCAAAGTGGCATTTTGTATTCCTACCTGCCACAGAGCTGACGTGCAGATAAAGAGGATATTAGCCCCAAAACCTTTCTTCAGTTTGTTTTCTAGCAGACTTGCACCAGCATCAAACAATTGACTATTCTTCCTAAGAAATGCACTCTGGGATTTGACACATGGCAGGACTTCAGGAGTCAGGCTCCTCATCTTCAATCATCTGCTAGGGAAGCAGAGAACTGAAGGTATTTCAAAGCTTGGGTCTGGATCCAAAGCAGAAACAAATCCATCTTCTAAATGACTTCTTCCTACCGAAAGGGGTCCATACCTGATTGATTTTCTTGCTCAGGTGGGGTGGAATCACACTTTCTGATGTGCAGAATCTAGAGGCAATGTGCTGGACCCAGAGAGGTTAACTCTGCTCCGCTGCAGTTTTGAAGCATAGTTGCATTCTGGAAAGCCCCACGCTCACTTTCTACACCATTTCTTTCCAGCATATAAACTCTTTGTCAAAATAAATAAGCGTAGGAGGATTAGCCTTCTGGATGCAGAATCTCTAACTCCCCACTTCTTCATAATGGTGTATTTATAAAACACATGTGTCCCATTTTGGGGCAATTTCAATTTTGCTAGTACATAAAGGCTTCATTAAAACAGCTGCTCACAATCTGTTAGTGTAAATATTTTCCACCACTTTCTGATCGTGGTGAAAGGAGGCCAAGGCCAGAGCCGTGGATCCAAACAGCCCTGCATGTCAGAGGTGTTCACTATTTACTTTCACATACATATTTCAGGGCTTGAGCCTGCCAGCCATGGCTCCCTTCCAGGCTCTGGGAACAGCTAGTTTGCACCTCCTGGGTCCTCCCTGATGGAGAAACCTCCGAGAGATGAGGGCAAAGGGAATGCAGGTGTGTTTGCAGGAGCCCTCTGGAGCATCTCTGTGCAGCAGGACTTCACTGGATACAGTTAAGGAGACATTTCACTCAGCACTGACACATCCACTGCCAAAAAGGAGCAGTCCCTGCATCACCATGTGCCCCTGCCCAGCTATCCCTGCTCCAGACCTCTCTTCATGCAGCCCTACAGCCAACTGGGTCAGAAACCTAATTAGGCTGAAATAGAAGATTTTTCCCCCCTCTTTCTCGCCTCTGCTTCAAGTGTTTCCTGCAAGTTAAAAAAAAAAAAAAAAAAANAAAAAAAAAAAAAAAAAAAAAAGAGCAGAGCAAAAAACAAAACCCCAAATATGAAGGATGCAGCCCAGATTGCGCAGCTCCAACCCTAAGGAAGGCTCCCAACCCAACATCGGCAGATTGGATATAACTCACAGACAAAATGAACCTCTCGTCACCTACAACATCCTAATTTGAGACCAGCAGGCCCCAAGGGGTCTAGCTGGGAACAGGGAAGTCTCCTCCTCCTAACACGTCCCTGCCAGTGCTGAACAAAGACTTGTTCACTGGCCCAAAAGATCTGTTTGACTTGGAAAAATTAATCATGCCCAGAAAGCCAGTCTCCTTGAGATCAGGAGGCTCAATTCCACCTTTCATTAAACCCCTGCCCTTCTGGAATAACTGCAGCCGAGGCAGCAGGGTCACATCTGATTCATACTGTGACTGGGAATGAAACCTGAACCGCAGGCTCAGATCATTAATCCTGTTATCTGCTGCCTCCCTGCATCAATCCAGAGAGGAGGAAGCCTCTTTATCGCGGCTCTATGCCTCATGATGAAATAATTCAACTGGATTAAATCAGCTCTTTGGGTGCATCAATCACGCCATTGTCCCTGGAGCAGGAAGTTTCCTCCTCAGCCTTTAGCCACCTCTGCCCTGACCCATATTCCAAGGACTTCCCTGCACATTTCGCTCACGTCTTTTTTTTTTGCATTTACTTACCCAAGCAGTTGTGTCCCGTGAGCAAGAGCAATAAAAAAAAGCTAATAAACAATAAAGTTAATAACTCTTAAAGTCATGCAAGATGTAAGAGATACAGACAGAGGGATGCCTGGTGAGATTTTCATTAGAAGCAACTTATAACTTGCTGAGATTTCCTCCAAGTAGGGTGGTGAACAAAGCCTTGGCATTTTGAAACTACTGCTGAGCACCTGCCTGAATTGAAATCTCACTCGGGAACCCACATCTTCCAAAAAAATGTTGAATTCCAATAGGACTTAAGCAGTATCAGATGCTGAATCTCTCTCCAAGGCAGCACTGGAGCAAGATACCAGTCAGATACACTGTCCATGTGATTTCCCAGCTAGAGCCTGTGGGTAAGAACTGGGAGACTCAGGGACCAGAACAACTAAACAGGAAAACAACGACTCTGGTTCTTTGCTAAAAATCAATAGAAACATTGGGGTCCCCAAAGGAGAAGCTTTTAATCTTAAACCCACTTCTTGCCATGGACATGACAGCAAAATCCACATCCCACTTCATTGCTCAGTTGCTGTGCTTTGAGAGATCAAAAATCAGACAACACAGGAACAATTTTTCCCTCACCTTGTAACCTGTGGGGCTTCTGCTAAGCTCACAGGATGAGTCTGGGGGCGTCAGTGGGGGCTGCTTGTTCAGCAGTGCTGTTAGAGGCAGGGAAAAAGCACAGGAGCAGCATTTTCCCTGGGAACTTTGCACCCAAAAGCACTTGTGCTGTCCAAGCAGGAAACGTGGCCTTTCTCCCAAAATTAGTCCAGAACTACCAAGGAGCCCTCCTGCTCCTGACTAACCCCCATCTGAACTCACACCATGGAATCAACTGTTTCTCTTTAGCAGAGATGTGGTGGAAGGGGACTCTGGGGGAGGGAAGCAGAAGTGATCAGAAAGGATCAGCCGTTGGGCTGTGTGGGATTTGGAATCTGTACGTGAACTTCACAGGAACAAACCAGGCTTTCCATAGCATTATTTACACTCCTGATGCAGAGATAAACCACCACTTCCTTGCATTACCCTCTTCCAAGAGAGAGCAGTGAGAAACATGACAAAAAAGCATTCCCATTTAAACTCATGCTCTTTTTCCCCCTTTCCCTCTCACAAACACACATTTGCTTTGAGCCTCAGGTTAACAAAAACCACAGAGCCCCACTTAGCCAAAACCACAACATTTTCCTTGATTTGGGGTCAAAACTGACAAGTTCTGCCTGTTTTCCTCTCGCAACCACCAGACTTCTCAGGTTCACTCTCAGAGCACCTCAGTAACGCTGAAAAGTTCACAGACCTGGCACAAGTTTGGGATTTATTATTAAACCTGCCAGATTTCAGGTTTGATTTATGACTCTTTCGCAGGGCCCCGTTATCGAGTAGAGACAGGCCCTGCAGTGCATGCTGTGAGGCGTTCTCAGAGCTATAAACCAAAGCCAAAAGGGACCACTTAGAGCTGGTCTGCCCCACACAGAAATGCAGAGCAGCCGCCACCTACCAGGAGCAGGGGCGTAGCTTTTAACAATACTTCTGTATTTTCTGTTTCTGCAACTTTCTGTGGTTTCTAGAGGCTCCCTGCAGCAGAAAGGACACTGAGGAGTAAAGGAAAGGGCAGGGACTCCCCGTCATGCCCCTGGTTCTCTTGTGGCTTGGCCTCTTTCTGAAGTGATGCTGAATGCTGCCGCACGGGCAGGTGAAGCTGTTCCTCACACCAGGGTGTGAGTTACAGAATTTCTCCCCTGGTCAGAGCATTTCAGCTTTGTCCATGACCACGGCATTGCTTTTCCCACTTTGGTTCAGAGGGATGACAGCAGTTTTACATTCAGCCTGTGCCCCCCACACTCAGCAATAAGGCTCTTTTCCAGCTCCAGCCAGGACACCCCTAACGTCCAGGGACAAGGCAGGATTCCTGCAGCATTTCATGAGCACTGCTGCTTTTGGGTACCTCCCTCCTGGATCCAAAAGTCACAACTTCAAGCACTTCCCCAGGATTATGGAAGTAGGGAAGGGTGGTGCACACACAGCCCCATCCTTGAAGACCAGGCTGCAGATGGAGGCAGAAAAACAGATAAATTTAAAACCCACCCCAAAAACCCACTCAGTATTTCTGTCACTATGACCCACAACAGAAACAAGAACTGGGACCAACTGACATTGTCCCAGGAGATAAATCTCCATTTATGTGAGCTTCCAGAGGTCTTGGAGAGATTACAGAAAGTGTGGAGAGGAAATAGTAAAAAGCACACACAGGAAACCCTGACGCGGTGTCGCTAAGCCATATGGTCAACATAAAACATTGGATGCTTTTGTTTGGATTTGCAATGTGACATTTATATTATTTTTATACATTTTACGTGCGTGTATATATATATAAAAGATAAATATAATTTATTTATTTTACATTTTAAACTCCGAGGATGTCAAAGGCGATCTGCAGAGATGAAGGGCGATTTACTGCCAAGGTTTCAGGAGCGCTCCCAGGGGCCCCGTTCACAGTTATAACAACACATTTTATCTCTGCACAAGCAGGAAGGGGGGGCGTAGCGAGACGGAGGGGCGGAAGCAAGAGCTGGCAGCGAATCAGATGATGCATATTAGGGAGATAATACGGAGAGATTACACGCTTGGCAACCGCTCCGCGCTGTGCCCCGGGCTTGGACAGCTCAGGTTCCCCCGCCAGGATTCCTCGCTGTTCCACAGTGCCTCCGGTAGTTTAGTCTGAAAGCACATCCCGCCAGGAAAAGCTGGTGTGGCCAAGGCGCCTCGTGCTCTCTCTCCCCTTTCAGTTTCGGGCGAAACTCTCATCTCCAGGAGAGGATCAGCGCAGGCCCGGCGAAGCACTTCAGTCCCAGCCCTTCACAACTTCCGAGGACTCCAAGTGCTGCACATCCAGCACTCCAAGTGGGTGGTATGCCCAACTGCCAAGTTCTCATGTTGAATAGTATCATTCCAGCACTGGTTTTTTTCTTTGTTTTTTTTTTTTGAGACAAACAGCTGCACGGCAGACACGCACAAGGGCTCAGCAGGAGCCGTCAGAATCAGGTAGCTGCCCTGCCTCTAACAGTGCAAACTGCTCATTTAGGACGGGGTCTTGGCCAACCCACACCCTTGTTTAAAGGGCCTGGAGGTCCAGTGGAAGACTGTTTCCAGTTCAAAGTGGCTGGCACTAAGAAATCCTTAATTTGACAGCGTTGCTTAATAGAAAACTAAAAATATGACCCATTCAAAGTTTTTTCTGTTTCCTTGTTCACCTGAAGACAAGGTGGCCAAAGCTTCATGAATTACTCAGGTGGGCTCCAAATGTTGCATTTCATTTCTTACCTAGAAGGGTTTGAGATGGAAGGAACCTTAAAGATCATACAGTTCCACCCCCCAGCCATGGGCAGGGACACCTTTCACTGGACCAGGTTGCTCCAAGCCCTGTCCAGTGTGGCCTGGAACACACCCACAGATGTGGCATGCACAGCACTGCACAGCTCTTTGTCCAGCAAGTCTCAATCCTGGCTCCCTATAAAACTTCAGAAGCTCCAAAGGAACAGCACTTGACTCTAAAAAACATTTTCTGACTTACCACAGTGACTCACTATTTTCATTCCAGTAAATGGTCACCAACTTGTTAGGTTTTGCAGATGCTCTCTGGATTCTTGCAAGCATCACTCTGCCCTTTTGCTTTGGCACTTGAAGGTTTCTTGCAGCAAACCACAGTGCCACGTGCTCAGGAGGGACCAGCTAAACCCATCAGTGGTAACAGACCTGTGGTAACCGTGGGAGCAAACAAAATATTGTCCCTCCTCCACTGTGAGGTTTGCCCACTTAGTTGTCTGCACTAGAACCTCAATTAAGTCAGGTACAGCTGCGGGAGTAAAAGCAATGAATCAGCAACTTCCCTTTGCCACCAAACAATTCCCAGCACAGAGCAACAAGTGTGGGAGGCAAGCGAAAAGAAACCAAAACAATTATTTTAAGTAATGATTTTTTTAGGTGGTATGACCCCAACTGCCCAAAACAGGAAAGTGATCAACACCACCATCTCCAGCAGCTGAGGCTGGGTGTCTCTAATATGTATGCTAAAGCTTCAGCAGGAGATGCCAAAACCAGGAGGTAAATTTCTTTGGCCAATGCTGGGTGCAAATATAATTAGGTGACTGGAATAGGCACTTTTGGACCTAAATTGCACAAAACCATGAAAATGCTCGAGTACTCACTTGAGCATGTGCTGAAACACTTTGCTCAACAGTTCTAATTTAGACAGATACAGGACTAACACTATTTAAACATCTTTTAGAAATGAGTAATAACTCATTTCTTTTTAATTGTCTAGCTGTGCAGCCTAATGAATGAGTTTTGTCCCAAATACATCCCCATCCTCATCTGTTCTGTGTATTAATTCTCAAAAGGAGCTTCAGTAGAGGATTTCTTATCTATGCATTCATCAGTTCTAACTCCCTAGTGAGGTTTTTTCTGAAGTTTTTAATAAAAAGAGACTTTCGATTCTTGGGGTCATGTTGCAAATTATATCTTCACTAATCTAGCAGAGGTCAAAAAATAAGTTGGAGCCAAAGAACATCTCTGACTCCTTAGCACACGTGTGTCTCAAGGCTTTTAAAAATACACAGTCCTGCTGTTATAAATAGAGCATTCTTCTCAAGGGTCAAAAGCTTTCACAGTCCAGGAAAACAACATTTTCTTTCTTTTTATAATTATTATCTGTTTTTTCTCCTCAGAATAAGGGTGCACTAAACTGGGACAGGAGTTGCTCTCGGGGGCAGAATTTCAACCCATCTATTTTTACACTCTCGGAGAGTTAACATGAACATCAGTGTCATTTCCTTTGTCAGACACTTCAGCAGTGCAGCACTGAGAACAGCAACCAGACACTAACACAAGAAGAGAGTAAGAGCATGAAAAGTCAGTAGTGAAGAGGAACAGTTTTCCACTGAGCCCTCTTCAAGGACACGAGCGTGGGAAGGCACCTTGGTAGGGTAAACCCTGTGCTTGAGGCTGTGATCAGTTCCCTTACATTAAAAGGTGCTGGAACATGTAGAGAACTGCTCTCGTGAGTTTGCAGAAGTCAAATCTGCTGAGTAACTGCACAAAGACAGCAAACTCTGTGAAAAGAAATCCAAGAGGTCAGCTGGTAGCTGAGATGTGACGAGAAAAGGGGATTCTCTGAAAAGGTGTTTCTCCACACAATGGACAGGTATTCATAGCCTCCTTGGTTGACCAGGCACAAGAATCCCTCTTCCATCTCCAGTACTTGGCCATTTCCTTGGAGATTGATGAAAAGAGCAACCTCAGTCAGTTCTCTAATTGGCCTTACTCGGGAGTGATCTCATATAGCAACTCATGTCTCTACATGCAGGATCTCTCCCTCCTGGTGAGGTGGAATTCTGCGTGGAGACAGCTCTGGTGAATACGGCCCCGGGTTCTGCTTGCAGGGCTGTAGAATGAGCAGGACCATGCATTTGTGTGGTACACAAATCCAGGTTTTATAAAGAAAATTTCGTTCTTCTAGGGATCAGACCTGCAAAAAGCTGCAGTTGTCCAGAGATTGTTTTAGCTTCTACTCTTGAACAGTCAAGAGACAAAGCCTGGTTTGTTTTCAAAACAGTTCATAGAGTTCTGTCATGGGGTTTGGTCATAGTCTCTGAATTCAACATAAAGTAAGGGAATCCAAACCAGGTAAGAGGTGCCATCTCCTTTTAGGTTACTACCACTTCTCTGTCAGGCTAAGCTTGACATGACTGATGAGGGTGGTGGGATCCTTGAAATAAGAAAAGCAAGTGCACTCTTCCAAAAGAGCAGTATCAGGACACCATAGGTTTACTGAGGGACACGTCACTGTGCTGACCCATTAGTTTACTTGAGGCTTAAAAATGTCTCCTTTGGACCAGCCTGGGAAGGCTTAACTGTTTTTAGGACCTCAGCTTTTGAGGAGCTGCTCTACAGTGCGATAATGTACAAGCTTTCTTCAAGCTTTTCTGTTCCTGTACTGACGCCAGGAGATTAAAAGGGTTGAGTGATGCTGAGCCTCTGGAGGGGTCACTGACATCATGTGCAGTACCAGAGCGATTTTCACTGGTTCAAACCATCCTAGCCTGCTGATGAGCAGGCAGGGGTCAGAGGAAGTTGCTGTGCTCACAGAAACACATCCTTTGGGGTCTATCCTTCCTCTCCTTTCTCCAAGACACGTTGCAGCTCTTGGCCAAGCCCAAAGCCATTTTTCCAACACTCCCCCCAGCTGCACTGCCCACCACCACCACGACTGCTTTGGAAGTGCAGCAGCAGTGCAAGGACTGCATTTGGGGAGCTCTCCTAGCAGAGCCCTTGGCAATGTGTACCACGTGGGAATTTTACCAGTCCCAAGAGCAGAGCTCATTACTCGTACACGCACCACCTCCTTCCACATGCTCAGACAACTTCCCCCAAAAGCACCGTCAGCTTTACGCAACCTCAGCAGCTCAGTTGTTTCACAAAAGTCAACACCCAAGGGCAATGTGGATGTAACACCTTGAACGTTAGGGAAGTGTGAAAGTGAGGTGCTTTTCCCAACCCTCCTCCTGCACCAATTCTGCCCTGGCCAGTCCCTCCAGTGAAAATCTATCTCAGCTGGCCAAGGGAGTGGCTCCCAGGCTCAGAGATGGTCCCTGTAGTGGAGACAGCACTGTCCATCCCCAGCACTGCTTTTGCCAAGGGTCACCTCAGTGAAGTCTTTCCCAACTTCATTCTTGCACTGGCACAACAGCAGTGGCAGCTGTGCCACCAGCAGTGCCACCAGGCACGGCAGAGGGAAGAGCTGGCACCTGCCTGTTGAGAACATCAGGCAGCAAAAGCTGTGAGCAGCCACCCTATACAGGTGTGGGGGTGGGAGAAAAACAAGACACGGTAGGAGCAGAGCTCAAAAGGACCTGCCAGAGCAAAGCCAGACCTCCTGCCAGAGCAAAGCCAGACCTTCTGCCAGAATATCCCCACAAGCCACTCAGCACATCCCACAGGACAAGTCTCAGTCTAAGGGCAGGGCGAATCTCACCCTGGGGATTCTGCCCCTCTCCTTCCCTCAGGTGAGACCCCACCTGCAGAGCTGCCCCCGCCCTGGGGCCCAGCACAGGAGGGACGTGGAGCTGCAGGATTGAGTCCAGAAGAGGCACCAGGATGATCAGAGGGGTGGAGCAGCTCTGCTGTGAAGAAAGGCTGGGAGAGTTGGGATTGTTCAGCCTGAAGAGGAGAAGCTTTGGGGTGACCAAATTGCAACCTTCCAATACCTGAAGGGAGCCTATAGGAAAGATGGAAAGAGACTTTTTACAAGGGCCTGCAGTGACAGGACAAGGGGAATGGCTTCAAACTGACAGAGAGTAGGTTTAGATCGGATATCAAGAAAAAATTATTTAATATGAGGGTGGTGAGGCCCTGACACAGGTTGCCCAGAGAAGCTGTGGCTGCCCCTGGATCCCTGGAAGTGTCCAAGGCCAGGCTGGATGGGCTCAGAGCAACCTGGGATAGTGGAAGGTGTCCCTGCCCATGGCAGGGAGTGGAACAAGATGATCTTTAAGGTCCCTTCCAACCCAAACCCTTTTGGCATTCTGTGACAGTGGTGTCCATCCCCTACCACCCACAAACAGCCTCGACTCTTTCCCATTCTTATTTGTCTCCTCTGCTCAGCACTGACAGCACCCACGTCAGCACCATGGCACCCAGCTCACAAGGATGTGTGGTACTGTGACATGGGGTCAGATAAAATCTAGTAGTTAATCCCTCCTTGAGACTTACATATCTATAGCATTTTCTCTACCAAAAGACTCCCAGAACCACACAGTCTCTCCCTGGCATTCTATCCCTCCCAGTAGCCTGATCTTTCTGCGTGGAAAAAAAAAAAAAAATTAAAAATCCACCTTTCTCCCCCCTTTCCAAGCAGTAAGTCCAGCAGGAGATCAAAGCACATAGTAATTTAGACCATGGAATAATAAAAGTCAATGAGAACAGTGTGCTGCTGACAGGGGAGTTGTGCCATGCCGCAGTGGGGAGGAAGGCTCAGGCAAGCCAAGAGCTATTCCCGGGAGCTGAAGAGACCAAACAGAGCAGGGAAAGAGGGAGCTCTTGTTTAAGAAAGTTCTAATTTTTTTAAGAGGACCCGTGGATTAAACCACAAAGCCAGCAGTATGAATATTTACGGGGTCAAACTCAGCAATCCCATACCCCATAAAATTTTCCACTGGCTTTAATGGGTACTTTGCCTTCTTTTTGGTAGAACCCCCTTATCACCACACCATTCCACACCGTGGAGTGTGGTTGTCTTGTCCACTGCATGGACACTGAGCCTTGCATCTGGAGCGGCTTCAACTTCTTGTGCATCAATTCTCCTTTTTGAGCTTCCCTCAGACACAGCTTGTGTAGGTGGAAAAGACTTCTGGAATCTCCAGGTGGAGAGCAAGAGGAAAACGGGGCATGCACTGCAGAAGGTGCAGGTCCAAGCTGATGGTCCTTCTCTGTTTGCTTAGGAAAACCTTGGTGTGTTCCAAACAACTGGCCACCACCCAAAATGCAATGAGACGAGAGTAGCTGCATAAACCCAAACCCTCCCACCATCAAACACACAAGAAAATCAAATTGCAGGACAGAGTCAAAAATAACTTCCCAGTTCGCCAAAATAACAGCCCAGTCCCCACCTCCAGCAGAGGAATCCTCCCAGCCATGCACGCTCGTTCCACACGAACTTCTTGTCTGACAGAGGAGGGAAGGAAGTGACAGCTCCACAGCTGCCAGCCAAGGGCTAAGGGGTTAATGATCCACCTTTAATATTACACATGGAAAAAAAGAGAAGTTTTCCTCGGCCTGCCACACATCCCGGGAGATTTCGCTGCTGCATCCCTTTCCTTCCTCCTCCAACCTCCGCTACCACGGCGCCAAGAACGCGGTGAACGGAGCAAGCCTGCAGAAACGCTGGAGCGACAACCCCCGGCCAAAGGACAATAATTTGATCAAGAGCTCATCGGCACACATTCCCCAGGCTGCAGAAACAGCTGGGGCTTTCCGAGGCCGCTCTGGGAGCCCTCCCATTTGGCCGAGGCAAGCAAGGCCAGCTGCGAGGGTTCACTGCTGCCACAAAGGTGATCTGGTGGGCTGAAGTTACCCCAGAGAGCCACCACAACCACTGCACGTGTGCTCCAGCAGGAGCCCGGCCCCACTTCCCTTCTTCTGATGGAAGCAGAAGCACCCAAACGAAACAAACTCCAAGTTTGGGTCTGACCTTATGATTTGGACAAAGTCTTCTCCTGTTCCTGCCTCAGAGGAGGAGAAGAAGGTCCTCAGCACAGCTTCTGAGGCCCCGACGCTGCTCGCAGCAGGCACACAATGGTCAGGGTTTGGTTCCTGGCGTCCGCCGGGGCCTCTGGTTTTGGATTCAGCAAAAGAAGCAACCAGCCCGAAGCTGAACCAGCCAGACTCAAGCCAACCCTCTACTGAGGTTAGAAAACATCAAGCCAACATCTTTTTCTGTCATGCTTGATTTCAGCATTTTTGCACATCTCTGTATTTTGCTGGCTTTGGCAGGTACCTGAAGCCATAACACTGCAAGAGAAGCTGATCTCTTCATGCTCCGTTCTGGTAAAACCAAGGAGCAGTGGAAACCTCATACAAGTTGCTTCTAATTTTGTGAAGTTTCCAGATCTCAGTCTGGACCAAGAGCTTCTAATGAGCTTGGATAAACTCTGGATAATCCTCTGAACTCTCAAATGTCTCAGGAAAAGAGAGTCAAATACACTATCTGGAACTTTGAAAGGTGCTTCAGAGTTCAGTGCTCCTGGATCAGCACAAGTATTAGAGATGCAATAACCATTGCATGCCCATGACTTGCATTAAAATTGAGAAAAAAAATAAAGAAAAAAACAAACCCCCCACACATTGTTACTAAACTTATGGGAAAGAAAGGTAACCCCAATTCTCTCATTACATACCAGCCTAAACCTGCAGGGGAGTTCACCAAGGCACACCAGAAAAGTCAAATCAGATTTATCTATCAGGTTTAAAGAAGGGAAAGGATGAATGACAGCTCCTTTCTTAAAAGGGAAAGAAAAGAAACATTAACTCCTGGTGTTAAAATGCTGTAAAACTGGCTTTTGACTCAGCACAGCATAATGCTGCTTGTAAATGGGGTAATTGGTTTGTGTGAGGTCATGAAATGAAGCATGCCTGTTCCTGCCCATCGCCTGAAGCACAGTCAGCTGCAGGAGGACACAGTACTTGCACAGCACAGGTGAGGGTAAAAAGACTCAGGTATCATGCAGCTCATTAATCAGGGATAAAATATATTAATAAATTTAAGCGTGTGAAGAGCTAAATACCCGAGAGCTTGAAACTCCCTTTCCCTTGGAGGTGACACTGCGCTTTCTAATCCCATCCCTCTTCAGCAGTGCAGTGACCAGCAAGTGCACCCAGTCCCCTTCTGCTCTGCCACCTTTCTGGGTGGGAGGTCCTTAGCAGAGCCAGGCTGCAGCAGAACTGAGCGTGCAGAGAGCAATCCCGTGCTGGAAGTGAGACAAGCAGATGTTGGACGGGTGGCAAAGCACAGGGAATGAAACACAGAATGTGGTTCGAACATCCAGACACCGGGAGAGCTGCTGGAATCCCTTCTGTTTATGTTTCCAGACATCTCCATCAAGCAGGGGGTAATTAAACACTCCAGCAATTGGGTGATAGAATGATTTATTTTTAAAGCACCCTGGCAGCCTGGGGCTTTGGGAAGCACATGGAGAAATGAACATTTTTCCAAAGAGGAAAGAGAGCAGAGCACTACATGGAACCCCAGCTGAGGGCAGGCAGAGGTACAGGAAGGAGGAGTGAGCAACGGGCCAGCATGGAAAAGTGATGCAGCTCCTTATTTCACTGTCAGCTCAGGCTCTTTAATCTTTGCAGGCTTTGTTTATGAGTTCAGAGGGAGAAGGGAGTGGTGCCAAAAAATGTGAAAAGAAACTAAAATTACATATTTGAATATGAAACGTCCCACTTGGAAAGCAAAGTTCAGCACACAGAGAAGGAGTGACAGAGACCATGACCACAGATCAGTGGACAAAAATGAAAGAGCCAAACCAAGATGGAAGAACCTGCCCAGGGTCACCATGGCAGGTCTGGGGTAGAGGTGAGAGAGGTTTTTCCAAGCTTCTGTCTATTTATAAGCTGCACTTCTCCAAAAATTACTGTTCCCTGGTTTTAAGAGAGAAGAGAGCAAGGGGAAACAGAAAAGTGCTCGATCATGAGAGAGCTGTGACAAAAGACAAAGGACTTATTCCAAAAGGGACAAACAACAGGGGCAAAGGCTGCAGGAGGGATGTTGAAAAAGGCATTTCTGCCTCCACAGTGTTGAAAAGTAAAGGTCCAAAGACATGAATGACATGGGACCATTTGGCTTCAGGAGTTACCCGGTCCCTGGATTTCTTTTCTGGTCTTGCTTGTCCTGAAGCCCAGAAAAATCATGGAAGAAGGAAAGAGAGAGCAGCCTGACCATTTGAAATACACAGAGCACCAAGGCATCCTGTCCTGCCACAAAGGTCAGGAGAGCAGATCCTTGAAGCCAGGGACCATGGGAATTCAGCTTTACATCCAGTCCCCCTTCAGTCCGTTTATTTCACATGTTTATTTAACATCTACATGAATCAAGGCAATATTATTTCATAAAAAAAAAAAAAAAAAGAAAGAAAAAAAAAAGAAAACTTGGCTTCACTTATTCAAACATTTGGACAAGGAAGGAAGAAAGCCCAGCTCAGGATTTGGCTGGGTGGAAGAATAGGAATATGCAGTTATTACCCTGTTGTCAGTGGTTCAAAACCAGCCCGATTGGAGGAACTGAAGCAATTTTCATCTGGCAGCTGTTGGAGGAACCTCCCTAAAAGGAGTCATGGTCCCAGCTCAGATCCAAGCAGATAAGAGTCCTGCAAGGACAGGGAGCAAGACAGAGCCTTAATTTTTCCTGGAGAACAAGAGAAACGATGGACTTTGTGTAGGTGTGAGTGTCGCAGTGAGAAGGGGTTCACACAGCTCTTTCAGTGCGTGCTCCAGACTAAAAGAAAAGTCAGACCTTCACTGAACCTATCCAGACCCACCACGCTTTTACCTACCTGGCATCTCCCAAAACATGTTCAGTGCCCAGAATAACAAACACCCAGAGCAAAGGCTGGTCAGGGAAGCACTGCTAAAAGCTGAAGAATAATACCAGCAGCACGAGGTCATAAACTAGAGCTGCCAAGGCATTAAAACAAGCAAGGGTTGTTATTCCCCCCACTCCCCTCCTCTCCTGAGAATAACATTAAACACCAAGGCAGCTGCGGAAGCCATGTTTTTCTAGGCGATTCCCAAAGCTGCTACCATGTCTTGCCTTTAAATCAAGGCTGGATGGGTTTTTGGAAGATGTGCTTTTGTCAAATGCAAGTTATTGGGTTCAATAAGGGTTGAAATTCTCTGGCCTGTGCTATACAGGAGGTCACAGCCTGGATGATTTAAAGTCTCTTTTGGTTCCAAAATCTATGGAAAGAGCTACGAAGCCTCCTGCCCCAGAAATAAAAGAATAAACAGCAGCAAATAATAAAATTGTCAAACACAGACAGCCTTCACCCACAGAACAGCCGTGAGCAAAACGAAGGCTCTTTGGCTCTGTTCATTAATCACAAGGATTCAGATTCATTACTGAGGTCTTTTCTCCCACTTTCCAAATGAAGCAAGGTTTATGGAGTCACACTTGCTCCATCCTATCCAGTGTTTGGGCCTGTCATCCACGTCCAACAAGGAGTGCAGGCCTGGGATGTTAACTTACTTCAGTTTTGGCAAAAGAAAGTAAGCGGGTAGAAGGAAAGAGAGCTCGATTGATATCCCCAGTGAAAGAAAGGCAGTAGCATAAAAATCAATCCTTTGCACACCAGGAAAAACCTCTTGGAGCAGGGGAAGAGGTCAGGCCCCCCACCTTGGGGAGGGAAAACCTCTGGTCAGGATTGTCATACCCTGAGGAAACTATTCCAGCAACATTTCTTACTGGCCTGGATTTTCTGACTTCTAAGGACAACAGAGCTCATGCTGTAGTTTTAATACAATTAATAAAACTCCAACGAGCCACTAGACACCAATCAACGGTAAACCGAGCTCTAGGAGTTTCAGAACTCACAGAATTACTTTTATTTATGGTTAATAAGCCACAGCACGCATGGCAGAGCTTCAAAGCAGTTCACAAGCCCCTCCATCACACGGCCTGCAGTGTGGATACCACTGGGAGTGTGGATGGGGCTGGGGCCAGAGCCCCTGCAGCCCCCTGTGTGCACGCTCCTAATGAGCAACAGAACTTTCTGCAGGGTTTATATAGTCACCACCAAGACAGGACCTAATTTAACAGTTTATTCTCTCCATTTTCTTCTGGGGAGCAGATCAGGGGGAGTAAAAACCGCCCCAGTGCCATTTAAGAGCTTCCCATGTGCTGGTTATTGTTATAGTTTTACTCTCGTTGCTCGGGCACCCTGTGCAGAAGGCAGAATGTAAAGAATTCCTGCAATGACCTCATCCTGGGGTTGGCAGGCACTGCTCTCGCCGTGTCCTCGGGTGGAATTCATCATGCACTGGCTTTTGCTTGTGTCCTTGTATATGCAACACCAGTGACATCAGCGTAGCTGTGGGAGCAGTGGCAGCTCACGAGCGCTGACTGCAGAGGCCTGAGAAAGCCAAACAGTGATTTATATAAAATACTGTAGAAATGTCACCCCCCACCCCTGTGCCATTTAACACTAAGACTTAAAATACCTTTTTATTTAGTACAAAATCAGATATGCCTTTGTTGTAGTTTCATCAGGGATGACACCACAGTAGTTCTGCATGTCAGGATTCATCACTGCCTTGACTAGAAACCCCAGTGAAATCCAAGGATTAAGTGTATCTTTCTGGCATAAATCCAGAGTGAACTTTGGGAACCAGGGGCGGTTCTGACATGCAGACGACCCAGGACAAACAGGTGTCAGTGGGTGCAGGTTCTCTCCAGGGCTCTCCTGCAGCCAGCACAGGACAAGCACATTTCCAGAACAGAAACAAAGAGCTCGTAAGAAATGAATTTTTTTTTTAAAAACATTAACACTCATGCCTAACCTGCACCCCATGATTACTCTACTGCAGAGTCAAAGCTAAATTTATTTTCCAGACATAACACTGCTTTGCATCCAACATTAATTCAAGCACCTCTGAAATCCCAATGATTTGGTGTGTTTATCCAAGTTGAGAAGATTTAATGAATCTGCCTGTGACTGTTGATACCTGTAATTTTTGCCGGTTCGCTCCATCAACATATAATCCCATTTGCTTTCAATTGGGGTCAAATCCAGTTTTCTTCACACCAAATAATCTCAACCAGTCTTCAGAAAATGCATTCTGGCCAGCTACTATGGAAAAAACTGGGTTCACCTGGAACTGATGAATGATTAAAATAAACTGTGCATGGGACAGCCAGGAGCAACGGCTTCCATGGAAAAATCTGTCATTTTAACAACCAGGTACTGGAATCAACCCATAATCCTCTTCCAGGCTGGATCAGCTGCTGCAACAGCACAGTCCTTTCTTATTCCACAGTTTTCCCTCACTAAACCTAAGCCAAGAATTCCCCACCACCTTCACCCCAATGTTTTTCTCATTTGGGCTCTCATTCCTGTATCTGTAAAGCCCAGCAGGAGAATCATTCCAAGTGCATTATATTTAGATGCTGGATGTGAGAAACCAAGCAGTTTTCCTTCCCTGAGCCCCTCCATGCACAGAGCTCTGCTGGACACTGCTCTGCCCATCCCCTGGGCTGGCAGGTGTCACTGCTGAAGGCAGCACAGTTTTCCTACAATCTTTTCCTTTACTGAGTTTCAAAATGTGTTTAAAACCCATCTGACATGACTAACTTATTGATTCCATGTCAAGGTGTGGATTTATGGTTTGTTTAGAGAGCTGCAGAGCCCGATATTTAAATGCGTTCTCCGTGCACTTATACCCATGTAGAAGATTTGGGGTGAAAATTAAGAGAAAAATCGATGGGAAATGAAAAGTTTCTAGCACTGCTGAGAAATAATCCCCTCACCACTGCATGATTGTGACATAACAGATCAGGCTTATCCTCACCCTGCCTTACATCACGGGCTCTGCAGCACAGCACACACATGCAGGATGTCCACTGCAGAGCCAGGACCACGTGAAAAAATCTCATCCATCGGTCCCTTGCCACTGCAGCTTGGCCATCTGACCAAAACCATGTGTCCTCATGACTCCAAGCAAGGACTAAAGAGCCCCTCTGCAGCCCTCTGGCCGGGACCAAGGTCCCTGTGTGGCTGGCACATGCTGGGCTGTGCACGGGCAGGCTGCTGCAGTCATCAGGGAACCAGGGCTTGGGTTCAGATTAGAAAACAGTGAGAAACTTCCAAGCCAAGAACAACAATACAGCTGGAAACAGTGCAATGCTTCACACTGAACAAACATGAGATAATTTACCAGAGCACTGATCCAGCTCCTTCCCGAGATAGCACTGGCGGCACCTCTGAGCACAGCAGACAGAAGCAGCAGAGGGGAGGGTAGGTAGGGCATGGAGAGGGAAATTCAACCAAAACAGCCTTTTACAGTCAATTAGACTAAACCAAAACAAGGACAGAGGGCCTGGAGCTCCCTTTGAGCTTTGTTGCTGACTGCAGACACAGTGCTCTGAACCCAAAGGATGTCAGCACAAGGCAGGCACTGGAATAACATGAGTGCCAAAAAAGACAGAGATGTATCAAGACACACACACTGCCCTGCCTCACTGTGCCAGGCTGCTGGACTTACCTATCCTTTAGGAAAAGTGCAGCTCAGCAAAGTCATTTCAGCTTGCTGTAGGTCACTCCTGTGTTTAATTTCACCTCATTTTCAATTTGTCCTGGTACAGTTGTTGTCCAAAATTTGGCTTGAATATAGGAGGATTCCAAACAAAGCTCTGTGGAGTGCATTTACAAGTGAAGAACGAAATGCAAACAGAGCTGCCAGTGGTTTCCAGTGTCACAACCCTGCCCTTTCCTAGCAGCAGTCAGAGGAGTAGCACGAGGCATCAGAAACCTTCAGAGGTGGCCCACTTCTTGCTAAACACCTTTTACCAGCTCTAACGTTCCCGTAAGAATCAGGGAGTTTGGATACTTATCCTAACCACATCTCAGAGTCTCTCTGTCCACTCACTGGCAATTCCACTGGGATTAAAATGGAGTTGTTACTCGGTGTAGGTCACTTATCCACACACCAGCATGGCCAGAGTCAGCTCCGTGCTGCCTGTGCCACCTCCTCTCTCAGGCCCTTCAGGCACCTCAGGGACAAGTCCCTTACTGCTGGGCTTGTATTTGTGCTTAAAACAAAATGTGATGAAAAGAATAAAACCTCCACTTTTTCCTCCCTGCTTGGGACTTTTTGCTTCTTTAACGACTCCTTTATTATTTCACCCAGTCACCCGTATCTCTTTACAAGTAAATATAAGCTGTCCCTTCGCGAGGCGGTGGGGGAAGAGAGGACACTGTTTTCCCTCTGCAGTATCAGCTTTCAGCGTGACACACAGTTCACTGTGGAAAGCAAACAGCCCTAATGAGAGTGCCTGTGCAGTTGCTGCTCCCTGTGTCAGCTACTCGGCTCCCCGGCAGCAGCCCCAAGCCCTCAGCAGGGTCAGTGCCAAGGAAACGGGGAGCAGGACGTGTCCCACAGCCCTTGCAGCTCCCCAGCAGACCCTCCTCGCTGGGGGACAGTGCATGTGCCAAACCTGAGGCTCCAGCCGAGCTGGGGTCACCGCACCCACTGCTGTTGTTTACACCACATCAAAGGGCTGAGAAATGACGCTGCCTGGCTCTGCATCCAGAGTGATGCAGTGCCAGGGACACAGATAAAGCTGTTTTCTAACTTAAGATGCTGTTTGGACGGGAGGACAAGCCTGGGGCATTTCAGGAAGCACCTCAGGCTGGGTTCAGCCCTTGCAGGGGCACCTCAGATGTCCCTACACTGAGGGGTCAGCATGTCCTAAGGAAGAGATACAGGAACTCACCAACGCAGAGGACGCTGTTTTTATGGGATTTCCCCTTGGAGCATGGGGGAAATGGTACCATGGAAACTTTGAACTATTGGGAGCTCTTGGCCTTTCTAAAACTAGGCAGGAGAAGGCTGCCCGGACTCTATCCTCCATTGCACTCATGTCATCCGTGGACATTGCACATATGTTTGCTAGCAGATCTAGAAGTTGTAATGTACTGTAATTTGTTTTTATTCTTTTTGTAAACTTGCTTTGTAACTTTTTTTATAACATTTTTCAATAAAGTTTCGGCGGGGGCTAGGGACGCAGGGCAGCCACAAGCCAGAACATCGCTCACAGTAAGTAGGGACAGGACAGAATATTTCATAAGGTGTCAATTAACTCCTGATTTGCACCAATTTACCTGATTTGTCCAAGGTGGACGGGTCACCACCTTTACTTAACCTGGAAAAGGAACATGTATTATTTATATGTGTTCGAAAAATGGCAGCCTAAAAGAACTCCACCCACAGAGCTGGGCAAGCAAGCTCTGCAGTCATTTGGAGCATCCCTAATCCCACTGACCTCAATCCCGGCATCTGCATCCCAGATGGACCCTGCTGGGCACTGGAGCACTTTCCCAAAGCATTTTTTCCCTGCTTGCCAGAGACAGGTCTGAGCAGGCAGCTCCACACACTGCTGAAGGTGAACCCCAAGGACGACCCTGCCCCAAAGGTTGCATGGTTCTATAAGCCTCCAGGACCCACCCAATCCCAGGGTCCTGGAAGGGTGCAGAGGTGGCCATCAGCCCCTTTTCCCTCTCAGCTGGAGGACAGCGTTCCTGCTGTCTGTTTGCTCACATGTGCCTTTTCTCAGGCTGCATTTTTCTTCTCGCTTTTGTCCAACAACCACCATTTTAATTAGACTCTGCAGCTCTGTTGCAATTATTCCCTTGTACATCCTTGCCTTTTCTCTGCCTATCAGAGAGCTGTCTGTCAGATTTAGGACACCCCACAAAGCTGCTCCTCAGGCTTTGAGTGTCCCCATTGACTCAGGACAGGATCCCAGGCTGGGGAAACCACCATCAGATCCTCATTCTTCACCCAGCTTTAATTTACTCCTGACACCAGGAGTCCCAAGCTTCTCCCCTTTGCCTTCGTTGTGGCCTGCAGCCACCACAGCAGCTCAGGGGCTGAGGGCGAGTGACACCCGAGGAGCGTTGCCATGGGCGCAGACGATTGTCCCTCCGGGTTCCCATGGCATCGGGCCAGACATGCAGCGGTGATGAGAGGGAAGAATACACACCAGCCAAGCTATTTGTAGCCCATCTAAGCATCTCACAAGTTAAACAGTTCGTCTTTCTTCCCCCTGCTCCCAGCACCCATCGAGCTCCGGGGGCTCCCCCCACCCACCCGGGCAGCACTCACAGTGCACAAAAGGCTAAATAATTGTCCTGACTGACCTGGAGACAAAAATAAAATTCAACACGGGTGCTCAAGCGTGGCCAAGGGCAGAATTTGGCTCCAACGAGCTGCCTGTTGGCTGGTTTACATTTTGCAACTTTTGGCATGAAGTCCTCATCTCGGCCCAGGGGTAGGGCAAGGATTTGTGCCCAGGGCTGGGGTGCAGCAGGAGCCTCAGAAACCCTGATGGGGGAATTTCTCCCACCCGGGGAAGCACAAAAAACATCGAAGAGCACTCAGGAGGCATGGGAGGAGGATTTCTCTAGACCTCATCTCACACCCATGGGAAGGACGTGGCAAGGGAGACTCATCCCTCCAGCCAGGGACAAGCATGCATGGGACAACTCCTGTCACCCTCTGCTTTGCAGGCTGACTTGAACAGAACAAGTAATTTGTCCAGTCTGGGGTGGTTTTCAAAGACAGAGAAGCTTCAACCAGCCCATCTCCATGTGCCACAGGAAGGTTCCCTCGGTCTCCCTCGGCTGTGCCTGCAGACCACTGATCACTCTGCCACAGATGAGGCTTCATCAGCTGCCAGCATTCAAGTTCTGCAGCATTTTAAACCCACTCTGGTGTCTCGTTCTGCTGGTGATGTCAGCCAAAAGATATTTCGGCAGAGGAGGGGAAAATAGCCCAGCAGAAGCTTACGGTGTGATCGAATCCAGAATAAACTTTGCATACAAATTAAGCATCTTCCTTCTTTAAACTGATCCCCTCCTTCTCCAGGCCCTCAGACTCATATCACCTCTCAGATCTCCCCACAAGCAGGGGAAATCAGCAGCTAGCCAGCCTGCTGGACGTGGTGGTGAGAGCAAGAGGAATTAGTCTCCATAGTACATGAAAAGAATTAGGACTATTTAATCTCCTTTTCCCCTTATCAGTGGTCTCAAATATCCCTTTGAGAGGGAAAAACAGTGGAAATTCCTGCAAATCTTCCCTACAGTTAAGAAATTGACAAGATTTTTCAGCTTTTTCTCCCTGTGCTTGAAAAATTACTACATAAAGGAAACAATCTTTGGGGCACATATAACTCACAATAGGCTGAAACATTATCTTAAACTATTCGTCTGCTTCCTGCTTAAGTAAGCATATTAGGAATGTGTGTATATATTTCTTGGGCAGCTTAAAAATAAAAAGAAAAGAGGTATACAGCCTGTCCTGCTTTTGAGGAGCATGTTGTTTATGTTGTTATAATCACAGGTCATATTTATAGCTGAACGCTCCGTGAAAGTGTCGGCAGGCTGGGAAACATTTGTTAGGTTTAATGATCTTTTATTTAACTGCTGCAGAAAAATGCATCCCTTTGGATTGATTCATGACATGAATTGTATAGAAACCTTCTTCCTTGAGAAAAGAAAAACCTCCAAAGGTCAATCTGACATTTCAGCTTTCTCAAACATCCAGCAGAGATGTTCACAGAGCAGAATTCCCAGCCTGACAAGCTGGATGGGGTTAGGGCAGGGAAAGGATAAACCACAGCTAGAGATACTTTTCAGGACATAAAGCAGAGCCATTCAAATCACCTGGACTGGAAAGGACCCATCCTGCACTGCAGCAGCCCCACTCCACAGCCCGTGAAATGCACCACACTTCTCAAAGCATCCTGAGGCAGAGGCTCCACAGCCTGCAAGAAGGGGACTGACACTTCCTTTTGCTGCGTGGCATCTCCCCCGTTCTAAAAACAGGCTAACCAAGGCCCAGCCTGCCTCTCTCGCTCAGCCACTGAGTCAAAACCAGAGCTGAGAAGAGCTTTTCTCAGCTCTCAGCTGCCTGAGCTGGCTGCAGCATCTCCTGCCGCAGAGCAGCAGCTCCTCCTGCACCCCTCGGCCAGGGGCTCACCGGGTGTTACAGCTGGCACCCCTCGCCCTGCCAAGGTGCTGCATCTCTGCACCGCTGCAGAATCAGCTCGAGCCTGGGCCAGCCCTTCCCCAGCAGAGCAGTGGCCCGTCACAGGGCTCTGCAGCTGAGCTCCCAGCACTGCTCCGGGGTAGAGCATGTGCACGCACATGTACGCACCAGGGTTTGCTGCCACAGGGACCAGGGCTGGCTGAGAACTGCTTTTGTGGTCATGGAGAGGGAATGATGTGCAGAGACGTGCAGCAGAGCGCTCCCACGGAGCCAACTGCAGAGCCAAGCCAGCCCAAAGGGACCTGGTGCAGCAGGGGCTCCCTGGCAGCTCTGCCCACACTGTGGAGTGAGCATCCCTGCAGCAACAGGGAGCAGCCAGTGCTCCAGCCAAGCACATCCCTCTGCCCGTGGTTTTTCCTGAGCACCCACCAGTCCCCTCCAGACCACTTCCACTGTGGGGCTGAGCACTGATCACTCATTAGGTGTTGTACAGGTCAACACAAAACACCCCCCAGTTTTTCCACAGACAGTGGGGTGCTTTGTGGTGGGAGCTCCCAAAGCCCAGGACAGCAAACACCATTAATGTTTCCCTTTAGAATCCCAGGATCAGTCAAGTTGGAAAAGACCCTTAAGATCATGGAGTGCAACCATTAATCCAGCACTGCCAACCTACCTCCAGGCCCTGTCCCTAAGTGCCACATCCACCTGTCTTTTAAATCCCTCCAGGGATGGTGACTCCACCACTTAGGCAGCCTGTTCTAATGCTGATAGCCCTTTTTCCCCTAATAACCAATCTAAACCTTCCCTGGAGCAACTTGAGACTGTTTCTTTCTTCTTGTCCTATTGCTTGCTGCCTGGGAAAAGACATCAGTCCCACCTCCTTATGACCTTTCTGATAGCCTCCTATTTTCCAAGATAAACAAGCCCAGCTGCCTCAGAGTCTCCTCACATGACTTGTTCTCCAGATCCTTCACCATTTTCATTGCCCTTCTTTAAACACTCCAAAATCTTTACTGAAGGTGCCTCAGTTCATCATTGCTCTCCCAAAAGCAGCAGCGGGAACACAAGTTTGGCACTTGCTAAAAAAGCATCAGAGGCAGCAAAAGAGGGGATTTGCTTCCAGAGATCACCCAGAAGAGTGGCATCAGGAGGGAGCAAACACTCATCACTTTTGCTCTCTCTCTCCCAGGGGTGACTGTAGGTCTCCAGCCTCTGAGGTTTTGCTTTGTACCCTGTGAGGGTCTGTAGCAAGGGGACAAGGATGAAGCCAGCAAAGGGCAGCTGCTCCCTCACAAAGCTGACTGCCTTCAGCCACGTGTTCCCTGCAGCCCTCAACCGGGTAAGAGAGAACCACAAACCTTTATTTGCTGCTCCTGCCTCTTCCCAGCACCCACAGCAGGGCTCTGGGTCAAGGAAAGGCAGGACAGCAAGAATTGCTTCACACTGGCCACATTCTAGAAAAATCTCAGCATCTTCAATACTTGGCAAGTCACAAGTTCAAGCAACGTGTAAACAAAACATAAAATCCAAAACAAAGCACTGAGCTACTTTGTCCTTATCTGCCTGAATTCCCCCTTTTATCCCACAGCTTCAGGGGAAAGAAGCCTACAGGCAAAGGAAAGCGGTTCCAAGGTGCCAGTTTCACTGCCAGCATCACTCTGGCCCTCCCCACAGAGACCAGCTTTCACATGATTAAACTGCATCTCTGAAAACCAGCACCCTCCAAGAGGGCAGCCCCAGGGCTCCTGCCCAGGCCTGGCTGCTCTCAAGCCAAGTCAACTTGATTACTCCAGTTAGACCTCTGCTGTACCAGTTCTCCTCTGAAAATTGTACCAGCTTCTGTTCTCAAGGAATCTCAGAAACAGATGAATGCATTAAAATTCAGCAGTCTTTCCACGAGGAGTTCTATTTACCCCAACCAGGCAAGGTGCAGAGAGCTCTCCGTGCTGCCCCGCTCCCCACGGTGTAGTTGGGGTAGTGGAATGTCTTGGTTGGAAACTCCTTTAGTTTTTACAAGAACCAGGTTTGCAGTGCAGGATCTGTTTGCTCATTGGCTGCTGTGTCTCCTAAGTCTTATTTTGGACCAACTTCTCATAGGCTGGGGGCTTTTTCCATGGTAGGTAACAGAGAAGTCCCAAAGGGAAGCCCCATGAAACATCGTGTAATGGCACTGTGAAAATATGATCAGGATGAATTTTTGCTGCCTACACAGCAGCGTCCAGCCATGGCCAATGGCTGCAAGAAAAAAGAAAAGGTTATACCAGAGATCACGAGTGCCACTGAACCTGGTGGGACAACTGTGTGTTTGTCCTTGGGATGAAAGAAGGAAATCAGTTTGGACTGTGGCAAAGCCCAGAAAGCACAGTGGGGAGATTTAATGGGAGTTTAATCACCACTTTTAATGGGATTTGCTACAGGTCCCACAGGGCAGAGGAATCATAGAATCATAGAATCATTGAGGCTGGAAAAGACCCTTAAGATCATCAAGTCCAACCATTAACCCAGCACTGCCAAGACCACAACTAAATCATGTCCCCCAGTGCCACATCTACTCATCTTTTAAATCCCTCCAGGGATAATGACTCCACCACTTCCCTGGGCAGCTTTTCCAGTGCTTGACAGCTCTTTCCACAAAGAATTTTTTCCTGACATCAAATTTAAACCTCCTCCAGTGCAGCTTAAGGCCACTTTCTCTCGTTCTGTCACTTTTTACCTGGGAAAAGCAACAGACCAGAGCTCTGGGTTATCACTGCAGGACTCTCTGTACAGCTCCAACATGGAGCAGCCTCAGGTCCCCATGGCACTTTCATGCCTCAGTTGACCACCTGGATGTGGTGACCATTTCCAGGTGAGCCCTTAGGACAGCTTGAAAGGACCTGTGAGAGGAAAGGTGTTTTAGAAATCAAAATGGTCACTGTTTTTCTCCATGAAAGATGAACAAATTTCACCATGAAAGGATCAGCTCAGTCGATGTGAAGACCAGGTCGTTGTAACCTTTACTCCTTCTCCGAGCAATTTTTCTCCTGAAGAAGCAGCTGCCAGGCCAATTCAGAGGGATTGCTCTTTCTGAAGGTGGAAAATGCCGGGCATTGTGTCCAGCCTGTGTTTGAAGTGGGAAAAAAGCAACTTTGAATAAGCTTTTGATGGGGCCCATGGCTCTGCTTGACCATAATGTCAGCTTGTAATTAGCAACAGATACCACTTCTGTCACTCCCGATGTTATCATCAGCCGTCTTGCGTTTCAAAGTGAGGAGAGGCATGTAAATTATGGGCAATTTGGTCTCTGAAATGGGTTTTATGGTTTTTTTTCTGCTGGGTGACCCGGGAAGCCTGGAGTTTGTTACAGAGATAGATGTTGAGCCGGCAGAGAGGAGCAGGAGGAAAGCAATGAACATTACAGAGCTGCTCCAGCAGATCCCTGGAGGAAACACATCCGTGCCAGCTCCCCCATGAAGGGAGAGCTGAGAGGTGGCTCTCACAGGGGCTGTGTGTTTGCAGGAAGGAGGAGAGAAGGTTTGGAAGGAGCCACTGTCCTGCCTCTGGAATGGGGGTCCCCGCAAGGCCCCATTTATACACTGATGAGAGCTGGGTGGGAAGAGGGTGGCTCGTGCCTGGGCAGCCAATGCAGCCTTATTTCTGTTCAGAATATTGCAAATGTTCAGCTGACTAAGGCTTAGCTGGCCTGAGAACAACCGAGGCAATCTTTTCCTCTCATTGATAGGAAACGTTGCCTTCAATTAAAACTCAGTTTTCAGAGTGAAGGAAAGGCTTGTGTTTCCCAACATGGGTTTGAATCTTTGTAAGAAAAACAAAACCCCCAAACTCACATCATTTCTAATTTTGACCAAAAGCAATTTTAACTTTTGTTAGAAAAAAGGGAGCAAAATTTTTTGCTTCTTTTTTGGAGTGGGATGGAGCAGGGGAAGTCTATCTCTTGCAGCAAGACCAGTGAGTTTGCCAGATCCCCTGGCACTGCTCTGCAGCTTAACAGATCCCACTGCCAGAGCACTGGCCTAGTATTTGATTTCATCTCTTGCTGTACCAATTACCAAGTGTCCTGTTTCTGCCCTGCTCTGGCCTTCTGCAGAAGGAGTCACACCAGAGCTGCTCTTTGCAAGGGCTCCCCAGGAAATGGGCTAAAACAGAATCTGGCCCCACACTGACTCTGTGGTGTCAAGTTCTCCCCTTTTATTTGCTGGAGGAATTCAAGCGTCACTCTGCTGCTCCAATCTTTCTATCTACCACTGGCGAAGAACACAGCCAAAAAGGTTATCTGCCTCAAACAGAAATAGCTCATGTTTAGAAAAGAATTAAAATTTGTTCCCCTTTAGAGTTGCAACCACATCCTCAAAGCTGTTAACCTGAAAGTGAACTTCAGATAATAAAACTCTAACCTCACCCCTACAGAAGAACCAGCAGTCCGAAGCTACCTTGTGTGCTCTCCCCCCCGTCTGCCCAATCGATTGCCTGATAGCACAGCTTGTTTTCTTTTTCCAAGGGAAGACAGCTACTAAATCTATGCTCCCCATCCCTCTCAGCGCTCTTGGGCTTCTCCACAGCTGCAACGCTTTTCCATCGTCCCTGCTCTCAGTTAAATAAACATTATGACACATACTGATTGCTTTAACAAACTTTACTGTTCCACGTCCTCGGCAAAGCACGGTTATCTTTTTACAGGGAACATTCCTTTCCTGTTGCTATGCCTACTTCAGCACCATCCAGCATGATAGCCAAGACTGCTGAACAAACCCACAATTTCCAACCACTCCATTTTGCTCATCTTGAAATAGCTCAGAAGGGGTGTGGGGCCAGACCGCCGGCAGATGTGAGCTGTCAGAGCTCCTCTGCCACAGCTCATCCCAGCAAGGACCCGGCCATGCTGTTGGAGGCTGAATGTTGTCTTCTGAAAACGCCTCGGAGCTAAAAATGTCTTTGTGGAGTGAGGTGGGAGAAGGAAAAGAAGGGTATGGTCATAAATATTCTCCCAGCGCAGCAGGGGAAGGTTGGTTTTATCCTCCCCATAAGGCTGCACTCGATGTTCTATAATTTGCAACTAAATTGCAGAATCCAGAAATATTTCTGGCAAATGGTATTTCACAACCATTCATCATCATCGTGCACAATTTCCTTTGCATGACAACCTATGTTTTAAAACTTGCAGAGGGAGGGGAAACTGCCATTTGTTTTGGCCAAGCCAAAATCGCCCTTGGCCCGGGGACTGGTGGTGCTGCGGCTGCTCACGGTGATAAGCCCGGCGGGGCAGGTCCTGCCAGGTGGGCGCGGGCATCTCCTGTTCCACACGTCACCCAACGGTTTCAAGAAATGAGTGTATTTCAGTTTCCCCCAGCCAGCCCATTTTTCACCTCTAACACTATCACCCGTGTGGTTGTGCTGATTACTGCCAGGCAGCCCAAAGATGTTAATGACAAATTTCCCCGAAGTCTGTGATTTCACCTTTTTACATGTTGTTTTTGCTTTCCCCTGTGCAAACATTTTCTTCTCAACCAAGGACTGGTTGGGTCCTGAGATAACTCAGTTCTCAAAGGTCTGATTGTTTATGTCTAGTGAAGACCCAGATGATCCAAAATACATCTAGGATGTTGGACAACACAGGGAGAGACCAGAGAAGCTGAAGAGGATTTCTGGCAGCTGATCAGTTGTAAAAAATAGTTCTTCCTCCTGGCATCAGCCAGAGTATTTTTGGGTCTGCAGGATGTGTGCATGTACTGCCCTCACAGCTCTCCAGGGTGTGAGCAGAGGAAAGGACTTGGAAGGAAGCAGATAAATCCCAGCCCGAGCCACTTGTATTCAGTATTCCAACAGCAAGAACACTGCCAGCTATGCAAGGGTTGGGGACAGCCCCGTTTCCAGGGCCAGGCCAGCACTCACTCACCCCTTGTTGGGGGATTCACCACCTTGTCCCACCTCTGCACCCAGAGCTATGTCCATCTCATGGGTCCAGGAGCTGCAGGAAGAGGTATCCCAGGGTCAGGGAGATTCTACACACAGTTGGAGAGGTCACCTTGGGATAAACCCAGCCCTGGGGGAAGAGGTTTCTCTGTTCTCCCAAATGGGGTTGTGCACGATGGCCTTTTGGAGACCCTCCACCACCCCTGCCCCACGGGATCCAGCCAGCTTCTCCCAAACCCAGGGATGCTTCTGCTGGCAGCCCACCAAGGACTCATCTCCGGCCACAGCAGCACGGCCAGGGCAGCACTGGAAGCCTGCATGGCTCAGGAAGTGAAGGGATCAGAGAGCTGGACGGGCCCAAACCCAGATGGGGAGAGATAACCACGTGAATGGAGGAAATGATTCAGAACCTGGAGCTGTGAACAGCACAGGCTGCATGCCTGGGTCTTCAATTGGCCTCTCCTGACACGGAGTGGTTGGAGTTTTTTTCCAGGACTCAGACAGGGATTCTTGGAAGCATATCAGGGCTGGGTGTGTGCACCAGATCCACGTGGAGAAAATCTGTTGTCTGATGTCTGGAACATCAGCTGAGCGTTTTTCCGTTTCACTCTCTGCAGGTTGCACAAGCTGAGGACTGAACAGACACATTCCTTGTGTTCATTTGCCTTTATTAAAGCAATAATGTACCTGCACATTACCAGCAAGCCCTACACCTAGGAGAGGTATTGTGGGTTATAATGGGAACAAACACTCCTTCCATGGACAAAACGTGTCCAAAGGCTTTTCTGGTCCATCAGGACCAGTTCTTTGTTGTAATTCCAGTGCTTATTCTCCCTGAACTGGCCAGGGTCAGCCACATTGGGAAGGGCTCTTTTCCCACCATCCCCTGTTAGCACATGCTCTGCCCTGCTCTGGAGTGTAGCTCCCTACCCCCAGCCCCCCAGCTCCTGTGCCAGGCCCCCTTCACCACCCTGTATTTAAGCTCACCTCAGATTAACAAGCTGGCACTACTGGTCCCTTTTTCAGCTTTTCCAGCTCTGCTTCCTGCCTCTCCACAGAATTGGGATTGCACAGACTAATTGTCCAGGCTTTAGGTAAAAATGGACCTCCAAGACACCCCTGTGACTTGCACACCAGCTTGCCCAGTTTGCCAGCTTGACTGTGTGAGGGCAGCAGATGCTCCTTTTTGCTTTTTGACCGTTTGGCAAAGTGCTATAGAAGCACATCAGACATCCTGGCTGCTTCTGGAAAGGGCCTCCCCATCACTCTCACCTCCATTGCCATCCCACCTCAGTCCCGATCAGCATCTTCCAGCCTTTGTCCTCACCCCATCCCTACAGGTTACTTATTTGCCTAAAATCACCTTCTTGTCCTGCTTGTCCAACTTGTAGAAGTGAAATAAGTTCACCTTTTCCTCCTGCCTGTGGTGAGGCCTCCACCAATTTACATCTTGGCTGGGCAAGAAAAAATCAAAGGCAGCGGTGATCCCCAGGCTTTGATCATCTCAGATGCTGCTGCAGGAGTTGTGACAGTCACAAGAGAGGAGAAGATCGAGGGTGGATGGTCCCAAATATCATTGTGTTTAATTTCACTTCATTAAATTGAAATGGGACTGAGTTACCTCCAGACAGTCTCTGAGAAATACAGTCAGGAAGGTCAGTGGCAGGGTCCAGCCCTTGGACAACACTGGATGTGGCATGGAGTGAAGCACTCAAGACCATAAATCAGTTCCCCACAAGACAACCAGACAAAATTTCTAAATTCACCCCTGATCTGGCTCTGAATTTGACACATGGGAAGCTCTAGAGCTGCCCACCTGAGAAATTAATCTACTGCAGCCTCAAGCCTGGTCCTGGAGGCAAACACACCTCCCTGCCCCTGTGTCCTCTGGCCATGGACTGGAAACACCACCTAAATTAGTGGGAAGGGAGTCTGCTTTCCTGTTTGTGCAAGAACTGACTTCTCTGAAGATTTGCCAGTGGTGGGGCTGGGTTTCAGAAGGATAAAATACTGGTGAGATGAAGGGGAGCATCAGTGCAGGTCAGCAAGTATTTGGGGTTAAATTTCTCCCCAGATTTATGTGAGGTTTGCATTGTCTGGCTTTCTTAAGCTGGGTGATTTCTTGCATTCCTGTGAAACAAGAAGCCAAATTCATACTTGCTCTGCGTCCATTCATTTCTCTCCCGAAATTAATTTTGGGAGGGCTGTGGATGTTTTACCTTTGGCTTCCAGCAGGCTCAGCTTGCTTTGAGCCTGCCTCTGGCTTTGAGCCTGCCTTGTAGTTCTTTCCTTTCAGGGGAAAGAAAACAAAATCAAAATCAGAGCCATCGGACCCGCATTTCCAAATGTATTTATTTCCTACTATCTCTTTAGGAAAGAAGCATAGTGCATCTTTACACATCTCCCAACAAAGAGTGCGAAAAATAATGGTTTGGTGAAGAAGTGGAGGAAGAAATCTGCAAATTTACACCAAGACAGAGCAACAGATGAGATCCTGTCTCTGAAGAAATGACATTATTAGTCTGGTGAGGAGATGGAACAGGCTGCTTGTTGGATTTTCTATCTAGGAAGCAGCAGGCTGCCAGAGACTCCTGTAAATGGAAGTTCTGGAAGAGAGAGCACGATCTGTCAAAGGGAAGAAGTGGTGCCAAGCACCACCATCGACAATGGTTGACAGAAGAACCTGCCCTGGACCATTTGAGAATTTCTGTCCATTACAGAGGCTCTTGCAAAATCCCTACAAAATCCCAGCTCAGACTCGGCTATTCCAGGAACAATTGAACCACTTCAGAATAGCAAGCAAATACCTAAATAATCCCTCTTGATCCTGGGCCCAGCAACAGCCTGGTGGGAGGGTGCTGAGATCCCAGATGTGCCGGGGTGGGTGCACAGCACCCTGCTGCAACCTTGGCTCTCCTGGCATGATCCCCTTCCCCTTGGCCAACCCCAGCACCAGTGTCCCACCAGATCTGCTGTGGCCTCCAGGCCACGGTCACCATGGTTGTCCTTGCCCCTGCAGCAGCTGCCCTCCTGCCTCTGGGTCAGGGAGCCAAACAGCTCCTCAGTCTTGAGACAGCCTCGGGCTTTGCTAAAGAAAGTGGTTTCACTCCTGTTGAGCCGTAACAGTGGGCACAGGACAACACCTGGAGACACAGACCAGGGACATACACGCTTCTCATACTCAGGTATGTGAGTGCCTGGACGTTTTCCAGCAGGGGTATGGATTTTGCAGGAGGCCGCCCCTGCTTTTGAGCTCTCTGCTCTGGAAGATGTCTTAGAAGAAAGCTGTCGTTCAGTTATGTGACATTTTTACAAGTAAACAACTGCTGCTTAGAAATCAGCTCCAGTCCATCTGCAAAAGCCTGAAAAATGCCAAATTCATGATTCCAGGAGAATGTTATGTCTCAGGGCTCCCACCACCTGATCCAGTAGCAGATCTGCACTCATTTTCCAGCAAGTTGTGTTTAATTCTGGCCTCTTAGAGCCAGATTGCTTAGCCCTGAAGTAGGAAGTTTAATACCCCCTTTTCAGAACACCATTAGCATTAACTATTTTTACTGCATATTCTTGTCATTCATGTAAGTGGATCCCCTTTGGGCCTGGCTCCAGGCAGCCCCTGAGCATTTGCTCAAGTGAAACTCCGTGCGCTCCAAGCCACGGCAAAGAGCTGCTCCCAAAATTCCTGCCAGTGATGCTCACTTAGCACGAGCTCCACAGCTGGACTGGTTGGCTTCCCTGAAAACAGACCCGGGGTCACTGGGCACAGCCTCAGAGTGTGACTGCACAGACATCCTGGGGCTGCTGAGCTGGAGGAGGACGGAGCTAGTGCCGGCATCAGCTCTGCTGAGCCACAGAACCACAGAATGAACCAGGTTGGAAAAGACCTTTGAGATCATCGAGTCCGACCTGTGACCCAACACCTCCTCATCAACCAAACCACGGCACTGAGTGCCACATCCAGGCTTTCCTTAAACACATCCAGGGATGGTGACTCTACCACCTCCCTGGGCAGACAGTTCCAGTGCCCAATCACTCTGTGAAGATTTTTTTCCTGATGTCCGACCTAAACCTCCCCTAGCACAGCTTAAGGCTGTGTCCTGTCTTATTTGTCAGTGGTTGCCTGGGAGAAGAGACCGACCCCCACCTGACTACAGCCTCCTTTCAGGGAGTTGCAGAGAGCGATGAGGTCTCCCCTGAGCCTCCTTTTCTCCAGGCTAAACAACCCCAGCTCCCTCAGCTTGTGTTCCAGGCCCTTCAGAGCCTTGTTGCCCTCATCTGGACCCAGGGCAGGTCCCCATGTCCCGACACCCTGCGGCCCATCCAGCCCTGCTCCACCCTACACACTGCTCTGGGAGAGTGAAACCCTCTCTGATTGGGTTTTTTTCTCGTTGTTGCTGTAGGGCAGCTTGCCAGCCTCCCTGTAATCACTTCAGAAGTGCAAAACAGCCTGATCTACATCTCTGGTTCACACCTAGTTTTTCAATGATATTTTTGGAGTGAGCCAGATTCTTAATTGGAAAGGAAGTTACCTGGTGCCTCTGCGGTGAGGATCAGTGCTAATGCTTCCTCTGATCATATTCTCCCATTTGTTTTGCATTCAAAGCAATCCTAAAATCTACACTTGAGATAGAAAAATCTCCCAGGAAGAGCCTTTCAGTCTGGTAATGGCATTTTTCCTCATCTGCTGTGAATGTCATTGCTGCAATGTTCCCTTTTAGCACTCTGGGCTGTAGCTCTATATTAGGCCAACAAAAATAATAAGTCCTAAAATGAAAACCTCCAGATGATCTTGGCAGAAACAGCACGTCCATCACAAATGGAAATCACATTTGATACTCCACAATGGCAGGAAACTCACCTGGTTTTATTTAGTCTCCATGCAGCTATGTGCTATTGGCACTTCTCCAGAGTATCTTTTGAGAGGGACTTTTTTTTTAAACTCTCAGTTAGTGTCTGTCTTTTCTTATCTAGAACAGCCCTCATGTTTGATTTTCACTGAGGCCCTGTGCTGATTTTTTTTGTTTGTCTACTGTAAAAAGGTATAAGGGAGCTCAGCAATTCATGCATTTACAGCTCTGTTCCCACAACAAGGTGCTTAAAATAAAGAAATTGGCTCAGGGTAATTGCTTGATATGAGAAAGATTATACAGGCAATGAACATCTGTATCACAGCTACAGTTGATGGCTCTGAGTGCTGTATCATGTGCCAGGAGCTCCCTGCCAAAAAAAATACTCAGAAAAAAAAAATTCCAGCCCAACATATGCTTATATAAGACTTATCCAGTATGCAAAGAGGCTCATTAAAAAAAAAAAAAAGAAAAAAAAAAGAAAAGGAAAAAGACAAGAGTGTTGAAATAACACAGGAAATTATGCAACTGATACCTGAGCCTGAGCATTGCAGATCCTATCCGGAAACCTCCCTATCTCACAAAGCTCTGGTAAAATAAAACAAGTTATCCTTCTTTTTGAAACTGAACTTGTTGGTACAGAGTCAGACGGAGGTTTTGCATCAGCGTGGTCACTGCAGGCCAGAGCAGCAGCAAGTTCTGTGTCATCCCCAGCACCTGGGCAGGGTGAGTCCCCCCTTGCCCTCCCGTTGCATGGACACCTCCAGGGCCCAGCACACACCTGAGGGGCACACGGACACCGGCTGAGCCTTTGCATGGGCTCCAGTTGTCTCTGTGGCTCTTAGCATGCAAGCTGCATGGATTAAAGGGAATGGGGAAACAAGTCTGGAAGAAAATCAGCTGTGAATTTTTGCCAGAAATTTAAGCTGACCCACAGAAAACTCATTTCTGAGATAAGTTCAAGAACATTTCCCACCTTATTATTTCCACGTTTGCGTTTGACATACGGGAGGGTCACATCCCCTCCTTCTCCAGGAACTTCAGCTTTGGGGGCTCTGTAATCCCCACTCACCTGTAACCCCCAGTTCACCTGGCACTCCCAGAAATTCACTTGGGAGCCTGAGGGAAATCCACAGAGCCCATCACCCCCATGGGTGAACAGGTGAGGGTTCCGTGAGCTGCACCTCAGTGCTCAGCACAGACGGGAGCCTGGCCGGGACTTGCCGGGGCACAGCACCGGGAGCTCAACACCGGGAGCTCAACACTGCACCTTCAGACTTGCCACGGGAGATCCCCATCCCACCTAGCAAAGAAGGAGGAAAGGTTCTCAGGCTCCCTTGTGCTCAGGGAGGGGGGTGCTGGCCAGAGAAGCTCTGGTTCTGTTTCGTTTCGGTGAAGAGCTCACCCATCCCGTGACCAACCACCCTTGCCGATGGTTTGTGTCTGCACGAAGGGTCTGGACACCAACAGCAGCTGCAGAAGGAAGAGAGAAGCAGCAGACATCTAAATTTTGCCAGCCAGTTGTGTAGTGAGGGGAAGGGAAGGCAAAGGCAGGACAGGACCAGAACAGTCTCCTTGCCCTGAGTGAAACACTTGCACGTGTCTCCTCAAAGAAGACAACTGCCTGCAAAATGCTGATGGGAGCCCCCCAGTAGCACAGTGTGGAGGAACATTATAGGCTTGGCCTGGAAAGGTTTGATTTGGAGTTCAGTGGAGCTGATGGGAGTTTCCATCCTAGCTTCAACAAGCCAGAAGCTCGCCATGTTCGTGTTTAGCCTTCAGGAAGCCATACATTCAGGGGGTCGCATGCCCCTGCCCCTTGGTCTCTCCCTGCTCCCACACTACCCTCCTCACCATTAGGTTGTCCTCCCCCACTGGTCCAAAACTGCAACCTACTTTCTTCCTTGCAGCACAGCTCCCTCCCCATCAGCCCCAGTGGTGAACACATTCACGGAGCCTGGAGAGAGATGCTTCTCCTCTTGGGCTGCAGAGCCCCAGAATTGCCCAAAACCGAATTAATAGCTTAATGCCAGGGAGAGAAACACGTCCCCACCGCTGCCTTCCCAGGCCCAATCCCACAGCACCTCATAAACAGCCCCACTGCAGGATCTGGCCATGCCCTTTGGCCCAGTGGGACCTGAGCCTCGTGATCATGAAGGAGCCCTTTGTACCTCTGAAATGCTGTGAGCCTGTGAAACAAAGTTCCAACAGTCCCAAATTCCTTGGTGCCCCAGAAAGTGAGTGAGCAGAGGGGCTGGGAGAGTTCCTGAGCACGTCTCAGTGGGCAGAAGGAGGACTATCTAATCAGATGTGGATGGAGAAGAAATAAAAAACAGCTGCTTCTTGCCAGATCTTCTCCCAACTGGAAAAAAAAAAATGCAAACACATACAAGAACAAGGGAAGAGGCACTGATGAGCTGTTATCTGAATTTATTGCCATCATCTGACCCACAGTGGGGTCTACTTTTTTTTCTTCCTTTAATTTATAACCCAGGTTCTCATCACGTCTTGACATCACCCCGGGAGTTAGATTTCATAACCATGCACACACATCTCACTGGAAACAGGATGAACCCCTGGGCCATCCTGGGCTCTGTGCAGCACCACCCCGGCAGCACTCCCCAGGCACCCTCTCTTCCAAGACACTTGGTGTGGCCACGACAGAGCCACCCACCTTTCAAGCTCTGAAGGCAGCTTGGAGGGGATTTTTGTACCACTCCAGTCTGAGGCAGCATTCACACTCGTGTCCTCTTGCTCCACCCTCACTGCACTTTCCTTCCAAGGGCGCCAGATAGCTCTGCACTCCAGCATGATTTATGCTGTTTTCTTTTGGCAGTACAATATATCAAATCCTTCAGAGACTGGGTGGAACCAGAACTGCCTCCTCCATCACTCAACCCAGGCTCAGGCTGGAGAAGCCAGTGGTCAGCATGTCCTGACCAACACGTTCCCTGGCCCGGCGTTGGTCCAAGAGAAGCAGTGCCCATGTGGATGGCCCATGAGGGATCTCTTGCCTTTCCTAAACCTAACACTGGAATGAGAGAGCTGCCATTCATTTGTCTGAATTCTCTGATATTTGTCTGCCTGCAGCTTCCCTTGGTGAGAAATCAGGAAGTGCCCCTCTTCACGGTGATCTCAGCTGAAAGGTCAGGGCCAGATGAGCATGGGGTTTAACTTCCCTCTGCTTTCAGAGGTGGCAAGAGAAGCTGCAGCTCAGGGAGGGCACAGGGAAGTGCAGTACACCGTCGGCACGGGCAGCTTAGCTCCAAACTGCTTTTAAAACCAGTCCAGCCAAACCAGTGTGAGACTGGATAGAAACCAGCCTTGAGACCAGCAGCAGCGATGCACAGGCAGGTATTCTGTGGATTCACTAGGAATGATTCAGGCTGCTTTCCCAACAGCTTGCCTTAGCTTGATTACCTGTAAAATCAACTCAAATGAGTGGAATGTGAAATGGGACGAAAATGAACTAGGATGTGAAGGCAGGGAGGGAAAGACAGCATCTCCCAACGGGTTCACCTTTCCTTCAGCACAGACAAGTCTGAGCAGGGCTTGTCCTGGGGCTGGACACCAGCAGGGCCAGCTAGATGGCCCCATACAAGTCAACATCTAGTTGCTCCATCCTTTTCTGTGCACCCAGCCTAAAATCCACCTGCCCAGCTGCTCAGCTACAGGTCCATGATGTTCTCATGAACCACCAGGCTCTCCACAGCAGATTTAACACAGGAGCTCTGGGATAATCTCCTGGAAGAGCAGGAGCAGCTTCCTCCAGCCCATTTGCTGGTTGGGATAATTCTTTCTTTGACTGATGATCAAGAAGCTATTATGTCCTGAGAGGGGAGTGATTTGTTCTATAATGCTCATGGCATTGCTTCAGTGCTTGGCAATTCTGTCTTGTTATCACTGGTGGAGAATTTTACAGGCCACTGACAGACCTTCAAATGCAGCCATTGCTGTGTGGAAAATCCAATTTGCTTTGGAAGTCTCCTGACACAAGGCCTTGTCTTCATGGTCCCTTGGCAAACCATTTTCAGCACATGCATTAGTTCATGACCCTGTGATTTAACGGACATCATTAAATTTTAGCAGAAGAATCCATCACTTTGAAGGAACCCCTAACAAGTGTGTGACCTAAAAGTGAGACCTAACATCCTGGCATCTTCGCACAAAGGGCTCCTTTTCTCTTAACATTTGGCTTATCTCCACGCCACTCCCAGGTCAAGTTCAGCAGTGAGCCTTGGTCGTCAATGCACCATTGAGCTGCTCCAGGAAAAGCAAATGGCATCAAAGCAAAAAATGTAAATGTGCATTTCTTCGCAGCATCCCCCACTGCCAAACAGATAACAAGTTTATGTAGGCACAGGAAAAAAAAATTCCCTATTTGAATAGTAATTGTTTGCTTATAAATTAACCCACAGAACTGTGCCACATGCCGTAAAACAATTTTACATTACATGGGCTTAAACGGTGGGGCTTGGTATAATAAACTCTATGTTGAGTCACCAAATTCCTCACATTCTTTGACTTCCCATTATGTCTCAAATGTCAGATATTTCACTGGGGTAACAAGCAGTAGCAAGGGCTGGGGGTTTGCGTGGGTTTTAATTGTAAAAGCAACATTCTCACAGAGAAGGACAGACAAGGTTCACAACCCCACTCTGCGGCTTGGGCAGATTGGAGGAGCTTCAAAGACTCCTTGTCTCCCCACTGGGTTGTTTTGGGGTTTAAGGCCCCTCCAGTCTGGCTGAGGGTCTCAAAGCTGTACAGCACCACCAACCCTGGGTCATGGAGCCTCAGCAGGCTGCTGCCTTCTCATGAAAAATGTGCATGAGAGTGGGGCTGCAGCCTGGGAAGGCTCCTGGCTTTGGGCAAACCATCAAATTGCTGCAGTAGCCTCACAGCTACTCTCCATTTCAATCACATTGTCAAAGGCAGAGTGACTCTTTATCTCTCGGAGATGGTTCAGCAAAATCTGGGCTTTATTTATTATAAAACTTCAGTGTTTAAAGATTTTAAGATCTTGTGGATTCTCCTCTTCCTTTGTATTGTGGTGCAGAGGAAGCCAGACCTTACTCAGAGAGCATTTATGCTCCGTGTGCTTTTGGTTGGTCCTCTGCCTCCAGAGAGCATCAGTGAAGGTGGTGCACCTTCTCCATGGAGCCAAGACAAACCTGTAGGCAATTTTGACATAACCTTTCTCCCAAAAATGCAGGTGAGGCTCCGACTTTGTCCATGTCCTTAAGCATGGATGCTTCATGGAGGCAGCTGGCAGAAGCTCAGGAAAAAAACAGGAGCCCAGACATACCCTGTGATGTACCCAAAACATGTGCATGTGCCTGGATTAGGAGAGGAATTGCCCAGGGCCAACAAAAAGAGCTGGATTTCCCTTCCCTCGGTCTGGAACACAGGTTTGGCTGGTGTTTAACACCGATCCAGGGGTGAAGCAGAGCTCAAGGCCATAGCAGATGTGCAGGTTTGTCTCTTGCAAGGGCAGCCCTGGCCCCATGACACAGCTCCACTCCCAGCTCTGGAGGAGCCCAGCAGCCTGGGGAGCACCTGTGAGACTTTTCCTCCCAACCACATGGCCCCGTGCCTGCAGTTTGCCAATGCTGACAGAAAGAGGTTGAGGGTGAAAAGTGCACTGGGTGGTTATGACCAGACCCGTGCCATTCCTCCTGGGATCTCTCCAGCGTGAGCCCACTGTGCTCATCCAGGCAGGCTGTGCTCCAGCCCATCTGGCAGGAGCTGGGCTCAGGAGGGAAGGGACCTGGCATCCTGCAGCCACAGAAAATTCAAAACATATTGGGAGGGTCAGGCTACCATGATTCACTTTTTCTCTCCCTCCTCTCCTGTGCAAACGGGGTTGGGAGAAAGGGAGGGAGGCCCCACTGTCGCTCACCCCGATGGCAGGAGCACCCAGAGCTGAGCAAGCCCTGTGCCCCACACTGATTTCAACAAGCCTAGAAAAAAAACACAAAAGAGGCACAAGGATTTATCATCTATGGTCTCTTCCCAACTATAACCAACAGAAAACATCTGTGGGGGGAAGGAACCGCTCATTTACTATCTGAAATGTCAGTGAAACCCCAGAGAAAAGGAACCAAATGTAGCAATTACCCAGGGCTCCTCTAGCCCCCTGCAATAATCAAATACAGCTAATTTGCACTGACTCCTTTTTGTGCTGACTCCAGGCACGGAACAAAAAGATCACAAAGGAAAATCACCCCCAATTCTCCAGCCTTTCTCAAAAACTGGGAGCTGAGGCTAACTAACCCCTAGGAAAACACACAGCCACAAGGGCAGGAGCTTTAAAGACTTAATCCCTTCAGACAAATGTGAAATACGTGTGTTTCAGCTGCAGCATGAATCAGAGATGATTCTCGGGAATCCCTGATTTAAAAACAGCGAGGGCTGGGTGCAGTGGATGCAGCTTTCCCCCCTCCCTCTACCTGCTGAATCCATCTCCAGCTTTGAGGCTGATTTGGGGCTGGCCGTGGCACCATTAACTCAAACCTAAACAGCCTGCTCCCATCACCGACAGGGAGCCACGGGGTCAACTGGAAACCAGAGAAAATCTGTTTAGTCATTTCTGAAGGCAAAGCAAACCCTGATGATATCACTTACTCGTGCAGACACTCAGTCGGGCAGTTTGCTGCCAGAGCACCTGGTCCTGCTGCCTCAAAATGCTGTGAGGGAGCCCCTTACACTTTATTAACCGAACTCACAGGTTTCTTTCTAGAAAAGAAGGAAGTGGAGATGATGTGCAGGGCTGTGGGTGCAAGTGGGACCTCCTGCCACTGAGCTCAGCCCCAGCATGGTGGGGCTCCACCGGGGGAGATGCTCCCACCCATCCCAAGCAGAACCCCCCACTCATCAGGGTTTTTGTGGTGGAGGAACAGCTTTGTCCACCAGCTGCCTCTCATCAAGGCTGGAGAGCTTCCCCCAGCTCCCTGGCCAGCAAATAAACCTCTCTAAAGAAGAGAGGTTCTCTGCTCAAGGCAAGGAGCAGGAGCTGAGGCCACCAGAGTGGGACCTGCCACCGCATCCAGCCCCTGTGCTTTGATTGCACCTGCAGGTCTGAGCTGGGCTGAGCTCGGGGGGCACGGCCAGCACACCCAGCACACCCAGCACCACCCCTCTGGATGGCTTTAGCAGCAAATAAACAGGATAAACAGAGGGAAAGGGAGAGGAAACAACTTGTCCCTGAGTCACCGACAGCTAGAAACAGATTGCAGGTCTCCTCCTCCAGGCCTGCTCTGCTTTCCTGCCCGGGAATGTTGTTCTGTGGCTGTATCACCTCCTCTCAGCCTCCCCTCCAGCACAGTTTCGCTCCCCCCTCCTCCCCAGCACTGAAGGATCTAAGCAGGAAGCCCAGGGTTGGTGGTCCAGTAAGAAATGCAAGGAAGGAGGCAACCTCTCTCCTGAGACCAGACTAGGTGGCCCTTTTTTAGTTCATGAGGAAATCAAGGGGAAAAAACGAAAATAAAACGAAGAGAAAAATACCCACGTCCAAAGCTTGTTTTTTTCTCAGCAGCTCCAATTGTTTCTGCTTCCTAATAAATCATGTAGGCCAGGGACAACCAATCTGCACAGCATTATTATTGTCTCAATGCATTTGTTGAAAGAAAAATAACACTGTGGCTTTGCTGAAGCAGACAGGATCTGCTTTTCCAAAAGGTTTGTTGATATTAGCCCACAGTCTTGTTGGGCTCCATGTATACTCTGGACTGAAAGAGCTTTGCTGCATTCCCATCTCTAAGATACAGAGAGTCACCAAACCTAAATATTACCCTGAGCAGCTGAGACCTCAAAAGGTCTTTCTTTGTTTTGCTCCACACTCTGTTTCCCATTAACTCTTCAGCAGCATCTGTGTGCCTCAGACTTGCAGAGCCCAGGGCTGAACTTGGCTCCAGGCTGAACTATCTCACATCCATCTGAACAACAGCAACTTTGCAACCTGCAGGATTTACTCCAGAAGATTTTCCACTGGATGTGAGCAGCACAAGTCCCCCCCTCCAGGGGCCAACTGAGGGCAGCCCAGGCTCTGTTTGGTGGACGAGCAGCACTTTGGTACGTAGTCATATCAGCAAGTTATTGCCATCAAACACCCTCAGAAAGTGATTCTTAGTCATCCCACATAAAGGAGCTGCAGGTTCTGCTCCCCACCAGCCCAGTCCTCTGCAGCTGCTCACAGCTGAAAACATCAGCACATTGTATGGACAGACCACATGCTTAAATCCCCAGTGTTTAGAGAGACCCAGAGCAGGGGCCAGCAGCACCCCTGTGCTTGTCCTTGGTGTCCCCAAGAGAAGCAAGAAGTTGGACTGGGTGCAGAGAGCAACGCCCTGGGGTCAGTGGTGTGCCCTTGTCTGTCCATGCTCCATTGTGCCATTGCTTATTTCTGAGTGAGAAACAAACAGCCTGGAGTTTTCTTTTTTTTCTTTCCATAGCACACGGAAACCAGGAGAGTTCTCCAGCATATCCAGAAGGATCCAGCCAGGGCATGTTAAGAGCAGCCTCAGCTTACACGGGGACAAGGCCGTACTCCCCCCACCATGAAGTGTGTCCACAGCGTGAGGGCTGTGGGATGCACAGCACAGAGCCTCTGGAGTGGCCCCACAGGGCTTTGGAATCAGGTTACCTGACCCAGAGGAGTCTGATTGATGCCTTTTCCTGGTCTTAAAATCAAGAGTCAAACATGGTTAGAAGGGAAAAAGGGATTTTATCTCGGTATTTATTTTAAGGATCCTTAGGTGCACCACGTCCAGGCCGAATGTACCTCAGTGTACACTGCAAAAACCCCCCCAAAGATCTGGTATCACATAGGTTTTATTAATTAGCATATCTATAATAAATTCCCCAATGAGAGGCTAACATGAGCCCCCCTCCCCGAGGAACCTTCCCCTGGATGGTTCTATTTCAGTTTACAAAATGTGTTGTAAACTGAAATAGAGTCAGTCACCCTTGGGCTCTGGGGCACGTTGATCCCTAACTACGAAACCTCTAAAATGTTTCATCTCCCAGCTTGACAAACATGTCCAAGAATTTAGGCAAAGGGTACTAAGGAATACAAAAGCTGCAAAAAGGCACAAAAAGGGGTTCAAAAGAAAAGGCAAAAAATCATCATGGCATCATTATAAGCAAAAATGAAACGCCTGAGTTTTGCTCACCCACAGCCCAGCCTCGTCTGCCAAGAAGGGACACAAAGGAAGGCCCAAAAGGCTTTGGGTGAGCACCCACAGGGAGCCCAGGCGGGGCACATCAGCCCAGGTGTGTCTGCCCACACCCACAGCAGTGATCCCAGTCTGGAGATGTGGAAAGAAGGGAAACACAAGAGAGACCAAAGAGCCAACAACAGGGAGTGCTGCCCCGACCAGAGGTGCCCATCAGCTCTGCACATGGTGGCAGTCGCTGACCATCTCTACAGCCAGTGAACAGTGTCCCAGCAGATCAAATTTGCCCCCCAATACTCCCAAGTGGCAGGCATTCTGACACCTTTGGCTTTGAGGGAAATTTAATAATTTAGTTTTGAAGGCTAAGCTAAGACTCCGTGGGGTTTGGAAGCTGGTCAGCAAACACGGAGGGGTTTTTTCCACACAGCTTCACTTCTGCTGCCTCTGCAGCAGTTCCCCATAGCCAGGCTGCCTGCACAGGGCTTGCTTAACATCACCACCCATTCCCTGCTCCGAGAGGGCCCTGCAGCTTGAAGGGGGAAGGAAAGGGCATGTGGTGTCACAAGGGAGATAAGGCAGCGAGCCAAAACAGCCCCACAAAGGTGGGCAGGCACAGCTGGCCCGACTCAGGGCTGAGTCCATCCCTGCTGAAGGGCTTCAGGAACAGTGGAAGAAAAGCTAAGTGAAATAAAGGCCAAGGTTTAGCTAAGGTTTGGCTACTTTTGAAGATTTTTTTAAAGCGTGATCAATAGATTTACTAGATCCTCTGACCCTCAGGAGCCAGTCCTGCAGTGTCCACACCCAGGGCATGAGGAGGTGTTTGCAACCGTGGGTCAGTAAAAGGCACCTGAAGAGACAAGCCCAGACAGGGCATTTCTCCACAGACCTTGGCACTCAGTGGCTGAAATCAGAGCCTGAGCCAGGCCAGCCAGCTGGTCTTCCTTGCCCAAAATCCACCAGTCATCCCCAACTCTCCAGTATCCACCAGCATTCAGGCTGGGATGTTCCTGTGACAGCCCCAAGCACTGACAAAAATTCAGATTAAAACATCCTCTGTGGGATTGAAGAAAACTGTTGCAGGGCAGCAACATTTGTAGGGGATTTTGAAAACATTTTTTTTCCACCCTGGGAAAGACAGAAAGTCTTTTTGCATTTGGGGCACAATAAGAGGCAGATAGGATTTCTCTGGAATAAGCAGATTAAGAACAACCCAAGGAAGGGTGGTAACACTGCACAGTCAGAAGGAAAAAGCCCAAGGGCAAGGCAAGCTTGGCTCAGCTGCCCCAGACAACCAACACGGGACCCGAGCTGCAGCCACTGCTGCTTATCAGCAGTGTAATGATTCCCATGCTGAAATCTGCTCCTGAGACAGCTCCTTCCCTGAATTTCATCCTCCCTTCAGCCAACGAGGCACAGGCAAACCACGTTTGACAGCACCCTGTCCAGCCCCTCCAGCCCACGGTGAAGAGCTGACACCTCTCCAAGAACCGCCGCCTTCCACATCCCGGTGGGAGATGTGTTTGTTTGTGTCTGCTCAAGTCCCCATCTGTCCTCTCTGAAAACCACGGAAATAACTCAGCAGCAGAGCGGGGGGTGCCCAAGACCTTCCCCACGCCACTCCCTTTAAAAACACAACTCTGGGCTGAGGTGACTGAACTGATTCTTTTTAATTATTATTATTATTATTATTATTATTATTATTTTTTCCTCTCCAGGCAAATACAGGCTCTGCACAAACCAGTCTGACTCCAGCTCAGTTTGGCGCTTCCCAAAGGAACCGGAGGAACCGGTTGGTGATGGGGCAACCCCTCCACAGCCACCCTGGTGCCTGGGCGGGCACCTGTCCCAGCCCCCCACGCCCACAGAGATGGCAGCGACATCAGCCCCAGCCACCTTCACCACCTCTGCCATTTCTGTGAGGAGTTTCATCAAGTTTCCGTGCAGTCAACAATGCCCTCGCCTCTGTATGAGGTAGTAGGCCTCTCCTTCCACCTTGGCCCAAAGCCCTTCTCCCTCAGCTCATTTCAAGCAGGATAAAAATGTTTATCACAGGAGCAGTCAGGACCAAGCAGGATTCAGCCTCGTGGCTCCACTTTCCCACGTGGAGAGGAGCCTGGAAGCTGGGCTGCTGGAAGCATCAGGAAAGAGCCATTCCCCTTTCAGGGCAACATGGAATTGGCAGCAAAGCTGCTGGGCTCAGCATCCCTTTGGCTGCAGCAGGGTCCCACCATCCCAGGCTCCAGGCTAAGAGGTCAATCCTCATTACTTGCACTGATGCCTTTTCCTGGTCTTAAAAGCAAGAGTCAAACATGGTTAGAAGGAAAAAAGGGATTTTACCTTGGTATTTATTTTAAGGATCCTTAGGTGCACTACGCCCAGGTCGAATGTACCTCAGTGTGCACTGCCAAATCCCCCCCAAAGATCTGGTATAACATAGGTTTTATTAATTAGCATATCTATAATAAATTCCCCAATGAGAGGCTAATGTGAGCCCCCCTCCCCGAGGAACCTTCCCCTGGATGGTTCTCTCTTAGTTTACAAAATGTGTTCTGGAGAGGACCTTGGGCTCTGGGGCACATTGATCCCTAACTACGAAAGCCCTAAAATGTTTCATCTCCCAGCTTAACAAACAAGTCCAAGAATGCAGGCAAAAAGCACTAAGGAATACAGACGCTGCAAAAAGGCACAAAAGGGGTTTAAAAGAAAAGGCAAAAAAATCATCCTGGCACCAGCACGAGATGTTCCTCACATCCCAGCTCAGCACTTGAAACTGGCCACTGGCTGCAGAGGGCAGAGCCAACCCCTGGTGTCCCAGGCGCTGTGAGCCCAGCAGGGCTCTGCTCCCTGCAGGAAGACAGCACCTCCACGGTGTGTTTTCCACCCCAGCAGCTCAGCACAGCCTCACCCAGCCTCCACCCAAGCAGGGAGTACGCTCTGACACAAGCATGAGTAACGCCATGAAATAACACTGCTGAAGGCTCTGCCCCAATCCACCCCTGCGTGGGGGGACACAGCAGCAAAAGCAGCGCTGCTGCAGCAGGCATTCACCCCAGGAATTAGCCCAGGCTGGGCAGCACGTGCTCCCCAGCAGGAGCACAAACACACCCTGAAGCTCCTACTGAACTTCTTGGCTCTTGCCCCAAAACAGTCAAGGCGCGACTCTCCCAAAACCAAGTAATGCTGACTCCTGCTGCACTGCTACGGCCTCTGAGCCCCAGGAGATGCCTCTGGTTTTCAGAGAAGCCAGGAAAAGGCAAAGCAGCTGAGTCAGCACCCAGCCCTGGGGAGAAAGCCCTGAGTCAGCTCTGCTTGGAGCACAAGTGGACACTCCTCCTCTCCTCTCCCCTCTCAGCGCTGCTGGCAGCCCCAGCCGTGCCCTGGCAGCCCCACGTCAGCTGCACACACAAAGCACATGAGCCAGGCTTTGCAGGCTGGAGACCTCAAACACAGGAGCAGCTACTGCTGAGGGCCAGCTAAGCCCGTGCAAGGAGCAAGGGGTCACCCACAAACCTTCTGGAAAACCTCACAGCAGCGCAGCACGGAGCAAGGCAACGAGCAGAGCTGCAGAATGGGTTACAGAGCACCCCTGTCCTGCAGCAGTTCAGCCCAACACGCTTCAGCTGGGGAAGGGAGGCAAGTGGGGTCCCCAGCTGAAGCCCCATCAGCAGCAGCCGCTGCTGGTGCTCTTACTGCTGTGGCTCAGGGCCACGGACAGGCACTCAGCAGCCCAAGAACGGGGAATTCTCTTCAGAACCCTCCTCTGGACTGGGCCCACCTGAGGCTCTGCAGATCTCCATGCATGCAAAGACTGCCTGCCACAGCTTCCTCATTTTGTGTGGAAGTTCTGCACCTCCTTTGCTGGGCAGAGGGGAAGGAATAACAGATGAGACAAATTTCTTTAAACTAGGTGAGATTGAAATAACTACTGAAAATTGCCCTTTCTTTTGCCTTGCCCCTCCCCAACACTCTCACAGCTCCCGCTGAGGTTCTCCATGGGTGATCCTACCCCAAGGTGAGTGAGCAGCCAGGTGCTGGCTACAGCAACCCCCAGGTCCTTCTGCCAGTGGGTGCTGATGGCATTTCCAGTGTGTTTCCAGTCTGCCATGGGCATCCCCATCTCCCTCGCTCAGCTCCAGCACAAAGCCCGGGAGAACCGGTGAGGAAGGACACAAGGCAGAAGCTCCACGTTTCCTGTTCAGCCTTGGCCAGAGATTTCCAAATGCTGATTGGGGCAAAATCAAGGCATTTGAGTGATGTTGAGATAGGTGGGTGTGGCAGTCCAAAATGAACTGCACAGGGCTGGGTTTTCTTCGTTGTCACCACGCATCTCATTTTCGGTAAGGGAGGAGGAAAGGGAGAGGAGGAGGAGGAGGAAGTGAGTGCTCACAGTTATTCATGGGGTCCCCTCGATGTGTCTCAGTGAAGCTCAGAGGTTAAGACTGATGGTGAAGGAGAAAGGATTATCTGGAAGAGGCTCCTTCTTTATCGAGCACCCAGACCATGGCAGAGGAAAGCCAGCTGGTCCTCACTCAAAGGAGTTCAAAGTCAGCTGAAGGGGGCTGCCCCTGCAGCAGAAAGGGGAATCACTTCTGTCAAGCTGGAAAGGAGAAACTTGATTCTTCTCCCTCCCCAGCAGCCCCACTCCTCCAGGCCTGAACCCTGCTGCTGTCAAGACATTTCTTTGCTTTGGCTCTGTATTACTTCTATCCACTCTCAGAGACTTACACATCCCTCCCTCCTGATGTTTTTCTGGTTTACTTATCAACCAGTTTGGTTTTCAATTTGCTGTCTCCTAGAACAGCTGGTCCCAGTATTGCTAACCTTATTTACCATTTAACCAGCATCTCTGACACACATCGCCAAGAGACTTTTCCAGTTCCAGAAATAAGGATCATCTAATTAAGTTTACAACGAGCAGGAGAGCTCCTATCTGCCTCGGAGGTGTTGCACCACATCAGCTGGTCAGGCTTGGAGCTCATACAAGCCCTATCACACTTCAAAGGCCAGGTATGCAGGAAACACCTGCTGCATTGCACCACGGCACATCCCTGGCTGCCCAGCCTCCTCCCCGGGCGTGAACACTCCTGGACGCTCAGGGCAGCTTGATGCAAGAGCCAGATCACATCTCCTGCCTCCTGCCAGTGTGACTCACTTCAAATCACATCCCCTCCCCTCTCAAGCAGCACAGCAGCAAGGTCTCTGTGCTGAAGAAATCACCGATGCTGGTGTTCCAGGTGCAAACAGCTTGGCTATTTATCTTGAATGTGACCGCAGCATCCTCCCCCAGAGCCTGTATGTGTCCTTAGAGTGAGGTTCCACAGAGGACCAGGCCACAGCTTGCCCCAGCACAGGGATAAATCAGGGCAGTCCCCTCCTCCAGAGAAGGTTGAGCCATGCTGATGCCAAGTACTTTTATGGGAAGAAGACACCAGCAGCAGGGTGGAGCAAAAGCAACATCTGATGCTTCCCAGAATGAAAACTGGGATCACCCATGGGAGCGGGACAGCAGAGCTGGGAGAAGGTGGCAACAACAGCAAGGAGTTTGATGAAAAGGTACCTTACAAGCACTTCTGATCCTACAGCCAGCTGGCCTGAGGGTGGGCTGGGACATGACCGGGGACAGGCTGTGACAATCACACCTCCCTGCAGCCTGGCCACACCTCACATGCAAGAGGCAAAAGGCGATCAGCATAGCTGGGGGGAAAAGGGGCTGTTCTTGCTGAAGGGGAAGCAAACAGGTGACCCAATCATGTTCCTCTGGCCTGGCTGTCAGCAAACCAGGCACAGTGACCCTGCTTCCTTCCATGCTGGGCACTGAAGTCGTGGTGTTTGGAGGAGAGATGACCTTGTCTCCTCACAGGATGAAGAAGGACAAGTTTTCCCCCAGGCAAGCAGCACCTGACAGACCTCAAACAGACCCTGTAGACACCCACACGAGTTTCCCAACCCACCTACTTGTCACCACGGCAGGCTCTGCATGGCTCATACCTGGGAGGTGATTTAGTTCACCAGTGGGCTCATGGAAAATCAGAGGAACAGAGGGTTACCATGGAAATTGTTTTCACCAACAACCCAAACCACACACTTGCCAGCGTTCAGGCACAAGAACACAGCACATGCCTTGTGCCTATTTTTGGGTAGTGTTGCCCAACTGGAGGGGGCTCTTACAGAGGCAGTTCAAGTTCATTAGTTCTGCTTCCTAAGGAACAGGTAAGTCAGTCTTGCTTTTAAGAGGAACTCAATTATGCTAATTAGGTATCAAGAGGAAGCCCTTCATCTTCAGAGAGCCGCAGTGGTAAGAAGAGCAGTGCTTTGCAAGCACCTGCTCCACCTCTGTCCTGAGTCACCTTCAGCCAAGGTCTTTCATTAGGTGGCAACGAGCATGTCCTCACATGGCACTGCATCACAATGTCATTTGCTTCTCATTACAGAGTGCAGTCAGCACATGTGAGCAAAGACAGTCACTTTTAATCCATCCTTTCCATCCCTGACTCTGCTGCCAGACAAGTCAAGCTATAATCATGTTTCAAAGACTTAAGGGTGAGCATTTGGGAACTGGATTTTAGGGCAGTTGGTGAAATCCCTGCATTAACCTCCCTCTGTACAAAGCACAGCTGGCTACTGGGAGAGGTGGCACCAGCCCCACAGCCAGAGAGAGTCCTGCAATTACTGAGGCCTGGCTGGGGATGATGCACATCAGCCAAGCTGTGGTGCTGCAGGGAAAGGGGCAGCAGCAGGGGAAAGCTGCAGAGCAAGACCTTAATGCCACTTTGGTTAAAGAACTGGGCTCTGAGCGAGGATCTTGCTCATCCAGGCACTCCCTCCGAGGCTGTGAAGCTGTGGATGGGCAAGTCCTGTCAGTGTGATGTAGCAACTACAGAGCATCCAACACTGCAGCTCGGCAGGGCGTTGTGGAGCTGAGGCAGAGCAAAAATCAGCAGGGTGATGTTTCCTGTCCTGCCAAGGATTTCCAGGTTGCTGGGAATGGGGCTAATACCCTGCTCCTCCTTGGGCAGACAAACCGGCCACTGGAGTGAAGAGAGGCACCAGTTCAGCATTTGGCTTTGACTCCAAGTGTGGTGCAAAGGGTATTAAAAAAAAAAAAAGCCTACAAACAACTTAAACTGCCATAAAAATTGAACTGCAGCCAAAGGTGGAGCTCCAGGGCCAAAGCCTCCCCAACTGTTTTTATTTTGCTTGCACTGTCCTCATAAAATACTGGCTGAACACTTAATTCAGCCTCTTCCCCTTGCTCCCGCAGCCTTGCAAAGAGAGTGGGCAGGTTAGAGACAATTCCAGGAACATATTGTTCTTCTCTTCTCATCCTGCCAGCAGTCACTCTGTGCTGGAAAAAGCTCATGAAACACAACAGGAGAGGAGAGGTGAGGTACAGGGCTTCTGAAACGCCCACTCAGCTGTGCTCAGGAGTTATCTCAGTACTAAATCACTTTTTTTTGAAAGCCTGAAAAAGGCTGGGTTGAGATCCCCAAAGTGGAAGCAAGGCCACAGAGAGGGGTTGGAGTGAAGCCTTTTACCCCTCTACTGGTCCTGGCCCATTTCTCTTAAAATTCCAGGTAGGCTGGAGGAAACCTTGGACCGCACAGAACAGGATGCTGGGTTTGGGGCTTTGGCTTACAGGAGGCTGGAAAGCAGCTGGGGTCAAAGCAGCAAATAGGTGGGTGCTAAATGGGGTTTAGAGGTGTTTGCAGAAGTAGCCACAGTGTCCTGGAGCCTCTTAGGATCACCTTAACACAGCTAACAGAAACTCTTCTTCTCCCACTGGCCCACAGAATGAATCCTGCTGAGAGGAGTTCACAGGAACACTTGCAGAGGGATTTCGGTTTCACTTCAGGCCAGTATTTGGGTACAACCCTGGGGCTTTTAGCCCTGATAAGTGTCATGGGACATCTCCTTACCATCCATCTCAGAACTTCCTGCACCCACCCAAGACCATCCCCTGCACTGCCCTCCCCAAGCCTCAGAACCAAGTTACTCAAAGGAGAGGTGAGGGATGAGGTAGAAAGAGATGCTGAGTAGAAACTTTCTATTTAAAGAACCTGATGGCCTAAAATAAAAAAAGTTGGAGCAGTGGAGAGTGCTGAAGAATGAAGATGGGCAGGAGGTTAAAATCCTGGTGAAGGCACCATTAGTGATGCATTGCAGGCTGTGGGGAACAGCAGGACTGAAGAGAGGACAGAGCTCCTGTACCTCCCTGGGGACACTGCCTGCAGAAGGGGCACACCCTGATTAAAGTGTTTATTTTTTACAAGGTGGCCTGGCCGTGTCCCCCAGGACTCACAGGCATGAACATCCACCTCATGCCAAGCTACAGCACACTTAAAAGCTTCAAGCTAAACACGAAGGGGCAGCCTGCCCTTGGAGCTGGTCCCAAAACAACTCCGCTGGCATCAGAGAGAAGAACACTTAAAGCCTTGCCTGGACACATGTCTAAAAATCTCCAAAAATAGCTCTTGCTTCCCCTTTGAAAAACATTGCGGTTCCCAGTGCCTCACAGGAACTCTGGTTCTGCTCAGAGAAGCCACAAAATGAGGGAGCAGCCCAGAAATGATCTTTGAGCACATCTGGACTAGCTGAGATCGGCCTTACGAAGAAGGAAAAAATAAAGATTTTAAACAGCATGTGTCAAATCCAGGGACCTTTATTTCTCTGGAATGGAAAGAATTTGCCAGCCCGGACAAAAAATTGCAGGCGGCAATTGTACATTCTTTCAAATAAAAAAAAAAAAAAACCAACACACACACATAAGAGTTTGGCTCCATAAATTTCTGTCATAAGAAACAACTTTGAATTGTACACCAAGCTTTTTACAAAGCATCAATGTTAAGATGTTTTACTCTATCACATTCTTGGCCATTTATACAGAATATGCCATACCAAATGCTACATCGGCTTAAGACATTTTTAAAAATTAGTATTAAAAAGATACAAAGGCATCTTGGCTTTCATTTGGGTTTGTTTTTTTTTTTTTTATTAAGACATGGGAGTTTTCTTTGTTTGTTTTCCTAAGGAAGTCACTAAAAAAATATAATAACTTAATTCATAAGGACAAGATTGGTTAAAAATCCAGCCTTTCTTGCTTGGCAGCCCTCGGAGCTCGTACCTCTGTTGCTTCCATTAGCCTGTGAGCACTGCAGGCTGGGGGGTCTCAGCCTCCAGGTCTGTCCAGCCTCAGTTACCGGGTTTGTTCAGAGTTTCCACTGCAGCCAGGAAATATTCCTGGCCAAACGCTAAAAGAGATCTTCAGCCAAACAGGGGGTTTCAATCTGGGCCAATCTCACATGGGTTTAGCCCTTTGTCTTTTGCCTCTTTGTACATCCTTTGGAAGTCTTTAAAACGAGGGGCACAGCCTAACCTGGCCTCCCCAAAGTGCATGCGTCCCGTGAAAAGGAAGTCTCCATCTCCTGGCTTCACCCCACACTCCAGCAAGGTCTTTATTTGTCCTCTCCAGTTCCCACTCTCCCCTGTCAGCTGAAAGACTTTGCTCTTCTGCCTGTACAGTTTGTTGACACCGACGTGAATTACGGATTCTTGCTCTTCTGCCTCGTTCGTTACGTTTTGAATGGAGCCTCTGATCACTGGAAACAGAAAAAGGTTTTAAGGATGAATCACTCAAAAATGCTTTGGAAGACCCTGGTCCAAACTCAGGCCTGTGCAACCAGGGGAACTGACTTCACTACAGCAGCCCAAGTTTTGGTTCTTTGTTGTTTTGAGAGTTAAGATTATTGTCCAGTAACCTTCAGTATATACTTGCATTTTTAATGGCTTATGTTTGTAATCTGTCCAGCAAAGGCCAGACACATATTAAATTTAAACAGAAAAATAATTACATCAGAAAAATAGCATTAATCATGAAGAAGAGTTCTAACAAGAAGATATATGCTAAATGCTCCCTGACAACCTACTTTCTGTTCTTCAGCCATTACAGACACAGCTAATGCTAATTTCCCTTTTAAAAAGGGAAGCGTGGACAATTATTGAAACTTTCGGTCTTTTGTCAAGTCGACCAACACTGTAGGGCAACAAGGAATGGCCTCTCCTAGATGCACCCAAATCCTTGACCTTCTACCGTGGTTGCTGTGTCGCTCTGTCCACCCTGGGGTGCTGCCAGCTGGGCAGACAGCTCTGAGGTCCTCAGAACTCTCCGTGTACCCAGCACCCTCAGACCACATTTACTGCTGGTGGAGGTTGCCAAGGGTAAGGAGGTGTCTGTTGGTGTTTATGGGTGCCACATTGGTACTAAGAGGAGAAGGGGTTGGGGAGACAACAACTCACCGAAATCACTAGTGCAGACAGCCAGGAGGACCTCGGTGTCACTGCAGGGTCGGCAGGGAGCTGGGCAGGAAGGGTCAGAATTAGCAAAGGACTAGACAGCAGTTTTAAATAAATAAATTTAAATAAATAAACCATTTAAACGAAACAAAAATGTGACCGACAAACGCACACAACATGGGCACAACCAGTCCAAAGATCTGTCTGGCATCTCTACCACCACGAGAAGTGGGGCTAACCCTAGTTAACCCTAGAGCCTCCTCGAGACTTTTGTAGCCAAGCAGGAATATGGATCTCTTTACCAATCCTGCTGGGATATATTGTCTAGCAAACACTGCACACACTCACTGCACTTATGCAAGATCTATTTTGGTATTGGGTGCATTTGCAAGGTGCTCTGCTGTGAATTCACTCAAAAGCTTTCAGATCACGTGTCTTCTATACTCTGATGGCAAAGCTTCTCTCTTACAGTTTCTATCAAGTGTTGTCGGGCCATTTAGTCATCACCACATCAAAGATCCAGGAGGTTACAGAGTGGGGGAGGCAAAGAGGGGAGGAAAAAACCCCAATGCATGTGTTGGAGGGCGTTGAGGCAAAGCGGAAACTTGAGCCCATATCTGTTTGAGCTCAAGCAGCACAAAGACCATTTCCTGTACTGCTGGAAACATTTGGATATCTGCACTAATCTAATCAATGCAAGAATGTGGCTCCTCTTTGTACTCAGCCAGATATTTCTGAGGAGAAGGTGCTGTAGTTGCAACACAGATGTTTCTGTAACACCCCGTGGAGTTCAGGAATTTGGTTATGATCAGGATCTGCCCTGCCTGGCGATGCTCAGTGAGTCTGTCCACAGAGGCATGAGGATCAGAACCTCATCTGTCACCTGGTGTCACCTCAACACATCATTCAGAAAAATGCAAAGCCTGGACCAGGCACAGACTCCAGCAAAGCAGGGCTCCCGCTGGCGATGGCTGGACGGTGAGATTCTGTCACACAGTCCAGCACCAAACTGCAAACTGCAGCTACCCCGCTTCTCCCCACCCCCAAAAAATTCAGCTTTTGAACATCAACATCTGAAAACACTTAGTTACCAGATTCCCAGATAGTCACGGCCTTCCTCTCCCCCCCACCTGCTTCCCAAAGTTTATCCACGGCACTTGGAAGCAGATTTAAGCTTGACTCCACAACACGCAGCTGGTGCCTCCGATGCTCCCTCGGCCCTCCTGTCAGACAGCACAAGCCACTCTCTGACACAAGACATGGCAAATCTCTTATTTTTTCCAAGGACCCAGAAAGGCAGTGATCCAGAAAGAAGGATTATTGAACCAAATCCACCAGATTTGCTCCAGTCAGATGATTCATACACAGCGTAACACGCTGTTTAATAGGATTAAAGGAAATGTAAAATGCACATTTCTGGGCAGGGATATCTGAAGGAATCATTCAAGGAGCTTAAAAAGCTCCAAAAGGAGAGTCAAGGAATAGGCAAAATAGCATCTGGATCAATCACATTTCTGTTTAGTTTTAATGCCTCCAGGGCTTTCAGAAACAAGCCAGCTTTCCCTGCCCTTCTTTCCCCACATGCTATTTCAGCTCTCTTTTTCAGGGAAGTTTGGAAAATGTTTAATATAATGAGAAATGCAAAACCAGATGAAGCCTGGACATAACTGGAGTACTAGAATAAATTCAAGCTAAAGATACTTCAAGTTTTAGACTCAAGAGATTTTGATCTGTGGCTAGACCAAATGTAAAAGCTTCATCTGCCAGAGAAAACTGTAACAGAATCCCAGAATCATTCAGGTTGGCAAAGACCTCTAAGATCATCGAGTCCAATCATTAACCCAGCACTGCCATGCCCACCACTAACCCCTGTCCCCAAGTGCCATATCCATACAAACACTTCCAGGAATGGTGATTCCAGAACTTCCCTCAGCAAGTCTTACAGTCCCTAAACATCCTACTGTGGAGTTGTTTCATTCGTGGCACCTTCCAAATCCAGCCAGGGCAAAAGTCCCTCTTCCCCAGCCTCCCTCTGGCCAAATGAGGACCTGACTTAGATCAACCAAAGTAGAGGGAACTTGCAAATCTGCACAAATCCCATGGCATTCTCACATGGACACGAGCTCCAAAACAAGTACAGCTGATGGACATCCTCTAAACCCACAGCTGGATTTCAGACATTTCATTCTGCAAAGACCTCCTAATAAAAAGACATCTCAGCCTTTTAAAGTCTTGGTTTAGGCCAGACATCTCTGCAGTCCATCCAACCCCGTCAGAAAATTGAAAACACCGAAATGACTAAGGCATTTCTGCTCTCCAGAGGAGTGCAACACAAGCAACAGCATTAAAGATGAAAAACAAAATGCTTTAAAAGTGGTTCGGTCCATTTAAATAGACTGACACAGTAATAAATCAAATGAACAAATCTCCATGTGTACACAGAATCAAATCATTTTAATTGTGGACCCTAGGCAAAATGCTGCAGCCTTTTTAAATGCAAAAGGAAATTAAAAATGCTCAGCATTGCTCACGCTAGATCATTACTTAAAACCTGCTTCAGGTCCAGCTGACTCACAGCAGTGCGGTGGCATGTAAGCTGCTCTAGGAGCCATTTTCCACCACCCATCTCTGCAACTCCAGACAGATGAAGACCAAAAATCCTCTTCTGTGGGACAACTCCCACATCTGCATTCACAGAGTATCAAATAGATCTTGCAAGTGGCAAAAACAAGGTATGGAAGCACAGATGGGAAGCAAGTTGTGAAGGATTATTGCTGAGGTAAATGGACCATTAAAAAGCAAATAACATCCACTGGCTACAACCAAAGCCTTGTTCATATAAAAGCTCATAAAAGAAACTAAATCCTTAGGAGGTGGCAATGCCTACGCTTTCTTTTGAATCACAGCCACGAAGGAATCTGCGTGTTTAACAGAAGTTTGTGACTTTAGCTGCAGTTCAGCATTCATTCCCTTTGGGCTGGGCAGCAGGTGCTCTGCCCCATCCATAGGTCAAAATAACACACACACCTCAGGTTAGAACAGGAAGCATCCTTATAACTAAAAAAAAATAAAAAACCAACCAAGAAAAGCACTTCACTTGTGCACAGCAGGTGAAGATGTTCATTTTCTGGGGAACTGGGCCTGGTTACTAAACAAGGCAGCTGTGTTTGCCAGATCCTGACTCCCTGGGGGTGTCTCGAGGGCTGCCCAGGTTCTCACATCCAAAAGCGAGCCTATGAACTTGCAACAACAATATCAACATCAGCTGCTCTAATTCCTTTAAACTCCACGAGCCAAAGAGGCTTAATTCATACAGCAGCAGGGGAAAGGTGGGGGGAAAAAAAAAATATATATAGAAAAGCAACATTTTATTGAAGTCCTCTGAAGCCCAGATGCCTATAACTCAACTCCACCACCGGTGGCATAAAGCCTGCATTGTGCACGTCGGCTGCCGACTCTCCTGGGAGTGCCTTTGATGGATTTTGACAGTATCCTGACCTGAAGTAACCTGAGGCAGCCCTCTCCCTCCAACCCCCCAGCCCAGTGCCTCCAAAGGCCTCTCTATTCACCTCCCCGCAGAGGGAGATGTAATTACATCATTCCTCACGAGCCAGCAGTCATGTCCCAGCTGCTTTGAGCGATTTGCCCTCTGAACCTGGTGTTACTGAGGAGGACGAGGCGATGCTAACAATAGACCGCACTTGTTGGCCAACAGCTTTGTCAGACACTTTGCTGGTCCTCGCCTGGACCTCTCCACAGGGAGGCAGAAACGTGTGGTAAGAGACAGGGATGTGCCCTGAGGAGACGCCACGAGCCTCAGGTGGTCCCCAGCTCCGCCAGCACCAGGGATTTGGGCTGTCCAGACAGGATTTTCCCCAATATTGTGGATGGATTTGAGTGCCCCTTTAGTTCAGCACGCTGCCTCAGGAGTGGTGGGTGGGGTCCCTGTCCTCTCTCAGCTCACACACACAGCTCCAGTCCTTCCTCCTTCGGTTTGTGTGCACGTAACCCCCTTCCTTCCTTCCTTGGAAAAGAGGAGGTGGGGGTTACGGAGGGGCCATCGCCGAGGATGACAGCTCCCTGCAGGACACACGCAACCGAGACGTGCTGGCTCTGCCTGCAGGCGTCACAGAAACCACATGAAGGGGCCTGGTCTTCTTTTGAAACATTTGTGTTTCAACAGCCACGCATGGGTCTGACTGACCTGACCTTACCCCAAAACCAGCTTCCAACCCACGAGCAAGAAGCTTCCTCTGCCTGTCCCGATGTTTCTCGACACGCTCCACAACCTCCCAGCTATGGAGAACACCCGAGGAGCCGTGCTGCAGGGCTCTCCACACCATCCCAACGCCCCACTTAGCGAGCCCAAAAGACCTCCATCCTGTGTCCCCAGACAGGCTGAGCTGAACATCCACCCCTGTGCCGGCAGCACGCACAGGAAGAGGCACGTTTTAAGCAGAAGTGAAAATGTTGAACACAAAGCAATTGCAGAAAACCACTTCACCGAGGAATACCCTTTGGTTTCGTGAAGAAGCGGGTGCACGCGTGCGGTGTGGTGAAGGTGTGGATGGTGGGGGAGGAAAACACACAGCTCTTTATCTGCGCTTCCGTGGCACACATCACCCACACCTCAACTACTTCTGAACAACCCTTTGATGAGCAATCAGACCTTTTAAGCATCAAAAGCTACCAAGGAGGTCCAGGCAGGGTTGAAGCGTTATTTTCTGCTAGTTTTAGGTTTAAATCTTTTGATTAAAACAAGCAGTCTTTTCTCTTCGAGACATTCAGCTGGGTCTTGTTGCAGCCCAGGTTGATTTAAGCCAAGCCAGCCTGTACTGCAGCACCTCCAGCCGCACCCGTGTGGGGCCACAGACCCATCTCCCTCAGCCTGACATCAGCGTTAGTTCAAATGGAACAAAGAAACCCACCCACACCTTTCAAATTCTTGCTGGCAGCTCTGTAATTGGCAGCTCTTGCTGGCAGCACCCGTACTGGAAAGGGCATCAGGGGATGAGTCTCCTTCCTGGAAACACAGAGCACAGACTTCCGAGAGCAGATTATAAAAATGGAGATGTGGTTTCTCCAATGATGGTGCGTTTCTCCATTATTTTTCTGTGTCCTAAGCAAAAATTATTATGTCTCAACTGTTTACAGGATCAGTGATTTAGTTGGGAGACAAGAGTTTAGGGGCAAACATCATAAGAGCAAGAAAAAAACAATTACATCTTGCCCTGATCCTGCTTTAACTAATTATAAAGTGAAATAAATCCTTGTAATTATTTCTTCTTAAGTACACCTGTGCTTCCTCTCTGAAGGGCCATTTCTTCCATGAAGCAAACCTCTCACAGCTCCTATCCCAAACAAAAAGATCTGCTACTTTGTAGTGGAGGTGGACAAGAATTTGATAACCACTCTGGTTTACCAGGTTGTGACTAGTCCTTTCCTTTCTTGATACACCTCAACTTTCCTCACCACCTCAGAAAGCTCTTCCTGAGCAAGCCAAAACAACATTCAACCTCAAAACCCTCACAACCCCCACACCGAAACACCACCTAAAACTACATCACTGCATCCGCACCGTCAGTGCATCTCGTATTTAAAAGGAAGGTGCTGGCTGCGAGCTGAGGCCAGCAGAGCTGCATCCAGCACACCTGCACTGAACACAATACCTGCAGCCACACAGCGAGGGAAAACAGGGCCAGATGACACAGAGGCTCTCCACAGCTGGGCTGGAAATTACTGACACCCTGTCACAACACACAGAGGAGCTCTCTCATCACTCCTTTGTTTTACAAGGTTTTCCTGTCTTTGGATGGGATAGGATTACAGGGCTTTCTGCAAGCACTGCACTTTTCCCAGCGTGTCAGTAGGAAAACACCGAGTCAGGGAACAAACAGGAGGCTTGGGCTTGCCCTGCTCCCAGCCCTCTGGATCAATAAGCCTCAGACATGGGACCACGGAATCATAGAACAGTTTGGGATAGAAGGGGCCTTAAAGATCATCTCATTCCCACCCCCTGCCCTGGGCAGGGACACCTTCCACTATCCCAGGTTGTTCCAAGTCCCATCCAACGTGGCCTTAAACACTTCCAGGGATGGGGGAGCCACAGCTTCACCAGTAACCTCACTATCCTCAGAGTAAAGAATTTCTCCCTAACATCTAATCTAAATCTCTCCTCCTTTAGTTTAGAACTGTTACCCCTTATCTTATCTTATCATTATCTGCCCATGCAAAAAGACACTCTCCCTTTTTTTTGTTAGCTGCCTTTAAGCACTGGAAGGCCACAATGAGGTCTCCAAAGGGACTGTGCTTCTCTGATGAACACAAGCTTAATGAGTAACACGGTGAGAGAGTTTAGTGCTCTTCTGAAGGCAGAAGTGTTCATCTCCCAATTTGCTAGAAAGTTAATCTGAGCCCCTGTGCTGAGCAGAAGAGGCAACTTGGAGCAAGGATCGTGAGCACAGATACAAAACTCAAAAGATTCCCTTCTTCTTACAGCCACAACACAGCCAAGACCCGGTACAGGACAAGCTGGTGATGGAGCAGCTGAAACAACATCATGATGCTGCAATGGACATCCTTCCCTGACCTCTCTAGATGAAGAAAGGATACTGGTGATTTTATCCCCTCAGAAAAGGAAGTGTCAAGTCCCATTCCTTGCCTTAGCTCGTTTCTAACACTCAGTTCAACTTGCACACATGTACAAGTCTCCAGAAGTAACCTGGAAAATATAGACACTGGCCAAGAACAATTTAAACCTGCAAATAAGTTTAATGAAATGCAGACTTTCACAGGCTGTGGCATGGACTGTGCCAAGAGAATTGAGTTAATACCACTTCCTTCCTGCAAAAAAAGAATAAAAAAAGCATATTGTAAAACCTCACCATTAGAGATGTGATGACCTTTGTGTTCTGAGAAACGTTAGGACAAGAGATCATAAACCAGAAATTTATCTTTTCACAGAACTGTCTTCCAAGAGGGTATTAAAGTCCCTAAGTACGAAAGATTAACTATTTATGTAAACAATGTGAGGAAGAGATTTGGTACTAGGCAAGCTCCATTTGCAACAGCTTTCGAATTGAAACTTGGCTCAGCAGATCCAGAGCACGTAAGGATCCTTTGGGATTGATGCCTTTTTGCTGTTCCAAGATGCAGCAGCCATTCTAACAAATGAGCTGAAAGGTCAGCTAGAAACACAGCCATTTGTTTAAAATTTAAAACAAAACAAAAGGAATGGAAAACCCACAGAGCAGTTTTTATTTAAGCAGCATTAGACATTATTAAACTCTACCTCTATGCATGAGTTGCATCAACCCAGGAGAAATGATGAGAAGTGTCAGAGCTTCAAGACACTTCTTTCTGTCTCTCCTCTTTCTCCTCTGTGGCAAACCCCAGCACTGGGGTGGGCAGAGACAGAACGGTGACTGGATCAGTGCCAACTCCCAGCCCAGCTCCTACACTTACCCATTGCATCACAGCCCTATAAAAACCCTCCGTTACACTCAAGTCTGCAATATATTGTGTCCAAAAAGCCCCACTCAGCAGATCAGATGTCCAGTTAAATTCCTCTCTCTGCGCTGCAGCAGCAGAGCCCAGCAAACGAGAAGTGTCTCTGCAACAACCCCAGCCCACGTTCCTGTGCAAGCAGCACCTGTACACATCTGCTTTTTTTTTTTTTTTTGCTTTCCCCTTCTCCCTCCCTAACTGCAATTAGAGGGAAAATATGGCAGCAAGATAACTGCTGGGAATTTCTCCTGCTCTACGTGCACAAGACACCGCTATAAAGCCATAAAAAAGCAGCTCTATTTGTCTATCTCACAGAAAATACCTCTCTCCTTCCTCAAACTTACCACTACTGCCCAAGGGGGATTAGGAATGGGAAGCATGAGGAGAAATGAGTTGCTGGAGGTCAAGAGGTGCCTCTGGATGGTTGAGGGGCTCCTCTGATCCCCTCTGAGCTGCAGCAGAAGGGCTGGGGCAGTGTGTCCCTCGCTGTCACCCTGCCAGCACGGGCAGCTGCAGCACTGCACCCCTGCACTGCCTGCCCACCATACAGGACCAAGGCAAATGCTTCCCCTGACTCAAAACCTGCCAAGATTCATGGCTTGGCCCGTCCCCTCCCGAAATTCACTCTGAAAATATTTCTTCTTTCTTCTAAAGAAAACGTCATGCCAAAGCCTTGTAAAAGCTCACACGGGTCAGATCTAGGAAGAGGTGAAGTTATAAAGTTTTTGATGTCTTGTTGGGCTTTGTCTCCCATAACACAGCACTCAGCTGAGATGTCATGCAGTGCTTGCACAGCAGAAAATGAACAAGTAAGGTGCTTTTCACTCCCATGCCCTGAGGAAATTGTGCAGCCAAGCGCTTCTCCCTGCCCCTGCCAGGGCTATAGGAGAGGCTGGAGCCAGCACCTACAACCAGGCTGGAAACCTGCCAGGAACACAAAGCCTTCCCTCCCTCCCTCCCCTTCGGTCCGGTCCATTAATGCCTCCTATGGAGCAGAGGAATAGAATTAAGAAACAAGTGGCTGGTTAAAGTTAAACCCTGAGAGTGGAGTAAAGACAGATCAAAGATTAAGTGAGTCTTAAAAAAAAAAATAAATAAAAGTGTATATGCACTCAGCTCCACACAGGTCCTTCTTCCTGTTTCTAGAAATCAAATTCTTTTTGGTATGTGGGAGAGCTCTGAAAGAGCAAGGCCAGTTTTCATTATAAAACCATGTTTATTTGAGCAGCCTACTCTTGAGAAGGGCTGTGGAAGGGCTACATCTACACAGAGAGAGATCCTCGATGCTGTAACATTGTCCAGTTAGCCTAAAAAAACAGCTACTTAAGATTTTTCATTTGTAACAGTAAAAGCTTTGAGATACATCACCTTCTCTTACTTAAAAGCACACAGGGCTTGATCCTATTAAGTTCATTCACCAGTTCCACATAGGAACTTTTTTTTTTTTCCTCTCAAATTTCTGACACCCACTTGCAGATAGAAGAAATTGGTGTAAAGCTACCGTCAGTTCTGGTGGGGCAGAGGTGCATCCTGTACAAACAGGAATGGTCCTGGGAGGCAGACAGGGCAATGGAATGTCAGACAAGCCCCATGTGCATATCCCAGCACCTGTGATCGCTCCAGGTCTCCCATCCACAAAGGATATGGGCAAACACCAGAGGTGATGCCCATTGCAGGAGTCAATGCTCAAACCCCATAAAGGAGTCAGGAGGTGCCCACACAACACAAAAGCAAAAAAAAAATCCTTCCACAAATCTGAACCAGCACCAAAGGTTACCCGGACCAAGGCTGTCATAGGGCAGCAGCTTTTCTGACCCAGTATTAAACCTCCCAAGGTCAGACATAACATATCACAGCTTCAGGTGCAGGATATCTTCCAAGTATCTGTGCAACATTACAGTGAATATTTTCTGGCTTCTAGCACAGATTAAGGTGAAAGAGATTTTCTGTCCTGCAAATCAAGACTCCAACACAGGAAAGATTTGGCCCATGTCTCAGTAAGTGGGAAGAGGAATGCAGCTTCCCCGCCCTCTCATCCCTTCTTTAACTACAGCCTCAGGAATTAGCAAACTAAACAGTTTTGCAGAGCAAGCACAGAGCATTATTAAAGACTGCCAAGCAACTGGGCTGGACTGCAGCTCTGTTTGTGGGCCCATCTTTGGTGGTACACAAAGGTCAGCGCAGAGCAGAGCCCCAGCTGCCCGGACAATTCACCTGACTGCTTATTGGTTTTGACTGCCCACTGAGTTGAGAAATAAGCTAACGGCATTCGTGGCCAGTCTAGCAAAAATAAGCTATTTTCTTCCCCCTCTCCCCTGCAGCTGTGTATTTATCACTGCAGCCCCATTGTCACCTCCTCTGCCCACTGCAAAACCAACTCCTGTCCGACAGCACCAACGGGCAAGCAGGGCCAGAGAAGATGCTGGCAAAACCATTTCCTTGGGAGAAGGAGAGATTAAATTAGGGCGCCCACCCAATTTTGGTGGGGGCTTTCTTTTAGGTGAAGACTTCTTGGTCCAACATTTTTCAGACTCAGGTCCCCAAAATATCATCCTTGCTCAATTCAAGATGCTGTAAGAGCGTGTGCATTCCCTGACCATCAGAACAGCACATTGAAACCATTCCACACAGGGGGAAAAAAAAAAAAAAAAAATCAAAAACTTTGTTCTCATACTCTCCCACCCAGTCAATCATTCACCACAAACCTGACCACTTCAGGCACATGAATAATTGGAGCACGTTTCCAGCTTCTCAAAATTAATCCCACTCCAGGCAGCATTATACTGCAGCCAGCCTGATCCAGCTAAGTGCTGATCCACGACACGCAGTTCAGTGACACGCCCTCAAAAACTAGCTTTAAATGGGTTTTTAGCACATTAGGGTTAGGGAATGTTGTTTATGTTTTCATGGTTACTTTGCACCAAGTTTGGGATCATCCATTACTTTGGGAAAGACAAAGTTAGTGTGGAAAGACTCCTGCAAGGAGGGGGAGCACACACACAAAAACCCCATTTGAAATACTGTATCCTAAAGCAGGGGTATCAGGAGGATCCCTTATACGGCCAATAAGTGAAGTGTATTTTGAGAAACTGCAATAAAGGTCGTTTTCTGGTGTTTTTCTCTTAAAACTTGCTTATGACCTTTTAGAGAAAAGGCAAACACACCCTCAAAGCTGTAGGTGCACAGGTGAGCCACCCAGCAAGGTGTGCTCAGGCTTACAGAGCAGATCCCTCAACTCTGCTTTGCTGTTTATTCTTCATTTCACCTGCAAACCCCAATGGGAGCAACGCAGTATCAGCCTGTTCTGTGCAAATCATAGAGTCACAGGATGGTTTGGGTTGGAAGGAACCTTAAAAACCATCTAGCTCTAACCCCTCCACCCCAAGAGGTGTGAGAGTTTTAACCTGCATGGGAAACAGGGAGGGGAAAAATACAAAGCAAGCCATTTTTCTGATCTGATGGGGTGCACTGGAACACCCAGTGTGCTCCCACTCTGCCACACAGCACAGTGCCAACATCTCAGATGGTCACAATTACTCAGGCAGAACCTGTGCTAAGCATAAAGGTCACGGGGACTTCCAGTTTAAGTGTTCCAAGTGCCTCTTTCCATCACCTCTCCTGCCCACGGCAGCGAGGAGCACGGTCATGGTTACCCTGGCTGAGAGCAGGCACGGCCTCCTGCTCGCCAGCCTCGGCACAAAACACCAGAAAGTTTCCACTCTGACCAGGTGTGAAAAATACACCAGTGTGAGGATGGTGAAATACTGGAACAGGATGCCCAGAGTAGTGGTGGATGCCCTAAACTTGGAAACATTCCCAGCCAGCTTGTATGGGGCTCTGAGCAATGTGGTCTAGTGGAAGGTGTCCCTTGCACACTGCAGAGGGTTGGGCTGGATGGACTTTAAAGGTCTCTTCCAATAGAAACCATTCTGTGATTCTATGATCTGCAGCTCCAGATCACAAAGCTAAGCAGCACAATCAGCCTCCAAGAAAGAATAAACAAACAAACAAAAAAAAAAAGGTTGGATATTTGTGGGGAACCAGAGGAAAGCATGAGATGAGGAGCCTACAAACTGGAATGACAATAGAGCCCTGGGAGGATACCTGCAGAGATAGGGCAGATTGGTGCCCCACCTCTGCCAAACACACACTGCATTCAAGATCAAAAGTTAAGAATGGTGCTTTAAAAAGCCATTTGTTAGCAGAAACACTGCTACAGCCCAAATACTTTCTGAATTTCCAATCTGTTTTCTCAGGACGGTGAATTAACAGCATACAGGAAATAGCTGAATACTGTTAATTTCTTAACTGGATTTATCCAGTTTTGCCTTGTTTTTCAGATACCCACCCAAGTGCTGTTCCTGCTATGTATTAATATTCTCATCCAGGTACCCAGCATTAATAAAGAAACATATAAAACAGTTAATAGAACCTGCACTAAGTCTGTAGATGCCATCAAGATAAAGGGGCATTTTTGTTAAAGTTTGACTTCTTTACTGCACAAAAGCAGGTGGGTAATGAAAGGGCTTTCAGTGTAGCTCTGACAACTAAATTACAGCCACCCCATGAGTGTGCAATGGGAAAAGCAAACTACACAGCTTGAACAAAGCTGGACCCAGAGTTTGATGCAACTCTCTTGAAACACAGACTTTAGGTAACAAAATAAAGGTCCTTTGGTGGGATGGGGAGGAGGATTCACCTTCCTCTCCAAAACTTTTGGTCAAACCTACAGATTCTTGTTTCAGATTGGTTGAGCAGAAGCTGAAGCACTCAAAAAGTAAATTACTCTCAAGGGACCTTCACAGTTTTCATAGAAATGTAGTGCAGGCAGTGTGCTGTGGTGCAAGGCAGACCTAAAGCAGGCACAGCTGAGAAGGGACATAGGGAGTATGTGGCCCAACAACACTTCTGCCAAAACCTCCATGTACTTGCCAGTATAGGCAGCACAGCTGATCCTCTCAGACTATTTTCTTCCAGCACAAGCAGAAGAGATTAGAATCAACAGAATTCAACAACTTAAACAAGTTCTGCTGATTCTCCAGTGGCCTCAGGCCAAAGTGTCACAGTGCCTCAGTTCTTCATTGGGGCAAGCACTGAGGCTGCAAGCACAAAGCATGAGCTGCAGTTAATGGACCATCAGTGTGGATGGGGATGACAGAGGGGTGCAACCCAAAAGCTAATCTGAAATCAAAAGCACTTTCAGTCAACCATCACTTTGGATATGAAGAGAGAACACACCCATCAAGATGTCTGAATTGCCAAGGTGACCCTTATTAGGGACTACTCCCATTAAATGATGTCAAGCACTGTGGCATGTTTGCCTTCACTCCTCTTCCCATTTTATGAAACTACAACCCCACAGAAATGCACTTTTTTTGACTGTTACTATCACAGTAAAAAACTTTCCATGCCAGATGTCGCCTGAATTAAAATCTATCAGTATAGTACAAATTCTTCCAACAGTTAGGAAAATCTTGAGAGAATGTGGTAAGGCAGAATAAGAGCCAAGAAAAAGGTTAAAGTCCCCAAAATCTAGAAATTTGTTAAGACTGCCCTGTCTCATTCAACCTTTTCAAAAAAAAGGGAAAGGCCAATTCAGAACCTGCATATGTTTTCTACTGAATTATTTGCTTGACTCTGATTAAGTGGGAAAGAATGGCTGTAAACTAATAAAACTTGAGGATTTCTAATTAAACCACAGGCACCATGCCAAGCATTGTTGATTTGTTGATGCACCCTGCAATGTCAGGACTCTAAGGACACAACAGGTCATTAAACAGATGACTTACACCCTTTAATCAGTGCTGGGATGCCAGGTTAGGAAGAGAGAGTAAACTCAAGGGCAGAGTACAACAATTATCACCAGGAAACAAACACAGCGCTTAGGGAAAGCCGGGAGAAGTTGTTAGCAAGTAGTTACTGCACAAGGAAAGGATTACTGAGCCCCACACCTGGGTGTTTTATGATATCACCTCCCCACTCTGAAGCAGGAAGAAAATCATGCAGTATTTGCGATTTTCAGCTCTCTGCCATCAGAAGAAGCACTGCAGCTTCGTCTGCCCAGCACATCTCAGAGCCCATCTACAACAGCATCTCACATCTCTGTCACGTCTTCACACCTACTGCCAGCTCTGCTGAACTCTGGCACACTGCAGCTGAGACACGAGCAGCCTCAATTTTCCAGAGTGCGGCAGCCAAAACCACTGTCAGCCACGTGTGTGAACGAGGGACAGAGGGAAGGTTGGTGGGAAATGCAGAACCCTAAACCCAGTTTCCAGCTCCTTTAAGGTCAGCACTTGCCTCTGACTTGAGCCTCCTCTCCGGTGAAGAAACCTCCAGTGGTTTCAGTGATTGTAAACTCCCCCTCCAAACGAACAGCTCTGTAAAGGGCATTTCCTCTATGGGAAAATAGAAGCAGCTCCAGAAGAAAGGAGGTCCACGAACTGCAAAGAGCCTCAGATATATTGCTCTGTGGAAGCCTCACAAGGCAGCTATTTGGCAGTTCCTCCAGACATACAGATATTTATAGGAAAATAAAAGTGCTCATCTAAGTGAGTAGTGGAAAGAGTCATGTATGGCATTTTCATCGTGTTTTCACCCCACACAGCCCCTCCCTGGAGTGTGGGGATCCAAAAAAAGGCAAGAGAAATAATTTAAAATACAATAGAGATCCCTAGTTTGCCCTGAAGGCTCTGCTGATGAACTATTAAAAAGCTTCTTCAGGCCAAACAAGACACTTGGAGAATGGAGCAGATTCCCCACCACATTGTTTCATAAGACAGCACTGAAATTCAACCAGTGTCTGTTACAGCTGAAAATACAGCAGTCACTGAAAAAGTGATTTAAAGTGCCTATTAAAGAGGAAGGCTGTAATTGGATTCAGTCCTCAGTTTGACTTCTGAAGGTCTCTGAAAAAGTACTCCCGTCAGCTCTAAGAACCTCCAAGATTTTATGTGTAAAGAAGAGCACTTAGTTCTGAAAACACAGCAGTTTGTGCTGGCTTCTGATGGTAAAGGATGTGAGCAGCAAGTGCTCAATGCTAGCAAAGCTCAGGAGAAACCCCATCTAAGAGCAGACTAAACCCAGCAGTGACAAGCAGCGTTTCTGTCATATTGTTTTACTGTATGCAAAAGCAATTCCAACTTTTTTGGAAAAGAAAAAAGCACAGGACTTTCCTTAGTAAGTTTAAGTGACTTCTCATTAGCCTGCCTGTGTCTCCATCCTCACAGCCTGACAGAGAAAGCAGCACTGAATCTGGGAACATTCTCCAAATAACTGATTAAACAATGTATTTAATGTCTTCTGCGATGGAATTTTACCACATAGCTGACATTCTGCACTGCGTGTTCATCTTTGCACAAATGATCTTACTGGGAAAGCAGCTCTGCCCCCCTTGATCAGCAGCACTTTTTTGATGCAGCAGAGCAGCTCAAGATACACAACGCCTGATAATGAGCAACCACTTGTGAGCATGGCAAAAGTAAAGGCAATGACTTAAAATTTGGAATATTTGTGTTTATATTTTTTTAATGGCAAAGCTGCCACCTGTCAGTTCCCGGGGTTACTGCATCAGCCCTGAGCCCAGCTCTGCTCAGCTGAGCTGAGTCCAGCTCAGAGCTGCACAAAAATAAAGCCCCATCCGAGCTGGCGTGACAACATTTAACACTGGCAGGGCTGCACAAATACACAAACAGACGATCCAGAGCCTGATGTGGAAAGGAGCCAGGGGAGAGGGGAGGGTGGAACAAGTTCTGCAGTCACTTATCCCAGAGAAGATATCCCTGGAAGATACAGCTGCAGTTTAGTTAGTCACACCACCGCTTAGCAAGCAGCATCTCAGGCAGAGCATGTGGCATCAGCACGGCAGAGTCTGGCCAGCCTGCACAGGGCTCCTGGGCTCCACAGCCTCACTAAACATCGGGTTTGCCCTGGGCTGAGTCACCCCAAGTGTGCTCTGAGGACTCTTCCCACTGCCTTCACCCAAAAGAGCAAAGGCAGCCCACATTTCAAAAGAGAAACCTGGTTGCCACAAATCTGGTTCCCCACTTAAAATACCTAAACCTTGAAAGCCTCGCGGTCATTTGAGACAAACTACCCTAAATCTGCTATCCCTTGGGCTGTTCTGGAAATCCCTCCTCCTTGGTTTTGGGGATAAAAGCTAGAGGCAATTCTGAATGCAAGAATGCATGAACCAGATACCACCTATCGAAAGGGAATTCCCCTTTCTCCCTGTCATCCTCCACAAATGCCAGTTTTTCTTCTCAAACTAATTGCTCAGCACACTTAGGTCCCACCTAAATAGCATTGTTCCAAATGCTATTTAGTACCTGACTTTACAGGCTTGTAAGATCTTTCAGTTTGTCCACTCCTCTTTCCTATAAGCTTTTCATTGGAGTAAAGCTCCCCCCTACAAAACTTGCTTTTCATAATGGTTGAGAGAGAAGACAACACTGTCCTGGTAAAGTATTGTCACGGTGTTGAAGAGCTCTGCCATGGCACAGTAGTCCTCAGGAGAGTGTAGTAAGCAGAGCTGAGGAAGGAACACACAATTTTCCTTGTTTAAATTAAAAAAAAAACAAAAAGAGAAAAAGCAATAATTAGGTCAGCAAGTAGCACTACTTGCAAAGGGGGAAAAAAACCACCAAGGAAAAGGAGTGCCTCCTTGTTCAAATGTTTTATTATTCAAAACATGCAGCGAGGTCTTAAAAACTGAGTAAAAAACTAGTTAGAAAAGTGTTACAGCAAGGCTGGGAAGCCCAGCTCATGCTGGAGTTCAGTGCAGTGGCAAAGACAGCTCCTGTGACACACCCCACCCCTGCAAGGGGAGAATCCTTCACACTGTGGCCCTCAACAAATCACTGGCGTTCAGCCTGTGCTACCAGCTCCCAAAATACAACAACAAAACAAAAACCAAATCAATTCTTCTGCAACAGTTCTGTTTATAAAACATGTCCTTAAAAGCACACGAAACTCATATCCAGCCACTTTCCCCGCTCCCTCACTCACTCAGCCATCTGTTATGCATCCAACACAGGACGTGGATGTATGACAATGCCCCAGAACTCACCAGAAGCTGTGTGCAAATCAGCTGCTATCCCCTTGCTCATCAGTTCGTACTGGAAGCCTGTAATCTTCCTGCTAATGTCCTGCTGAGGAGTGGCCTCCACAAACAGGCCCCCCTGGTTGTAGCCGAAGCAATACACTCTGCTGGGGCTGCGGTCTCCATCTCGGACCAAGAGTTTCAGTTCTCCAGTTTTTTCCAAATAAATATTTGCTCCTGCAGAGTCTTTGAAGGGCTTTATGCAAACAGTCAAGTGTTTGTAAGAGGCAGGTGAAATATTGGGTCGCAGGTTGACTATGAGTGCTCCCGTGGGGTACATCCACTCTATTGACCCTTCGGAACAGCGGAGGTAGACCTGTTCAACATCCTTCCTGTGAGACTCGTGGGTTAAGCCACTGGAGGAAGAAAGAAAGAGAAGGTTAGAGAAACGACAGAGCTAACAATGTGAATGTCAACCTCAAACCTTCCAGGACACACATCAACAAATGCAGGAAGCCCAGGACATCACTGGGTGTTGGCCCATCCAGCTCAGCAGCGCAGGTCTCTTGCAACGCTTCAGCCTTAATATTATGGGACAATTTTAAATCATCCCCCAAAAGAAAATGTCAAACCACTAGTAATAGGCTTCAAAATTAAATAGGATATAAGCACATGATGAAAAGCAATTAAATCACTACAGGCTCAGTTACTGCCCATCAGCTGAGCTGTGCATACTGAGTAAAACACGTACGCTCCAACTCCCTGCCTGGTGGCTCAATCCAGCACGTTCTCCAGCTTCGCAGATCAGACTCCACCTTTTTCCAAGTACTTTGTTCCCCTTCCAAGTCTATATTCCCAATGGATCTGAAACTGGGAGGGATGCCAAGCTCACCCTGTAAACTGCAGCAAAAGCAATGCTCTACGTGCTGCTGATACGCTCTAGCCCAACTGGGCAGCCCCAGTCTCCACACTGGGAGGCAGGGAGAGGAGAGAAGACACCTCACTCCTTAGTCATAGCCGGGGAAGCCCTGAACTCTGCTGCTTTTTTTGGTAGGAGCTTGTTCCTCCACTGCTCCCCAATATGAGGTTTAAGCTCAGTTTATCACTTTCACTGATGGGCTGCAAGCAGACACACAGCTGTGGGTGTTCAGCAAGAAAGAGAACATGTGGCCATTTACTATGGCCAAAAACGAACAGCCCAACAACCATTTCACAGAGACCACAGGGATGGGATAGCAGAGCAGCACAGGGTCCCAGGGCCAGCTGCTAATGAGAGGAGAGCAAACCCCCCGTGTGTGAGCAGAGTAAGACCACCATGTGTAAGCAGAACGAGTAGTAAATCCCCACAGCTTGTTTGCCCACAGCCTAAGCTGAAGGCAGCTCCAAACAACCCCTGCTGCCTACCACTGATGCTGGATCAACCCCACCAGCTCTTCACCCAGAGTGACTCAAAGCCCTAATGCAACACTGCACAGTGCAGGCACTGCAGTTGGAAGAACAAGCTGTGGGAAGCTTGATTTATTGGCTGCAGGATTTGGGCCATTAGGGAAAAATCCTTTGGTCCCAGTCTCTGTCCTGTCACAAACCTATTAAGCGAGTATGAGCAAATCACTTCACCACCAAGCTTGTTTCTCCTCCTACGCTCCGAGCACCTACTTCCCAAACACAAGCATCTTTTATCCTGTGCCTGTAGAGGACTACCCAAAAGCAGACTCTTCATCACCTCACAAGTCTGCTTTGCAGGACTTTAGGGAAGTTTTACAACATTCCCACTTATAGGCAGATGAATCAGGACAGGGAAAAAATAATTTTAAATAGTTAAGTGACTCGTCTGAGGTTACACAGGAAATCTGTGGCAAAAACATATTTTAGTGTAGTGCAAGTGATGACATCAAGTTCTGGTTCCTCAACAGAAACCTCCAAATACACAGTTCCCCATCCCAAAGATATATTCGGGTACTGAACAGGGTCTAAATTCAAGTCAGCACTTACAAAGTAGCTAGAAGCAATGTGTAAAAGGGAAAAAACCAAACCATATGGTTTGCGTTTACTGTTGACGTGACTCGTGAGTGTCGGTGTGACCCACTTGATAGAGGTTACACGAGGAAGCTCAGAAAGAAAAAAGTCATATTTAATAACAACAGAGCCTCCAAACATGTGCTTTGGAAGAATCTTGAAAGCCACATCAAGAACACAGATGAAGAGGAAAGAGGGACAAGTTTTTAACCTTTAGTCTCTTGCCCTCAAATTCAGTAGTACTTAACACATTCAGGAAACTTTACTTGCAAAGGAATATTTCAAGTTGACTGTAAATCCACATCTGGTCCACAAAATCAGTTTTCACCACAGCACACACATGATGCCACTCAACAGAAAACACAGAAGTCTGTTCATGTGCAAGCTGCAAATAAATAAAATTAAACAGTGTAAAGGTTATCCCTCAGCAAAGGGGCAGAAAGTTACCCTCACACATCACTTGTCCCTACCCAAGACACCAAAACAAGCTGCAGAGGTTTTTGCATGACTTATACTGGCACATTCCAGCCTGAGCGCTTAAACGGAAGACACCAAGGGCAAAACTCTGAACTCATGCAGTGAAACTTCTGTTGCAAGTGATCCCAACAACACCGAGGCAGTGAATTTCTGCCAGAGGAAAAAAAAAAAAAAAAAAAGCTACGTTAATTTTGTTCAAACATTCACACTGTTCAAACAAAAAACAGGGTGGACTCTGAAATTATCTTCTGAAAGCCAATTATATCCCACAGGCAAGAGTGATGCCATTAGACAGATACATCAAGCACAAGTACCTGCACACATTAAGCCTTATAATAAAGGATGACTCAAAAGTTAAGCAGATTTCAAAATACATGTTCACATTATTTAACAGCAACCATCATCATCCAGTAAAACCTGTCGCTTTGCTTTCAGTCAGAATGATTTGTCATCACACTTGAGAGACTGTTTAATGCCAGGTTTAGCTCTCACTAGCCACTCATCAGACACACCATGGCCACACAGTAATGGAGACCTGGGAGCCTTTTTATTCTCCCAAACTCACTGGAGTTTTGGTTTTTTGATTACATGGCAAGGACACAGGGCAGATGTTTCATGGTTGCAGTGATGGATGAGCCATCCATCACCTGTTTTAAATGTGTGCTGTTTATTGGGACTCACTTCTACAAAGAGCTACTTCTACCACTACTTCCTCATACCAATCCATGAGGACATCCTGAATCACTGCATCTGTCTCCTTGCTCTTCTCCCTTCCTGGCTTCAGCCATCCCCTTAGGTTTGCCCTGAAAAACCTGTTACAGTATCACTGCAGTGAGCTGTTCTGCTGCAAGGTGGAACATGTGTCACTTAAAGAAAAAAGGACCAAGAAGAATATTCACACTACCTACTTCAGTTATTTATTTATTCTATTAAAGAGGTGCTGAAGAGCCCTAGAAGTACCCATGTCCTCCCCGCACCCTGCAATGGACACAGGGAACTTTTGCTCCTAACTTGGGAGATTTTAATAAGAGATGAAAGTCTAGAGAACATCAAAAATTCCTCAGAGCATCCACCATACCAAGGGCAAGATCGATGGACAAAAGCAGCCACATATGAGCTGAATTCTCTCTACTGCAGCCTAGAGTCCAACATGCCAGGCCAGCATATTCTCAGCCTGTCCCTGAAGCCCTTTTGCCCAAAGCATTAAGAGGCCATTGCAGCACAAAAAGCTGAAGTTACAGCAAAAGTAATAACCAGACACATCGTAATGAAGTTTCTGCTTTCTCCCGGACAAAGCTTTCCAGGAAGCTCTCTGACAAGCTATTTATTAAGATGCTATTATGGCCTGTACTTAAATTGCAGGTGTCAGGCTGGGCATTGCATCAGATTTCCCTGGAAGCATCAGGGATATCTACAGGAATCCTAGTGAAGCTCTTCATCCTACTCAGAGGTATAAGCTCATCACTTCTCCACAAGCTAATAGGGAAAAGAAACGCATCCAGAACATTTTAAGACTGTTGTTTTTAAAATACACATGTATATAAAGGTGAGAAAACATCTTGAGGTTTACTACAGAAGATGATATGACTCTCAAATCCACCAGCACAACCTATGACTTCACTGGGGGGAAGAAAGACTACATCTGGCATTCTAGTTCATAACTTTTCCTAACAGTCAATGTAAAAATCATCACATGACTTCAAAAATATTGTACTCCCCATAAAAAACAAGTTCTTTCTAACCCATATAGTTCTTAGTATCCACACTGAAATATTTAATTAATTCTATTTACTAGTACCTCAAATTACTTTCCTTTTTAACTGCTGTGTTTTTAGGACAAATCAGATTATACTGAATGGCCTTAACACTGCCAGCATTTCTGACACCACCTGTTTGCCACCAGTAAGGCCTAAGTCAGCCGGGGTTACTTTATCCCCTCCCAAGACTCCAGCCCACCTGGACTCTGAAACTCTCACACAAGTCAAACCACCCAGACTAAACTGTGCTCTTCCTTCCCTGCACATCCAACAGCTTCATCACGAAGCTGTCACCACTTCAGCTCAACAGAACAACAACAGGCAAGTAAATCCAAGCTGGCATCACCAGGTTCATCCCAAACTCAGTTAAAAAGATTTCACTTCCCCCCCTTAAAGCATCACCCTCTTACTTGATACTCAAGGCATTGCTTATTCCTGCTCAGGTGACATCAGCGGTCACTGCTTGCTCTAAGAAAACAGGACAAAAATAAGAGGCAAACAGGACAGAATTGCAGGGATTTGTCACAATTCTTTTAAAATACTTGCTGCAGTACCAGGTGGTAAGGTCCAGGTGAGTACCACAGCTGGGATGCTTTGGAATGAAAGCAGGTACAGCATTTGCAGCTTTTTTTTTTTTTTTTTGGTAAAGAAAAAGGACACAATTAGGAGTTTGCCAGAGGTTTGATCCCTATCAAGCAGACTTGTCTTCAAGTGGATTCATGGCTATTAACTTTGCATCGATTATTAAGAAAACTCAAAAAAAAAAAAACTAAATACCAAGCACCGTGTTTCAGACAGTAACAGATAAGAAATCATGATGTTGAAAGTCAATCCAATTGTTTCCCTGCTTTGAATCCTCTCTACTCCAAAACTGATCCCACTGATAACGGCTGGCCAAACTTCTATGTTAAAGAAAGTCAGATCTGAAGAGTCTATCAAAGTTGAACCATTTTACTCTTCAAGTAAGAAGAGCTGACCCAACAAAACTTGCTAGTTGAGCAGAGTTGCTCTTTTAAACCTATAAAGAGAGGAAAAGGTCACAGACCCAACCACACGCGTTAAACATATTACAAGCAATTAAAGGAAAGATAATTTGGGAGATAAACACTTGAGAACTGGAGAGCTTTCTCAACCGGTGCAATTAGAATAAATCAGGAGCGCGGCCGCTGTGCCAGCCCCTACTCCCGGAGCTCATCACCATCACCATCATCATCTCCGCGGGGCGAGTGCCCGGGAGCGGGGAGTGACCCCGGGGCTGCGGCGCGGCTGAGCGCGGAGTGCGGGACGCGCACGGAGGGGGAGGGAAGGGAAGAGAGGGGACGGGAGCCAGCAAGAGCCCCGGGGAGGGACGCGCTGGCTGCGGCGGGAGCGCTCCGCAGGTGCAGCGCATCCCGGGCCGGTCCCAGCGGGACGGGAGAGCAGCGCCGGGGCTGCCTCGCTGCTTCCCCGGGCGCGGCCGCCGCCTCCGCCGAGCGCTGGAGCCGCGGCGAAGATGGTCAGGGGGAGAAACTTCTCCGCGGTGGACTTGGCACCGCCCTCCCTCTCCCAGCCCCCCGAACAGCGCCGAGGGGAGCCCAGCCCGCCCCAGCCCCTCAATCCCGCCGAACGGAGCCCAGCTCGCCCCGGTCCCTCCATCCCGCCGAAGGGAGCCCAGCTCGCCCCGGTCCCTCCATCCCTCCCTGCCCGGGGGCCGCTGCCCAGCGTCTCTTCGCGGCGAGCCCGCCGGCAGGGAGGGAGGCAGATCCGCCCCCGGCCCCGGCTCTCCGCCGTCTGCCGCCCCGTTCCCCGAGCCCCGGCCGGGCACCGCAGCGGGAGCGTCTCCCTTTTGTGCTCGGCATCAACTTCTTTCCCCGGCGGGACGCCGATGGACGTGGCAGTCCCCGCTCCCCCCTGGCCGGGCAGGATGTCGCCTCACCTCCCCTTCCAGTTGCACAGGTCGCTGGAGTACTGAGCCGCGGCGCCGCCGCCCAGCAGCAGCCGCAGCCCCAGGAGCAGCGGCAGGAGCCCGGCGACCGGGGCGCTCCGCATGGTCTCCCCGGCCCGGTGCGAACGCGGTGCAGGCGGCGGGGAGCGATGTGCGCAGCGCCCGGGGCTCGCCTACATGGTGGGGAGCGCGGCAGAGCGGCGCGGCTACCCCATGCCCGGCTCCCGCAACCCGGCTCGGCGCGGCGCCGCTCGGCTCTGCCGCTCGCACCGGCTGGCTGCGGGCTCCCAGCTGAGGGGCGGGAGCGGCTCGGGCGAGTGCCGGCTCCTCCTCCCCCTTCCCCCTCCCGCCGCTCCTCCTCCGGCAAGGCCGGCACTTGCTGCGCCGGCAAAACGCGGCGCCGGATCGGGAACAGCGGCCGCCCGCGGGTACGGCCCGTCCCGGGCTCCGCCGCTGCCCCGCGCCCCCTTGGCGGATGCCCTGGCTCGGGATGAGAGCCCGCTCCGCTCCTGCCCTGCCTGGGCCTCCCCATGCTCCCCGGTGTGGGGAAGGGGTGATGAGGGGCAGGACCGAAGGGTTTCGTTTGGCCGGGAAAGTTACTGAGACCCACCCTCTGCGCTGGGGGCGGCCCGCAGTGCCCCGCAGCCTGTCCCCGGGGGATCGGCCCTGGGTGCCCGCAGTGCCCCGCATCCTGTCCCCGGGGGATCGGCCCTGGGTGCCCGCAGTGCCCCGCAGCCTGTCCCCGGGAGATCGGCCCTGGGTGCCCGCAGTGACCCGCAGCCTGTCCCCGGGGGATCGGCCCTGGGTGCCCGCAGTGACCCGCAGCCTGTCCCCGGGGGATCGGCCCTGGGTGCCCGCAGTGACCCGCAGCCTGTCCCCGGGAGATCGGCCCTGGGTGCCCGCAGTGACCCGCAGCCTGTCCCCGAGAGTGCAGCTCTGGGTGCCCACACTGCACCTCTCTGCAGCAGGTGACTCTGCTTGCAGCAGGATTTCCACCAAGGCGCGGCTCCTGGTAGATGAAGGTTGAGGATTTTGCTGAAACTTTCTTGTGTCTCCACTTACCAGGAAGCACTTGGGACTCGATCTTATTTGTATTACTCTTCACCACTTAATGACCACTCGGGATAACTCCTCGTCTTGTTTAATGTCCCGGTTTATTCCGCTGTTGACTTTGGATACTTAACCCTTAGTGACAGAAACCCTTAGAAGCCTTCCAGGACGTGAGGGAAGTGCAGGGGCTGAATCAGCCTACAGCCCAAACTACTCGGGCCAAGATAAATGGGGAAAAAAAACATGGATGGGGGGCAGGAGGAAAATGATCCAGCTGCACACGGACTGTGCTCTGATATACCAGGTGCCGCATAATTTTTTTCAAAGAAGCAACAAGGGGGTTGAGATTGATATTGTACATCCACAGATAGGAGAGGAGTTAAAATATTTCCAGAACAGCGAGTTTCTTAGTCTCCTGTTGTTCCTTCAAGAGTCTGTCATGCAGCTTTATTAAGGGCATTGCTCAGATTTTTCTAGGTGAGAGTTCATAGAGGAGCATTAAACATTTACACCCTGTTCACAGTTTAGTCTGTTAGCCTCCTTAGTACCTGTTAAAACACCTTGCAAAGTGCCCTGGTGCTGTCTGAGAGCATTCGATGGCTAAACCAGGATATTCCAGCTTGAAAGCTTCCTGCCTGCTCCTGCACCGAGGATTAAATCCTTTGCAATATATCCCTTTCCATTTGTGGGTTTAGCTTTTCATGTCCTTTTTGTTTGGTAAATTACAGGTGCTGTGTTCTGTTGATTATGAAGCATTAACATAATTACAGTAATTCTGCCCAATGATGCAATGCATGTAAACATGTAATTAGCACGGAGGGACAACACTGAGCAAAGTGATGACAACATGCAATAATGCAAAATGCCTTATTCTCCCAGTCATGTGCAGCGACACAGGCTTTAGAGCTCAGTGCCCTGATTAGTTCTTTAGAAGGAGGTTTGGTTAGAATGTTTTGCTTCCCTCCCTCATACTGGGAAGAAAAGCATCCAGAGAAAACACCGTATTGCTTTATTCCTCGGAGTGTTTATATGTGCAACCCTCTGCATGCCCCCCAACCTACTGTATCTGATTTCCTTTGCAATATTCGAACTCCCTGCATTTGATAAAACAAACAAGTGCCCAGGCAGCTCACATTACACTCTGGAACTTTTGAAACTGCCTGAAAACTGTGAACTTTTAAGATAGGGAACAGAGTGTGCCGTTTTGCAGTGGCGACTACCTCTGGCTTTTATTCCCCCCCGCTTTTAACTCAGAAAAAGCGGTGGCATTTAGTTCTCGGGACCCAGAAAAGTAATGGCAGCATGGGGACTTCGAAAGCCCCTCCTGTCCTCCACGCCTTCCTGATGCTGACACAGTTTTCATCCTACCCAAGCTGCTGAGCCTTACAAGTGAGCAAAGCCCGGGCTCCTGGCTGCGGAGCCAAGGGTTTTGGGTGCAGAGCCAGGGATCGTGGCTGCGGAGCAATGCCCAGGTTAAGCGTCCCCCAGTTCAAAAGTGAGGGGCAGCAGGAGATAGGGAACCTCTGCAGCGAAGGGGGCTGCTTGGTTTGCTCATTTGCATCTCAATCCCCTCAATGCTCTTCCGGCTACTCACAGCTATTCCATAGTAGTGCTCTTGGCTGAGATCTGGGAACACGCTCAAAGGGTGAGGCAGCTTTTGGATGCACTGAGCTGTTTTCTGTTTGAGCTGTGAAAAGCAAACATCTTTTCAAGAGAGAACATTCTGNTTTTTTTTTTTTTTTGCATTTACAATTCAGAAAGAGCAGAACTTCACTGAAATCTGGGAGGAAAATATTGTATAATGTCGAATGGAAACATAAATCTTCTGCAGCAAAGGCTTCACACTCCTCTGAAAACAGAAGTCACTGAGTAACTACTCTGACCTAATGTGGCAGGACTGGAGATACAGGTTCTGGAAACAGCTCCGTACACTCAAACACTTGAACCCCAATAAAGCTCCACTGCCTTCCTCAAGGAGCAACTCAAAGATGAGACTCTACACAGTCACTTCAGACACTTCCTTCTAAATTCACTTTAAATATTTGCTTGTCACGGCTACCAACCCAGGCACAAACAGCAGCGATTTTAAAGGACTTTTAAGGGTTTTTAAAGAGCAGGCGGCTGCAGGAGGAGAACCTATTGAAGGAGGGATGACTCATTTTCCTCAGTACTCAAAAGTGCAGATTTGAGGAAAGCAAAATCAAGTAGTGATTACAGATAGGCTCAAGCTCAGGTCTGGATTCAAATTTTCTTCAAAGCATGGCTGTGTTTACGTTATTAGGGACAACCCCCCCCTGCCAAGCTGGGACCCAGCCGGAAGGCACAGGAAGGGCGCTTTCAGATGCTGGATTTGGGGTTAAGCACATCTCAGCTGAACATTCAAAGCTGCTTTTAACAGTGTGGCAGAGCTAATCTGTTGAAAGGTCTCACTCAGCCTCGCTGTCCCCAAGGGAATATGTATGGGAGAGCTGTGAACTCCTCGAGAGCTGCACTGGTCACTGCCCAGCCATGTGTTGGTTTCACTGCGTGTCCCTGTGTTTTGCAATTTCCAAGCAGCCCCCTCTCAGCTGATTTATTGTCACGCTGCTCAGTTTGCAGGAGGTGAATCAGGTCCTGTGGTTACAGAGCAGACCCAAGGGCTGGTGCCTGGTGTGCAGCCCCTCGCTGCCTGCCAGCAAGGGAAATCTGAAACTTTGAAGGAGGAGGGGGAAGGAGGAGAAGCAGGGTATTTTCTGGAAAGGCAAAGCCATAGCTAAATAGCATGCATGGCAAAGCAGGAGGGAAAGAGAGTGGTCTAAGAATTCAAACAAGCCACAGAGAGGACAATAGACAATGAATACAGGAGCAATAGGAAATAAATAGAATTTGTAAGGTAAATCCAGTGGAGAGACAGGAGTGAGCAGAGTAACAAAACAGGGAGAGGTTCAGCAGCTGAATGGACAGTGGGAAACCTTTGTGTGTGGTGAGGGGGGACCGTGTTAGTTGCTCTCATGAAATTAAATCAGTAAAGAAAATACACTCATCCATAATTGCACCCTCCTGCTTATCCCTGCGTACTTCTTTTGCACTAATATCTGAACACAATACCTACTATGCCTAAACCACCACTACTCACATCTTGCTTTTCTTGTTTCGTTTTAAAGGGAAAAGTTTTGGCCTTTGGAATGCAACTGAAAACAACAGACATTTAAAGAAAAATAAGTAAATCTTTCCTAAAAGAAGCTGGTGTTAGGGCATGCCTGAAATCCAGCTGTAGGACAGCAGTATTGCTGATGAAATCGTGTTAATTTAAAGATTGCATTTTTAAGAGTGAGGCAGCATTAGAGAAGAGTTGGAAGAGGGGGCGGGGAGCAGAGCTGCCCCTCTGCCTTGGACACACACAGGCAGCTCTGACACAAACAGCTCCCACTGAACTGGCAGCTCCCGCTGCACACACAATCCAGCTTCCGCCTCTGGATGTTTGCATCGGGATCCCAACCAGCTCCCACCCAAATCAATGGATTTTGTTGTAGGCATGTAAGAGAGACTGAGGTACTTCAATGTCAGATATTTAACTATTGTCAGGTACTGCATTGTCAGATAAATGGAGAAACTTTGGGAATATAAAAAAAAATCATTATTTGGACAGGCCACTTACAAGATGCAACAGCAAANAAAAAAAGGCAGAGATGCCCGGACTTGTGGCCAAACCAGTAGGTGTACCTAGAGTTACACCTACAGGCTCTCTCTGCAAAGGGACTGTGCAAACAGGGATGAACCTCTGCAGAGGCTCACTTCCCAAGAATACTTCAACATTTGAGGCAAATCAGTCGTGTGGCCAATGTGTAACTTTTTGTTTTAATAAAATAATAGATTCTCCCTTCTCCTCAAGGTCTTTATTTCGATCTCCCAGGTACAAAGCAGGGTAAGACACGGGACTAACACCAGCCTTTAAGCAGGGAGGTCAGGTGTGCTGTCCTGCCCTGTCCTCCTGCAAAGCCCCTCTGCAAGATGGGGTAGGTGAGCCCAGCCCAGGCCATCCCTGCCTCTCCATGCTGGCTGCACTCCTGGCTACACTCCTCCCGATTTAAATACCTCAGCCAGGTAAAATACACGTCAACTGGGGAGACTGAGTGAGGCACGAGGTCTTGGCCAAGAGGTCTAAAGTGGAGTAAAGATTAAACCTACGCTTTGTGATGGTGCTAAGCCCACGGCTTTGCGATACTAAGGACCAGTCTCCTAAACCACACAGCTTGGTTTGGATCAGGCCAAGGGCCACAGCATCACGGCAGCAATGGTTTTGGTGCTTTTCTCTCACCATTTCCCCCGCTCCCAACACCTTGAACTGTTAAGCGACCCAGCCTGTGCAGACAGGAATTTGCATTTTACTCTTTGCACATCAAACTCAAAAGCAACGAAGGGAATGATGTCTGGACCCAAGCAGCCTATGAGAGGATCAAAAAGGTAACACAAAGAACAAAAGATGGATAAGAAACACAGCTCATTCCCATCCCACACAGCAAGGCTGTCTCAGGATCCGGGGACCCAGGCAGAGGATTTAGTGCCTAAGCCCAGAGACCCCTCTGGGGTGCCGGCAGTAACTCCTGCTTGCATGCCTGAGTCCGGATAAAGCTGAAATCAAAACCAAAAACCTCTGAAGAGGCCTCAGCATATTGTTGTTTTGGGGATAGTCCTGTGCATTTCATCCACAAGAATTAGTGTTTTCTTTTCATTTCACAATAACCTAGGTATTTAAAATGTCTGCCAAGAAGTACTCAGAAAACAGTATTTAGTCTGAGGACTCTTCAAGAGGACCAGTTGTTTATTTCTACCACATAATGAACATTAATTTCCTGTTTTAGAAAACATAATTTATGCCACTGGTGAAGCTGATATTAATCTTGATGCGTATCTCTTGGCTGGCTTAATTTTTCATTTTCTTCAGCTCCTCCAGCCTCTCTGCACTCTGCAACCTGTAGGCTCAGCCTGTGCAATCAGTTCTTCAAATGTATTCAGCAATTTCCAGTACACGGAGGGAGAATGTGACAGCAGACACACAGGTCCAAATCCATTAGCAGCCACTTCTCTTAATGAAAACAAAGCTGAAGAGAATATTTGTAACACTGATCTGAAAACAACAATGTATTCTCCTTTCTGCTTCAGAATTTGGACAAAACTGGTGCAAGTTACACTAAACAAATCCAGCCCCTGCCAGGATAAACAAACATTTGCAGTGTTGCTTGCTACATGCCTGTCAAGAAATAGACACTGACATGCATTTTAATGCAACTCTCCTACAAATTGTGAAAAAATAATTGTGCACTGTGTAGTCATTGCTAGGTTACCAGAAGGAGAGAGAATATTTTTGCAGACATGATGAAGTAACAAGGTAAATAATTCAATTTAATAATTTTCAAATTTCACACTTAATTTTCAACAGCAGGTCTTTTCAGAGCCCAGATCAACCTCAGATCTGATGACAGGGATTTTTTAGAGCTGACAAGCTCCCATGAGGCAGATTTGGTCCATGGAGTAGTTTTTACAAGACAAATTTCAGCCCTGAATTCAGTGACAGTTTTTGTAGGAAAAGGGCAGTGAGGTTTGTCCAGTTGCTATTTAACAGCACTTTCATTCCTTCTTAAATTCAATCACTCACTAGATGAGTGATGTCTTACCACATATTGCAGCATTAACAGAGAAAAAACTCCAAGAGCTCTGTGCAGATACCCTGTCTGTCTGTCTGTCTGCACAGTGATCCTGTCAGCAGCATTCTGGGAGGAACAGCACTAAGTCTGATTAAATCAGATCAGGGATTGTATAAGTAATCCATAAATTCTGACATTATTACATATTTGCTTAAGGAAAAACAATGGCTCTGGCGACGAAATGAGATCTGTGCTGCTCCACAAAGCAGGGTCCTTTGTGCTGCTATGTGGCAGTATTTGCAGGGCAGATCTATCTGCAGGGGATAAAGGGCCCTGCTTCACCCTCTCCCCTTTAGCACCAGAAGCAAGAAAACTCAAAAGAAACCCAAAGCTCAAATGAGACTCTCTCAGTTTTGCAAACTCTGCGGATGGGAAACAACACATCTGCTGAAAGAGACCCTAATTTATTTCCTTTTTCTTTGGTTCAAAGCGTGTGTTGACTGTCATGGCTTTAGTAGGTCAGATTACACTCTCATTTAGGTGCCAGCAAATCTGACCAAAGAGATGATCCCCCGATTATGTAGTGGATTGAGGAAAAGGAAAGTTAGGTTCTCTGTCAAAGTCCTCCCTCAGTTCCTTGCATGACCTTCTGAAAATAATTTGTCTATATTATGATGCTGAATTTCATTGATGAGGAACTCTGAGAATCCATTGACACAAATTCATGATACTCTGCCAGTTCATTGTTGGGGGATCAGCGACAAAGACAAAGCCACATGAAAGCCTGAAGGTGTGGTAAGAGGCCTTGCTGAGGCTAAAAAATCTTAATTTGAAAAGTCCCAAGGACAGTGACAAGCCATGAGATCTAAAATGATCTAACAAAACTAACAGTAATGACCAGCAAATTAGGAAGTGCTTTTACTCAGAAACACCATCAAGCCAGAATAGAGTCTAATATTTTTAGAAGATGCCATGGTCACCCAAACTTCTTTTTAATGCTTTTTAAAGAAGTCCTTGAAGCAGTCCCTAAGTATCAAATCTGGATTTTGCTATCTTGGTAATATATTTGTCTATTTATCTTCTGCTTTCTCATGCAGAATTGTGACTGGAGACCCAATTGAATCTTTCAAGGGTAAAATGACTAGTGTAAGACTTTGAAGGAAAGGGAATCCTCCCTACTGTTGAATCTTGTGCTCCCAAGAAGAACTGGAGGACACCTCTTGCAACATATCAGATCTTCTCATCCTGTCTCATGATGACAAGTCTGGTTGGGCCTTTTGTGGACCCAAATGCTTGGATGGACACAAAAATCGGACACTCTGTACTTCCCTAACACTGACTTGTTTCGCAGTACCTGACATGTGACCCAAGCAGATTTCTGGAGATCTCATTCATATTTAGATCAGATTCTGGTTTTAAATTATCATCCATTTAGACTGAAAGAATGAGATTATTTTCTTCCATACTGGAAGACTTATCTCTTTCCCATTTATAGTCACATTTTTTTCTATGCTGGACCATTTCAAGGGGAAAAAAAAAAAAAAAAGTAGAACTAACCCAAATGGTTGATGATCTATTTATCTCTAGCTCTATTTCATTTCATGCCTCTCTCACTTCACAGCACTACAACCTTTTTGAATTGCCCTCTGTGATATCCACTCCTCCTTGTTGACCATTGCTCACTCATTCATTGCTTGTTGGATCAGCTGGGCACTTGCACAATCAAGGCTTTGTTGTGCTTTCAGACAGGCTGCAGGTCACAATATTGAAGCAGCACAAGGACTGTTTCCTCTCCTGGTGTTCTTCTTCCCTGGTTTTTAGGAAGACACTATCCTTAACACATGAAAATGCATATAAAGTAATTATGACAATAAAAAAACTACAACAGCTCTCATTTAATTTGCCACACAATGTCTGTTTTTCCCTTTGTCATAAAAGAGTGAAATATTCAAAAGTCTGAAGAGTTTTTGTAAGTTGGTCAACTGAGAAACAAGAATTTGCTTCTTTGGAAAATGCAGCAGAGCTCAGGTTTATTTAATGAATCAGTGGATGATAGCTGGTGATACACAGTTAGTGGGACCCACAAGGAGCTGCTCTCTCCACCAGTTAATTGGCCCAAACAAAATGGAATGGACTTTTCTAACTAATAAGCACTGACAATAATGAACAGCAACTGCAGGGATGGTGGGAAGATAAAGGAATGCACATACCAAGGCTCTGCAACGGGATGAAATGTCAAAGTTCAAGTTTACGTGCACAATAACCACAAGGGTCACATGGGTTGTCAGCTGCATTAATAATCGGGGAACCCAAAATGAGAACACTGACAAACGCAACTTTCTACAGTTGGAGGTTTTAAAACAAAACGAAACTTCCCGTTTGCATCTAGAGATATCCCAGTATTTAAATACCTGCAGGGTTTGCTTCTAGGCCAGTGCTCTCAGTGGAGCTGGACACCTGGCTGTCCTTGAACTCTGTCTTAACAGGCACAGTGCTGGGCAGAGCACAAGCAGCAATGTTAGCAAAAAGGTATTTTTAGTTCTTTTCACTTGAAGTCAAAATGAGGATCTTGACTTCCCAGTTGGTGAAATTAAATTTCTCTCTCTTGTGGTAAAAAAAAATAAAAAACAGTTACATTATTTGGGAAGGGAAAGTTCAGATGGAAGTATCTGGGTTTATTATGGAAAGAGTAAGAAGTAGATGAGTAAGGATTTTGTCACAGGGAGGGAGATGCAGAGTCTTTTGTGCATGGTGGTTTATTGCAGGCTGTAATGGCATCAGGATGATGTTACCAGGGAGCCTCTACGCAGTGAAATAATTCACTGTCATCTCTTATATCCTGCTAGCACAGCAATGCAGTCTCCATAGACCTACTCCTAAAACAGTTTTGATAGACAAATTCTATCAGTAATGGCACAGATGTCCTAACTTTACCTAAAAAAACCTCTGAACTTGACACAATTGTCAGTTTATTCACACAAAACTATTGCGAACTGATAATGACCTTTGAAAGGATCATTGTACAGACAGATTTGCTGGAGTCCTTTACTTTCACTCCCAGGTCCCACTGCTGGCAGCCCCTCCAGTCCCTAATGCTGTACAAAGCTACAGCTGCTCCTCAGCTCCCCTGAATCCAGGGAGAAGGAGCAGAGCTGAGCAGTTCCAAGGGCCTGGTGGAGTCATTGCCTCCTGCTCCCCACAGCAGCCCCCCCTTCCCCAGCTGGGCTCAGTGGTCCAACATCTGCACGTCCCCATTGTGAGTCCCCGTGTGACAGCTGATCCCACACTGGGGCTGTGTCTCTGCCCTCCCCACTGCCCAGAGCTGTGGGCACTGCTGGATAAGATAATAACAAACCATCCCAGATGCCATTTGCACAGCTCATTGGCTCCTTTCCTCAGAGAGCTGCATGTCCTCAGGTTAGCATCACATTGCTCAGGCTGTCCAAAGGCCATCCTGGCCTTGAGAAGAGTTACATCCAGCAAAGAAAGAATATAAAGGTGGAGTAACAGTTTTTCACTGAAAGGGAAGAGTTTCCTGTCTCTGCTCTGCTCACATCTGGGTAATTTTCTCACAAGAATTACATCTTTACTACTCTTTTACAGCACACAACCAGCGCAGCTGTAAGGGAGTGAGCTGCTCACCATGCTGCCCTTTGTATTATCAGCACTACTATTAGCTTTAATGAAGCTGTTAAATCTGTTTTACTGAAGATGCATGAACCTGAAAGAACTTTTAATTTCATAACCCAGGGTGAGTGTGATGAACTGGCACTTACAAGAAAATGCAGAACAGTCTTGGCTTGAAAATTAAACAAAACTGAAACAGAATTAGTCACAATAAACTGTACTTTAAGACCCACTTTTCAGAGTAGCCTAGCATTTTAAGAATGATATTAAAAGATATAATAAGACATAATAAAATGTCTTTTATAGGGTAGTATAAAGATTTAAAGAACCTACTGAATTCTGTTTTCAATGAAGACGTATTAAGTAAATGTTGCTGTATTCTCTAGAGCTATACAATTCCTGTAATCTTTTCTTCGGATGCCTTTGGCTAATTCATAATTCAAAATGTTACTCATTTCTCTTCCTGTCTGTGTGTCATATAAAGATGTGCATCCAATACATTGTCTGTGGATCTCTTACATTATACACATCCCAGTTCCTGTTATGTATACATTCCTTTGGAGGGATATGATTTATTTCTCTAAGCCCATTCCCATCTTAAAATGTCAGATGCTTCCTGTACTTATATACAAAGAAGTTTAAGCTCCCAAAGGTACTGAAGTTCAACAAAATTCTGTCTGTGGATAGTATGAACTTAGCAGTGAATCTTTGGGAAATATACAATTCCACCGACTTTCCTCAGCTCTCCAGCATAACTTGATTTTGCAAGTGTTCAGCACTTCAGTCATCAAGAAGATCAAACAGAGGCATGGTTTTGAAGAACAAAGGACCTAAACTGAACTCTCCAAAGGTTTACTCTTCTTCAAGTAGAAGCATTGATTCTCGAGGGTTATCACTGGTGGCACACAGGAACTCGTCAAGATTAGGAAAATGCGAATTCAAGGCTACCCTTTATCTCTTTCCATTATCTGAATCTTGCTATCTTTTGTAAATAAGACCTTTTCCCTCCAAATAACTTACTTATAAAGCTTTTTTTTTGGGGGGAGTATGTAAGGAGAATACCATTATTACTTTACTGAGTTTCACATTGGTTTGTTAATAGCAAACCCAAACCGTATTAACTGAGGTGGTTGGTCCATAATCACTTGTCTATCACTGGATTCTCCAGCAGATTTCACCAGCTAAAAAGTAAATTTGTTTCTTTTACTCTATTTTAAAAATACTGGATTATTTAGAATCATTCCTTGAAGAAAAGATTACAAAATTATTGTCTAACTTTGTGTAATATTGCTCAAATATTAAAGCCCTTGGCAAAGAAAAACTGCACTGATCTGCTTCAGTTCTTTGGAAGAACTGTGCCTCTCACTTGTCACTGCCTTATCTCCTGCAGCCTTAATGCCACAAAATCATACTAAATATAAAGGTACACTCAAAAGCCTGAGCTAGAGCAGCAAAGAGAATGGCTTGAGCAGAACAGGGAACCTGCACAAGCAGAACAGGGAACCTGCACAACATTACACTGCTGTGGGGTGGACATGGAGGCACCCAGGGGGTGGGATGACTCTGGTGGTCAGGGAGAGTGCATGTTTGGAGGTGTGGACTGGTACCGAAATGAATGGGATCTTTCTAGTTCACCCACAAAGGTTCCCAAGTCCTGTACTCTAGCTAACAGAATATTTGTGGTATTTGCCACCTCAAAAAAACAACCACTGCCTTCTTCGGGTTGACTCATATGAAAAGAAGAAAGAAGAAACAAGCAACATCCTTTCTAAGGACGGCTAATGCTTCCGAGAGAGAGAAATGTATCACACAACTGTTCTTCTTCACTGAAAAAAGGAGCAGCAGCATTTTCCAGGGAGGTTACCCAAACTCAGTACGTTTACATTGTAAGAGCCATTAGGCCGTAATTTCAGCCAAGCATTTGAAGTCTTGAGTACACAGGGAAATTGACCCAAATAACTATTAGGTACTAGTCCCAGCTAGTAATAAATGCTCTGAAGGCCAAAGGAAGGCATTAGCAGCACTTGTGCAACTCCCTTAGCGGGGTGTACACATGCAACTAATTGGAAACCAGTAAACAATCCTGGTATTGAAGCGCAAAGCAGATAATCTCACTCACACTACACTACTTCAGTCATTTTCTTCTCATGTGGCTGACTGGAATAAGACTGCTAAAATACTGTTTCCCTCATGCAGAAAAAGATCTAGGGGATATAATAGATCACAAGCTGATTAGGAGTTAACAGTGTCAAGCCATTGTGAAAAAGGCAAACACTGCACTAAGCTGTGCAAACAGGAGTAGGGCTTGCAAGACATGGGAAGTAATCCTGCTCTGGTCCAGCCCCAGCAGGAGCACCAGGACTGGTGCTGGGGTTTATTCTCCAGCAGACAGGCAAAGCGCCCAGAGAGCATCCAGAAGAGATCCAGGAGAATAAACAAAGGTCTAAAACATCACTGAACAAATCAGATGTCCACAACCTAAACAAGAGCATGGGATGGGAGGGAAATGCAACAGCAATTAGCAAATACATAAAATCATAAATTCATAAAGGGAATGACTTGTTTTCTGCGTGCAGGCTGGGTAAGGACTAACGGATTTGTGATGGAATTTGCAAGCCTTCTCAGGCAAAGAAAGGGTTAACACAGGCATTAGCAAGAAAGCAGCTGAGAAGGCACACAGCTGCAGGGGATAAAGCCACTGGGAGAGGGCTATCAGGGGACCCCTGAAGGAGGGGACTGAGCAGCCTCTTAGGGTGGAGATACAGGCTGAAGGGATGGGGGCCTGTGTCCTTTCTAAGAGATTCTGGTCTTATCTTTGGCAGGTTACTGGCCTCCTTGTTTGTATTTAGTCAGGGTGTTTGATTGTAAAATCTTTCTTTAGGCCTGCAAAAAGGCAGGGTAGGGTGCTAAGCATCTTGTTGTTTTCTTTTTTTCTTTTTAATAGCCCAGCAAAACTTTTCACATCTGGTCTAAAATGCAAAGTGCCCAATCTACTAAGGTAGGAGCAAAGTAGGATAATTCTTGCCTAAGATAAAATATTAAGATCCTGTTACTAACAGAGGATTCAAAGTGAGGAGCTGTACCTTGGGAGCTGAACACTGTGGAGGGAGAGAGAGAGCAAAAAGCATCTGTATAAAAGGGATAAGCTATGCTATAGGCTCAGCCTCAACAGCTCTAAAACTGGGGAGATCACAGAATTCTGCATCTTTTAGCCAGAGGGAAAAGATCTTAGCCTGCCAAATTTGAGGGGGCTTGACAAATGCTGCAATACCTAAACTGGATATTAAGAAATTCTTTCAATGGGCAAATACAGCAAGGACTGCAATAAAGTGGCTGAGGATGTTATGAAGCCTCACAGAGCAGTAGGTGTTTGTCAGGAATGATGGTGGGTGTTTGTGAGTTGACCCTGTCTCAGGATGGCAGGACTGGGTGAACTTCTCAAGTCCCCCTCTGCTGTTTTGTACTGTAATGAGAAATATTGCCCCCCTCTTCTCTTGCCACTCAGCTGTGACATTTTATGAAAATAACAGAGCATTTTTGGAAGCTCAAAGCATTCTTTGAATACAAGTGGTTTCCAATCTTGCTCTGAGCTGAATTTTTCACCTACTCTGTTGAACGATCCTTTCAACATAGTGTGTTCTGGAAATACTTCAGTACTAGAGCTTGTAGCTTCAGTGACAAACGTGCTATAAGAACACTCCATACTCACTCATTCTGTCTTTCCAATAAAGATGCAACCAAATTAAGTTGCCCACATGCTCCACAACACAACAGATTTGTTTGTACAGATGCGTTTTTACCACCCCAGTTACTGTTTGAGCTTTTCAAAAAGAAACTAAACCAAAGACTACTTGGCTCAATAACCCCACTGATACCCTACACAATCAGTCCTGCTTTATCTTCCTTTAAGATAAAGTGAAATCAGCTGAGATCTGCCCTCACAAGTCAATAAGTCCATGTTGTTCATATTGTGAATCTGTGTCATTTTGGAAATGACAGTTAAATGTAAAAAGCAAAACCAACTTTCTAGATATTATGTTTTTCCATTAAGATGAGGAAAATTTCTATTTGATGGCTATAGCCTCCAGAATTTGCAAGTCTTAGGTTCACAGTAATACTCCTTAGAAGATTATTTTGTCAGAAATAAAAGCTAAACATTAATTTGTTGAGAAATGTCTGAGTCTCTAATGCTTTCAGCTGTGAGAACTGCTTTGTGAGCTGCTCCCCACATCTTTAAAGCAGAGCAATTGGAAGTAGAACTAGGACCAAACCATTTTTGCTTGCTTCTTAATGAGTTTGTTGTGACAGTGTTGGGAGACCTCTTTCCATTCTGACCCACATGAAAGTGGAATGGGCACCGAAACAGTTGACTATATTTTGGAAACTATTTAGTTTCCCAAGTTGCCCAAGGACACAGAAATGCCTGCTGGAATCTCAAAAGCCAGTAGGTAAGAACCCTCACAATGGATGTTAGCTGCCTAGGTTGCCCTGAGAATCCCACTGAATAGGTTCCACATGCTTGTGGGCTTTTAAATGTCTCTCCAAACCCACCCCAAACAAAAATCACATTTTAAGTAGAAGTTTGAATTTAATTACTCTCTGTGGTCAGCTACATAATATAACTCAGAAAACATTTCTGGTGGGTTCGATTGGTTCTATATTTTCCTCAGGGAAGGCAGCAAGGGCTTTGCTCTGCATTTTGCTTCGCTTAATGAGGTGCTGTCCCTGACTAGGACTTTTGTTTGGTTTAGGGTGAGTAAAGCAATACTCTGCTACACTTTCTTAGATAAAGCAAGGCATGCAGGCAACATAACAGTGCCAGCAGCCTTTGTTGCCAGAAACCAGAATGCTCACATTTAACAGTGCTGTTCATGGAGAGATTAAACCCAGGCTGGATGCTGAGAAGCTGTGCAGATAATTTGAAATAGATTCCGAGGGTGAATTACTGCTTGGCTGTCCTCCTCACCTCCTCAGTTCTCGGATTTGTGTGCCAACCAACATTTTAAGATAACTCTGCTCTGTTTGCTCCTTGAATTGTCTGGCTGTTTAACAGGCTCTTCAAATAAACAAGGGATAATCTCAGGATTTTGCTTAACAAAGATTGCTTTGTGCAAATTTTAAAAATTCTGAATAGGTTGTTGTACAGGGCCTGGTCCTGCAATCCCTTTTAGCTGTGAATACTTTCAAGGGAGTGAGTGGTTGCACAACCATAGTTTCAGTTAGTAAATGATCAATAACACTTTCCAGTATATTCTGAAATGCCTTCCAGTATCTGAAAGGGCTTAGAAGGAAGTTGGAGAGGGACTCTTTGTCAGGAACTGCAGTGATGGGACAAGGAGTAATGGGTACAAGTTGAAAGAGGGGAAATTCAGGTTAGGTATTAGGAACAAATTTTTTACCGTGAGGGTGGTGAGGCCCTGGCACAGGTTTCCTAGAGGAGCTGTGGCTGCCCCATCCATAGAAGTGCTCAAGGCCAGGCTGGATGAGGCTTGGAGCAACCTGGGATAGTGGAAGGTGTCCCTGCCCAGGGCAGGGGGTGGAATTGCAGGATCTTTAAAGTCCATTCCATTCCAACCCAACCCCTTACCATTCCATGATTCTATGATAAAGGCATCATTACCACCAGCAATTTTCCCTTTTTAAAGATTATTAAAAACCTTTTTTATTAAAAAAAGCACAGAACACAGTAGTTCAAGACCAAGAAGAGCCCAGACTGGAGAGATTAGAGAACACTGGCTTCACCATTATCATTCTCCAGGAATATGTGCGATGAACAACTCCAAAGTGAAAAATTTGCTTCAATTTCCGCAAATTTCAGTTCAGGCAGGCTACTACCTGCCCCCATACCTTAGTGTGGGAAATAACTTTGAAAAAGCATTTTAACACTGCTTCACAGGACTGAGTTTAGAGAACAGGTAGGGAAGCGCAGGCAGCATCTATTGAGGAATCAGTGTGAGAGGGAAGATGTGTGCTAATGTCTTTACAAACAATTCTTTGGGTGAGGGTATGGGTGTTCAACGTCTTTGAAATGGGTCTTAATGTCTCTATTAACTTCAAGCAGCAGGTTTGTTGCAGAGCCCAGACCGCTTGGCTCCTGAAACAGACAAATGGGTCTGCACAAACCCGAGTTTCTGAACTTTGGGGTAAAATGACAGGTTCAAAGGGGGATATGTGGTAGGCGGTTCGGGAAGGCTGTACCTTCCTAGTACCTCAGCCAAGGGGGAAAGGAAGAGGGCAACATGCGGCCGGGAGTTTGGGATAAAAAGAAGCTGCATCCTCCAACACCTCGAGACAGAAAAGTCCCCGGGCTGTGCCCCAGTGGACTCTCTCCCTTTGTTCGAATAAAGTCGCAGGACTCCTCTGTCTCCTTTATAGACACTGGCTTTTCATGGCGTGATTCTCCGTTCAAGCGTCTCCTCCCCAGCCGGGCCCTTCGGAGCCTGGGGCAGTGCTTCGCCCGCGGCAGAGCAGCCTTGTGCAGCACGGGCAGCCGCTGTCCTCTGCCCGATACTCCCTGCGAGCCCTGCCCTGGGCTCCCCTGCAGCTGGGAGAGACCCAGCGATGCGGGGAACCGGGGCATCTCACCAGGCTGGCAGCAAANGGTTGGCAGAGAAAGTCGTGAAATCTTCCTACAGCGCTTCTTGCTTTTGTTACTTCCCGTACCTACGTGTGTGTGTATAGATAGTGTGTGCATATACACATATATATATATACACACATATATATATAGTGTGTGTATATATATGTGTATATATAGATATATATAAACATAAAATATATATATATAATTTTTTTATATGCGCACATCTGTATAAATTATACACGTAGATAAATAGATAAATAAAGTTAAATAGATANGCAGGACTCCTCTGTCTCCTTTATAGACACTGGCTTTTCATGGCGTGATTCTCCGTTCAAGCGTCTCCTCCCCAGCCGGGCCCTTCGGAGCCTGGGGCAGTGCTTCGCCCGCGGCAGAGCAGCCTTGTGCAGCACGGGCAGCCGCTGTCCTCTGCCCGATACTCCCTGCGAGCCCTGCCCTGGGCTCCCCTGCAGCTGGGAGAGACCCAGCGATGCGGGGAACCGGGGCATCTCACCAGGCTGGCAGCAAACTGCTGTTCAGCGAGCTGGACAACAAACACTGAGTGCCCAGTGCCTACAAATCCCACGCCGGGCGTCTCCTCAGGGGGCCGGGGCCGGGGCCGGGGCCGGGGCCGGGGCCGGGGCCG